>WOAB01000366.1:0-600000 GCA_027886185.1 Rheum nobile | reverse complement strand
TGGTCGTATAGTAGCTTAAAACACAGCAGCTCTTAATTTATCTTTGGCTGCGAGTTCTTATTTCTCGTCTGCCAGTGATTTTTTACTATATAACTGGTCACAGCTATCAATTATGTATTTCTGACACTTCAAACCAGCAGAGCATGCGGCAGCACCATTGTATTAGGACTGAGAAAATTTTCAGCTCAATCAAAACCTGGCAATAGAAGAACTTTAAATTAAAGCACATTCTTTCAGTTTTGTTATTACCCCTCTGATATGCAGCAAGCTCTTTTCAAGCATGGCTGCTCTTTTAGTTTATATTTCTTGTGCTTGCTTTTTTTATCTATTTTGCTCTGCTTAATATGATGTAAATTAGGATAATTCCATATAGTTAGCTATTGACCTTCTGTACCCTGCCTAATCCGTAAGTCCTTTTGCAGGTGCACCTAAGGAAGGTTATGCACAAGGGCAGATTCATGCGGAAAAGTTCTGTTATTCCTGCTATTACGAATCGTGTCTGGAGAGACTTAATCCACAATCCTTTGCATTTGTTATTCTCGGTTGATGTACTTGGGATGACAAGTTCAACATTGGCTTCCATGAGTAAAGGGTTTGCTGAGCTCTCGACTGATGGACAGTTTCTTCAGTTGCGTTCAAAGCAGGTTCTTTTCTTTCTTTCTTTCTTTTTCTACTAATATGCATTCTTCAGGTTACTTGTTACAGCTCAGCATAAAATTGGTATTATATCAGGTATGGTCCAGAAGAATCACGGGTGTGGGCGATGGACTAATTCAAGGAACAGAAGCTTTTGCACAGGGTGTTGCCTTTGGCGTGTCTGGTGTAGTGAGAAAGCCTGTAGAGAGTGCTCGACAAAATGGTGTCTTAGGACTTGCTGATGGTCTAGGACGGGCTTTTGTGGGATTCATTGTGCAGCCTGTGAGTGGAGCACTGGATTTTCTATCACTTACAGTTGATGGAATTGGTGCAAGTTGTGCAAGGTGTTTTGAGGTATTAAATAACAGAACTCTCTTGCAAAGAATTAGAAACCCCCGTGCGATACATTCAGATGGGGTTCTTCGAGAGTATAGTGAAAGAGAAGCTTCTGGCCAGGTATGCTCCTTTGTATTTCTCTGATGTACACTCGACTTTTTTCAACGAGAGAAAGTGAGTGAATATGTACTAGAAACTTTTTAATTAATGAGTGATCTGTCCCTCTGCCCCTTTGGGATTTTTTCCCATTCCTTAAGTGTTCTTTGGTTCTTCATTGGAGTATGAAATACTCGAAACTTTTTACTATAGAATTGGAGGAAAACATGATTAAGAAAACGAACTCTCGGCCTATGTAACTGTTTTCAGTAATGACAATGCATTGTCCTGTTTGACTTGAAGAGGGCACTAACAAATTCATACCAAAGGAGATGTGTGGAGAATATAGTATATTGTCTTGAAACATTATATCTTTTTGGAAACTGAATTGTTCTTTTCTCTTCCTCCTTATCCTTCTAACAACTGAGCCTCGAGGTTGAAGTTTTGCCTACATATTGTACTACATTCTAGACTTCTTTGTGCTTCACATTCTCAAAACAGTATTTACACTTATAGATGAGGCCCTGTTCTTTTTTCTTTTCCTTTCAGATGATTCTTCATCTTGCTGAAGCAAGTCACCATTTTGGTTGTACGGAAATCTTTAAAGAACCGTCAAAGTTTGCCTTGTCTGATTATTATGAAGAACACTTTATGCTGCCACAGAAAAGGATAGCACTAGTGACCAATAAGCGAATTATGTTACTCCAGGTACTTGGGAAACAGGCCCTTATACTCTGTAGTATAAAATTCTAGAACCAGGTACAACTTCTATACATGATTGATATTTTCTGTCTGATCTCACCTCTCTTTCATGTGGTCATGATAGCGCCTAGGTCCATATAAGATCGACAGGAAACCCTGCAAGATAATGTGGGATGTAGCCTGGGACGAGCTGCTAGCAATAGAGTTGGCAAAAGCTGGACATCCTCAACCTTGTCACTTGATACTTCATCTGAAAACATTCAAGAGATCTGAAGTTTTTGCTCGGGTCATCAAGTGCAATTCTGAAGAAGATTCCAACTCTGGTGAGCTACAAGCTGTAAAGATGTGTTCATTGGTGCGGAAGATGTGGAAAGGGTACCAATCTAACATGAAAAGTCTCGTTCTTAAGGTAGGCTTGTGTATATCAAGCTAGTGTCAGCTGCCAAAGTTGTAGTGTGCTTGCACTTTGCAGCATATTTGAAGTTATGCTTTCTGCAGGTACCTTCTAGTCAGAGACAAGTGCATTTCTCTTGGAGTGAAGCTGAAACAAGTGGTCCACATCGTCATAATAAATCTGTTATCATGTCAAGAGAACTGTCGTCATGTAGTACTCTGTCAGATGATAGCAGATTTGTTGAACACAGCATCAACTTCACAAAGATTTGGAGTAGTGAGACTGAGCCTAAAGGTCGATGCACGTTATGCCAGAAGAAGGTGAAATCTATTATCACCCCTTTTGGACTTGGTGCTTTATAGTTTGTTCTCACGTCTATTTTTCAGGTACTGACGGGTGAAATCTGTAGCATCTGGAGACCAACATGTCCTCCTGGGTAAGTTCCAGCATTGGCTTCCTGATGTCTCTCGGCTAGGAATCTCATATAGTTTGCAGTGTTGGCTATTGTTTAGTGGGTGATTACTTGCTTAAGTCTACAATCTGATCACAATCAATGAACTAGCTAATCAGCTTCCTTTCTTAGGTATGTATCTATTGGTGATATTGCACGCATTGGCACCCATCCTCCAAATGTTGCTGCTATTTATCGCTATAATGAACAACAATTTGCAAATCCTGTTGGATATGACCTGGTAAGGATTTAGCTGTGCTTTGTATCCGTGTATTGATCCAGAATCTGGATCTGATGGTAAACCTTGTCCTACTTTATGAAGGAAGCAAGTATGAAAGTCAGTTGCTATTGGCTATTGCCTATTTCTTTGGTGAAACCTAGTTTGAATCATTTCAAACTCCAGTCATTCATGAAAACACAATCTTAGATAAAATAAACTTCCCAAAATCCTTCTATGAATCAGGTTTCTTTGAAATTCCAAAATTTTCTTGTTATGTATAATAATTAATTAGACACCCCTTGATTTGCTTTTTTAATGTTAGATTTAGTTACATGCTGACCTTTAATTTTATGTAACATTTTTCCATAAATTGGTCGTTATCTTCTAGCAAAATCATTGGTCTAACTCTATGACACCAAAAAAAAAGATTTAATTGGATTCTTGAATAGAATTTTTGTTATTGTTTTTACACACTCCATTGACAATCATGTATGTAGGTATGGAGGAACTGCTCTGACGACTACAAAACTCCAGCTTCCATTTGGCTTCCACGCGCTCCCGATGGGTACGCTGCTCTTGGCTGTGTTGCTGTAGCTAGTTTTGCAGAGCCTGAGCCTGGAATGGTCTACTGCGTCGTGGAATCATTGGTGGGCGAAGCGAGCTTTGAAGAACAGGAGATTTGGTTTACACCCGATTCTTACCCCTGGGGATGTCACATTTACCAGGTGCATAGTGACGCTCTTCAGTTCATGGCCTTGAGACAACCCAGGGAAGAGCTGCAATGGAAGCCCCAGAGAGTTCTTGAACACCCATCCATGTCAGCTGAGTCACAGTAGTTTGTACATCAACTACAACAAAATTACTTTCTTTTGTTCAACTAAGGGTTTATTTGGTAAGAGTGTTTATAAAGGGTTTTTTGTTTATAAAGAGGTTTTTTTGAAAAAGTGAGGTTTGAAATTTGAATATTGAGTGTTATGGGAAAATGTGATTGGAGAAAAAAAGTGGGTTTTGTTTATAAATGATTTATAAATAAATCCCCAAACATGCCCTAAATGTTGTGTGATCTTTTTTTCCTTTCCTATAAATCAATATTTATTGACTCAAGTTTAAACCTTTAGTAAACCCTTCATTTTTTTCCATTTATAGCCAGAAAATTTTATTTTCTTCCTTTGTATCCTAATATATGACATTAAATGTGTTGATTATATTTCAGAATATATTGTATATTTAATGCAAATCTATTATCTATTTAATGTAAATAAACTTTTCAAAATATCCTTGGATTAATTCAGACACATTTAAGTGCGAAATGTCATGCTAGCTTGCTTCTTGTAAGAAACTGCACCTCAAGATCTTGGATTCGTGTAAAACTATGTTGTTATTGGGAAGTTTTAATTTAGACACATTAAGGGCCCGTTCGGTAAATAGTAATAAAATCGAGTGGAAGTTGAAGAAAGTTGAAGTAGAAGTAGGAGTTGAAGTGGAAATAAGAGTTGAAGTTAGAAAATGGCGTATTTCGGTAAGTAGTAATTTAGACGAGTTAAAGTGGGGTATTTTGGATGTGTAATTACCAAAAAGGACATAATATTTGAAGTTTTTTACATGTCATGTGACATTTTTTACCCGCGTGTGCTGCTCTTGAGCTAGCTCTTAAGCTCGGCTGAAGCTACCTTCCCTCTTGATACCCATTTCTCCCCCAATTCGAAGTTAGGGTTTATCACTGGTTTGGCAAAGACAATCCCGAATTCGAAGCCATCTCCCAGGTAATCCTTTGAATTCTTTCTCTTTTTTCAATCTCTCAAGTTTGTAATCTCTTGATCTCTAGCTTGCGAAATCTCGTCTTTTTTGAGCTAGCATTTGGACCGAAATGCCCATGTTCTTCGTGATGAATGAATTGTGGAGAGAAATTCAAAGTTGTATTGCTTCGTGATGGATGAATCTGGACCAAAATGACCGTGTTCATGGAAAATGGAATGTTTTGTTTGCGTTAAGGTTTGTTTGTTTGGAGATTTATTTGACCGTGTTTGTTTGTTTGGAGAGAAAGATTTATTGCTTGAATTTTAGATGAAGGGAAAAGGAATGCCTTGATTCTGTGTTTTGGCTTCTTAAATTCAGTTAAATTAGCATATACAAAGGAATTGGTCCTACTTTACAGAGAAGACAAAAAGAGATAAAAATGAAACGGTTGGTTTCGTGTTTGATTTTTTTTCCAATTGAAGACAAACATATTGAGCTTACTATGCTTCAATTTGTTATGAAGGGCATATGAAGTGATAGTGTTGCATCTGGTGGTTTATTGCATTCATTGCAGAACCGGGCTAGTGGTGTTGTAAAAGGTGTGTTTCCTCGTCTTTGACCAATAATGTTGGCTTTTTTATTTAAATTCAGATTGTGTTGAATATATGTTTGGTGTTTGTGTATGCCTTGAGTAATGGATGGTGTTAAATTGATATTATTGTGTTGAGTGTGGATTGAATTTGTGTATGACTTGAATGTGGATTGTAACCACAGTTGAGGTTGTATGCAGTCTTCAGTGTGTGACTTGATTTGTTGTTAAATAGTTTAACGTTGAATGTTGTTTGAAATTGTTATTGTGTTAAGGTGTGTGTTAAGAGTGTCACACATTTGTGTTTATGTTGAAATAAAATTTTGGTTTTCTGTTTATTTTAGTCCCTTAAAGAACGTAGATGGAGGAGGATAAAGGTAAGGGAAAAACAAAGAAAAAACCATTTGTTTGGACTGAAAATCTTGTATTGACATTGATGAGGGTATGCAAAGATTATCAAATGAAACATGGCTATTATCAAACATTCACTTGGCCTGATGTTAATGACGAATTTGAGAAGAGGACAGGCTTGAAAGTGTCAAAAAATACATGTAGGAACAAAATTGAGCATATGAAAAAAATTGTGGAAGCCATGGTGCGACCTAGGGCGCAGTGTGATGGGTGTTGGGTGGGATTCAGCGACTAGTTTGGTCACGGCTAATGATGAATGGTGGGAAAGACAGAAGAAGGTCTGTAGGCATAACAACTTATCTATGTATATGATTTGGTATATATTATTTAGGAGTGAATTAATACTTGGTATATATCCTTATATTTGGCAGAAAAAGGATGTAAGTATAGACAATTCAGAAAGAAAGGGATTAACCCGGAGTTGAGTGATTTGTGGGATGACGTGTTTGGCGAAATTGTTGCAACGGGAAAGCATGTCATGTCACCAAGTATGGATCCTAGTGCGCTTTCGCTTTTCCTACCTGGAGTTGATGATAGTGTTTATCTGGGTTCACAAGAGGATAGTCTTGACCGTCAACTAGAGAAAAATGATGAGGATGAACAAGAAAGCCTTCGGTCGCTTGCTGCTAGGGTAAGTGTGGAGTTGTCACTTGAGTGCTTAGAACAAGTACACGAGGGGATTACTGCCACAAGATCTGGTCCATCAAATGTCAGGGGGAAGAGCACCAGGCTTGCAGTTACACCTACTGAGTCCATCAAAAAAAGGAGGAGGCCAAGTCCTGCTTCAACGGCATTCAACGAACACATGGCTGTTGTGGGTGATGCTAGTCAGAAAATGCTTACTATGATGGAGGGTGATATTAGAAGTACCAATGATCTGGCAGGGGAAGTGAAGAGATATGGATATTCAGAATGTGTTGTTGTGCTGGAACGCCTTATAACTGATGGGCTTCTGAAAGAGAATTCAAAGTTGTATTGCTTTGCCGCCAGTCAGCTTACTCAAGAACCAAGACGTGAGGTCTTCATGTCCCTCCCGAAAGATAGTAACAGGATTGCATGGCTACAGTACGAATGTGATGTTGCATACAAGTTATATCAGCCGTAGATGGAGTGTGATGGGTTTGAGTCTTTAGGGTACTGGTTGAGGGATTTGAGTCTTTAGGGTACTGGTTGGGGTACTGGTTAGGGAATTTGATGTGTTTGTGTGACTGTGGTGTTTGATGTGTTTGGATAATGATGTGATTTATGTATGAACTTTTACTGCATGGTGTTTGATGTATTTCAAACTTTATTACTTCTTCGTGTTAAGACTCTTGCATAACTTTTACTGAAGTGATTGTTATATATGTTGTTATGTCGTTACGTTATTAATATAAGCCACTTGAAGATATCTTATATTTTAAATTTGGGATTTTCAGTTTATGTCTTAATCTAGTATAATCCGAAGACATGGATCAACCACTTGGCCTGAGACGAAAGATGTCTAGAAGTGAGTTAAGAAAGAAGTGGCTTCCTAGATGGCATGTGTGGTTGGAGATGTGTGCGCGTCTCTCGGATGCATACCATGCTAGGTTTATTTACAAGGTTTCTTGTTATGATTCAGAGCTCACGGGGTACATGTGGATGCGCCAACTGATGGACTCTGCGTCGGATGTTAGATGTATCAATGCATTTCGAATGGAGAGGCATGTCCTCCAATATCTTTGTGATGAGCTAGAGACCAAGTACGGCCTATTACCATCATGCCGTATGTCCGTTCTGGAGAAGGTTGGGACATTCCAATACACTATTTCTGTCGGATTGGCTAATAGAGATGTATGCGAGCGGTTTTAGAGATCAAGCGACACCATTAGCCGTGTGTTTCACCAGGTTCTAGATGCAATGGTTGGCAGGCACATGGGTTTTAACGGCCTTGTACGTAACCTTATGAAACCTCGTGATGCAAATTTCACTAACATCCCAACAAAAATGATGAGTGAGCCGCGATATAGTCTTTTCAAGGTATGGATTATTACTTATATTTTCAATTTGTTGACAAGTTGAACCAGCCATGTCGTCTAATATTGTTACTGAATTCATTTAGGGTGCTATTGGATGTATTGATGGGGTTCACATTGAATGTTGTGTGCCCGAGGAAGAACAATTTCCTTATAGATGTCGTAAGGGGTATACTTCATTCAATGTAATGGTGGTGTGCGACTTTGATATGTACTTCACATTTGTATCGGTCGGGTGGGAAGGAAGCGCCCATGACACTCGGGTGTTGGACCATGCTTTGAGCTATCTTCATATGAACTTTCCCCGTCCTCCATCTGGTAAGACATGATAAAAGCCCCTTCTATCCTTACTTTAAAATAACTTGGTGAATTGATATCATGCGGATTTTCCTTACATATATATATATGTTAATGGGTTTGCATTTTATTAACTTATATATTTAAAATGTATCGTTCTTTATGTTTGATTGTTCGTAGGTAGGTACTACTTAGTTGACAAAGGATATCCAGACAGAAAAGGCTATATGGTGCCCTACTCGAAGGTAAAATATCACTAATCGCAGTTCATGCGAGAGGCTCCGAAAAATATTCGAGAAGGATTTAACCGAGTCCATTCTTCTTTGAGGACAACAATCGAAAGATGCTTTGGTATTCTGAAGAAGAGATGAAAGATATTAAAAGGCATGCCGTCGTATGATATTCCCACGCAAATCGACATCATTTGTGTGTATTTTGCGCTGCACAACTTCATACTACAACACAAGCTGAATGATTCAATCCTAGAAGAGGATGATGACGATGATGAAGATCGAAACAAGTTTGACCCCAATGATGATAAAGGCGAGGACAACGACCCCAAAGGCTACATGAGTGGCATCCGATATGTCATTGCTAAACAAATTTGGGATCACAAGAATATATATTTGGCTGGCTTGTAATTCGTAGGGTTTAGGGTCACAATTTTTTGGTAAACAAGTCTAATCTTACAACATTACTTATAATTAGGTGGCTAGCATATGATGTAGGTGGTTTGTCAGAATGATCATGTATGATTTTGTTTAGTGTCATCGACGCATGACGAGTTTCATACTCGTACATTGAATGCTCATAGCTTCTCGGGGGAACCTACGCCTATCTTCGGTAGTGCATAGTCTGTGCACAACCGTGCACATTGACTGGCGCCCCTCTGCTGGAGTGCACAGTCTGTGCACAACCATGCATATTGACAAAAGCGTTGTTTGAGGATGCCAAGTTACACTTGCGTTTTAAATGGTTTTAATGGCTTTAAAGCTTGTTAATGTTGGTTTGTTAATGGATGACTCATATGTGTACTTGTTAATGTTGGATTGTTTTAAACCCGAAATAGGTGCATTCAACCCTAAGTTAACACATGTTGTCAACACTTGATGCTTTTAAGTTACATGTTGTCAATATGTGCATTGAAAATGTTGGCAACCACTTGATCGTTTTTAATGGAAAGGGCATTAAGCATTTCAATGTTGGATTAAATGGTTTGAATGAAAAAACAACAACTTGTCTTGTTAATGTTGCTGTGTCACCTTTCCACACACATGAAACACAAGAAGGAAAAACAAGACCACCCTTCACAACGAAACAAATAAACAAACACTTGAAGGAGATGATCGTCCAGTACAAACAAAGCCCGAAACAAATAAAGAACTAGTCCAACGATACAAGTACCACAAAACAAAAGAGAAGCATACCGACAAAAGAGAAGCATTCAACTACGAAAGAGAAGCATACTGACAACGACATGACACTAATCTAGTCGGATGACTATTGGGTTCGGACGTACCCGAACTTGACCATTCCAGTGAAGGTGGACCCTAAGCTCTGCACCACTCACAACCACATTGTCGTAGTTGAATGCCGAGAAATCGATTTCATACATGCCAATCTCAGTCCGTCGTAAAATAGTTCCATACCACCATCCGTCTCGAGCCCATACGTCCACGTGTTGGCCAATCTCGAAATTGAGTACATCTCTATATGGTGGTATTGATACACTTCGGCCCCACGGATCTTCCTCTGGTGCAAGGTAAGGTCTCCAAAGTACCTCGAACGACGGTTGATGATGGTAGACGTGCAGATGATGATGATAATGTAACCGGAATAAGCGAACAACGACAACTAGGAGTCCACCCGGTTGCCTTGAACGACTTGTAGAACTCAAGGAGTCCACCTAGAGTTCAACAAGGTTTGATAAATCCCTCACAAGAGTCCACTCGCAAAAGAAGTATCGGTTTGAGTTTGAATGCGTCGGAGTCCACCTAAACACTCACACTCACAATTGAATTGAAGTCGAATCCTCAAACTTGAATTCAATCAAAAATTCCAATCCAGGAATAGAGAGTTTAAAATCTTGAATCTGATTTTAATAAACTTAGTCTACCTTAATGAAGAAGACAAGGTTGGCTTATATAGCCATGTGTTTCAACCATGGGCTGAGACTAAACATAATGGGCCGATGTCCACACATGTGACCCATACACGCCCAAATAAGAAAGTGCCATAAACAGGAAATGATTAAAAAGATTGTCTAATAATAGAAATTTCAGAATGGAAAACATAAGAAGACGCCAGGGAGGACGCCGATACCGCCACCTACATGGCTCCGTTGTCGCGTAGTCGTTTGCCAGACCATATTGCATCATTCTCCCCTTCTTAGCATTGAAGCGTCCCCACTTCGATCATGTACGAGGTGCGAAGATGACTCCAAATGGTGCTGCTCCCCTTCTTAGAGACAAAGTAGAGATTGGGCAGCTCACCAAAACAACAACGCCAAGCCATGTGAGCGAGCAACTAGGGGTGGAAGGTTGGCTAACAAGTTTTTTTTTTTTTACATGGCCGAATATGTGGGATTGTTTGGATTCTCTTTTGTTTGTTTTTTTGTGGGAAAAAAAATATGCTAGGTGATGGCCGAGAATTTGGGATTTGATTTGGGGAATTGGTTTTGGTTTTGATTTGGTCAAAGATTTGCTTTGTGGAGAAAGGGGAATATATGGGCCAAGATATTTGGGATTTAATTTGGGGGAATTTGTTTTGGTTTTGATTTGGTCAAAGATTTGCTTTGTGGAGAAAAGGGAATATATAGGCCAAGATCTTTGGGATTTGATTTGGGTTTGGATACTTATTTTGCGAGTGGACTCTTGTGAGAGATTTATCAAACCTTGTTGAACTCTAGGTGGACTCCTTGAGTTCTACAAGTCGTTGTTCGCTTATCCCGGTTACATTATCATCATCATCTGCACGTCTACCATCATCAACCGTCGTTCGAGCTACTTTGGAGACCTTACCTTGCACCAGAGGAAGATCCGCGGGGCCGAAGTGTATCATCTGGTATCAGAGCCAAAGCAAGGTAAAACGTTCCATTTTGCTAGAAATTGTCTTCCTAAAGTTCTCACGGGCTTTGTTTAAACCTTGTCCCATAGCCGAGCGAAGCGATAGCCTAGCCAAGCCCACCCAAGAGGGTTGAGCGCCGGCAAGGAGAGTGTAAGGCTGAGAGGGAGAGGCGGCGTCCTGGCCGTGGGCGGAAGCTGCCGAGGTGAGCCCTAGACCCCCTTTCCTTGTTCTTCTAGGCATATCTCCTAAGATCGTGGGGAGATCTTGTTAAGAAGATTGTGTTTTGGCAAAATTGGATTTCGTTTTTCAAAAAGAGAAGAAGAAGAAAGAAAAGAGAAAAGGAAGGAAAAAGGCGGGCTTGTAGCCCTTGCCACTTTTGTTTTTAGAAGGTTGTTGTAATATCCCTCATTTTATAAGGATATTTTGGAATTTTTCCAACTCCCGTATTACAAGTCGGATTAAATTCAGAGAAGTTCGGACATTCTGTATCATGTTTGATCTCTGTAATATTTTTTCCGAGTAATATAAAATACAGTTGACATGTGTTCAAGGTTAAATAGTCGTTCGTGTACGAATATAATTAACCCAAGTTTAAAACGGACAAAAGGGTAAAAAATGGCCTTGACCGCACCCCGCGGTCAAGTGGCCGCACCCGCGGCGAAGGCCAAACAAGTGAGGCGGTCTGAGGAGGCCACCGCACCCTGCCGCACCCCGCGGTGGGATATTTTTCTTCTGCAGCGTTATCGTCTTCCCCTGCAAGTGGCGCCGGTTGTCAGGCCTTGATAGGCGTTGTCGTGACACCTAAACAAAATAATCCTAACAAACCTAAACAAGTAGTAGAGACAAGCAATGGTCGATCCCACAGGGAGGAAGTGATCTTTCTAAATGTTAATCAGCATGCAAAGTAACAAGAAAGGGGGTTTTTGGTTGTTCACAGAGTAACAAGGTTAAGTTGGCTTGAGAATATGAATGGGGAAAGTAGTTCCACTAGAACGAGATCCACAATACAGATATATAAGTTGATCACTGAAATCTATTCAATCCAAGTTCTTTTATTATTCTTATGGTTGTTCCCACCCTGATCTTAAGTACTATCGATTCTCACAGTTGTCGATAGACTTATTACTATGTCAATGGTAAAATACCACCGATTCTCACAGTTGTCGGTATACTTTACCACCAACAAAGCAATAGCAATGCACACAAGGATATAGGATACATGCAAATAGAAAGACGTATTAATACTCGCATGCAACTGACTCTCACTCACAATTGTACGCTCGGAACCCCTATACGCACAATTGTGTTTGCTACTAGATATGCACTCGGAACCCCTATATGCAATCCTAGCAATTGATAAATATTACTCAACCTAGCTGGCCAGACTATGAAGAACAATGATAAATCAATAATCAATATAACCAAGAGAATCAAACCAACACACATAAGAATAAGAACAAGGAATAGAAATCTCACAACCGAATCAACTGTATTGCTTCAAACGTCTAGCAGAACAAATGTGTTTAGTTCTCCATGGGTTGAAAACCCTGGAGGCAGAAAGAAAACGAACTTGGTCTCTCGATGGAGAATTGTAACTTGTGGCAACTAGGTTAACAAAAGGGTATTTAACCTAAATCTAAAAGTGATAAAAATAATAAAAAGCAATAATAATAATATAGTAACCAAAAGTAAACTAATCAAATCCCGGGAAATTAACCCCGGAATCACGCTCGGCCTCGTGCAAACAGTTGCTTGCTTGTCTCGTTCATGCTTCTTCACGGCCCAACTCCAATGCAGCTCTCTCGCGGCCCAACACAGCCCATTCAGCAACGGTCCACTTCAAAAGCAGCATCAGCACCCATCCACGCTGACTTCATCATGCCATCATCGTCCGCTTCAGCTTTCTTCCTGCTTCAATTTGACGCGTCTTCGATTCTTCATATGGGCCGAAGTTCGTGGGCCTATCTTCTTCAACTTGGGCCAAATTCCCTTTTCATTCCAGCATTCACGCACGCGGGCTAACTAATTAATTACGATGCTTTCGCCTAACAGATGGCCGCGGGGCAGCACTTCTCACCGCGGGGCGGTGACACTCCAATGTGGTTCCTTCATAGATTTTCAACATCTTCTCAGGTGGTCAACTCCTCTTCCTCTGGATGTTCCTAATTAGCTCCTCCAGACCACCAAAACCACACTTCTCCGCTCCAACTCCATAATCTCCAATTGTGCATAAATTCAACCAAATGGCACCTCAAACCTGATAATAACCCTTAGATATGTGCTACAAAATAGCACTTATTAGGCCCAGGCCGCCTGAATTCGTCCCTAGCCGTCCCATTTGTTCCCTTGCAAGTGGAAGTGGGTTGAGGATATAAAAGGGAGGAGCTGGAGAGGAAAATTCGCCCTGTTGAACGTCTTCTTCCTCCTTTGTCTTCTTCCTCCTCTGTTTTCTCCATTGCCGCCTGAGCTTCCAAGCTTTCGCCGGAGCTTCGCCGGAGTTTCCCTTGAGTGGAGAAAGTACTCCCAAGTGGTGTTGGAAGGTTTAAGGTGTTTGGAGAGTGAACCATAATCGAATCGAAAGCAAACAACTCGATTTGGGTGAGTTTTCTGAATTTTCGCTGAAGCCCTCTGCCTCTGTTAGCTCGCCGCACCCACGGCAAGGACCCCACCGCACCCGCGGTGAGTTGGGTTTGTGTTATGGCTCGTGGGTGTGTGGTCTTGAGCGAGGCATGGCTCCTTCGATTCTTTCCGTATTCTTTTAGATTCATATTTGTGGATATTGAATCTAACTTAGAGTCTCGTTATGGGTCGTTTCTTAGGGATTTATAATCTGAGATCTGTTCCAGTTTCAGACCCAGGAACCCGACATTTCTAAGCTTGTTCAAGCTTTCGTATAATCTAAGACAAGTGGCGGTTTGCTCTTGCTCATCATTCCTTATTTCAATTAATTATCAATTGTTTAATTGTTAATTAGTTTGGGATGATTTACTATTTTCGTTGGGAACAGTTTTGATAACTATTTGTGATTTTAAAAGATATTATAATAGGTTGTATATCTGTTAGAACAACGCTATTATATCTGTTATTGGCCGTGATGGCATTGATGTAGATTATTACTGCATTCGTAACTGTTTAGTTAGAACGAGTATTCGTAGGAACGCTATGTACCTTGTGGGGGTTTAGCTGTTTCTTTATAACTAGTACTTGGTGGATTTTTCCTCAGTACTCTCTCTGGTCATGACCATTCCCTTACTCAGGGTTGGTGCACTTAGCTAGTGCCAAATCTTTTGGGATTTACTCCCTCTGATATCTCTTGTGAGGAGATCTGATATCTCTTGTGAGGAGATCCGATATCTCTTGTGAGGAGATTTAAAAGCTTATAACGTGATGATCGTTTTGGAATTAAATGAGATAAGTGCCGTTATCGCACATAATTAAATATACCCTCAGGCGAGTAGTGCATCTAGGAAATAGTGCAACTAGGAAATCTCGTCTTGACTTTGATCAGAGTAAAGTTCTCTTTCCAATCTGGATTCGCCTTGGGCGGTGAGGTTGGTCGTGAGCCGAAACATCAAGTCGTTTTTTAACGCTTGTATGAATTATTTATGTTCCAGACATTTGTCATGCTTTCCGAAGGCTCATTTCGTTGGAGTCTTCTTTTGGGATTGATTGATGTGAGACTCGGTCTCCAGAATCTTCTCTTGATCATGCCTTTTCTTATATTCTAGTAGGAGTATGGTGGTTGACTATCGTTATCGACTGTTATTCGAGAGACGATGAGTCTAACCTAATACGTCTACTTCGAACCACTCTACTTTGTACCCTTGCTTAGTCTTTCATTAGACTAACCAACCGTAATTGTTCTCTGCATGGTTGGCTGGTGTCATCCGTTCGATTCGGCACATTAGATAGGTTGCAGTTCCGTAAAGGCTAGAACGACTATGAAGACAAATGGTGTTTTTGACAAGTGATCCGGGTTAAGATCCTTGGCAGGTGATCGTTGCGATCAAGACCCTTTGATGGTTATTTAAAAGACTTCCGATGTGTTAAGAAAATGTTTTGTGTAAAGACTTCCGCTGTATTTCTGATGTATTTTGTCATACTTGGAATTGTGTTGTAATTCCACGACTATGGTTTAAATGAAAGTTATGATATTTTGTATCATAATTGTGGTTTGATGGTTTATATAAACTGGTAAAACCTTGGGTGACATCGGACAGAACGTCTGAGGTCACTGGCGGTAATGTCTTTCCAAGGGGATATTTGGGGGTGTTACAGACTTGGTATCAGAGTCTAAATTTTTTATAATAAAAAAACGGGTTGGGATTTTATAAACCATTTACTCGTTTTAAACTGAGAAATGTTTTCAAAGGCTCTGAATTTTCAAATGAAAATTTTAACCGTTCATAGTCGTGCCTTCTCTTTAGTCTGATATGGAAACGAACTTTCATATTTAGAAAGACTAACTCTCTTCTCGTCACCCGTAGAGTATGGGTGCATTTTGTTCTTTTGGAGGGACTCAGAAGAAGCCGAGGTGGTTTCGCCATCTCCAGTAAGGCTTGAATTCCCAGTTCCCTCGTTATGATTTGAGGTTGTAGAACCTAGTAACTCGGTTTGAAATTCATCAATGAAATTTACCTAGTTTGATCTCTTCTAAGTTGATTTCATTACGTTAAGTACATTGGAAGATATTAATGTATGAAATCCTTGGAATTTGATCGATAAATAGATGGTGAACACGAGGAACACTATCCGTGTTGGTGTTGGGCCGAGTAATGACCACAGACCAAACGTAAGGAATGTTGCGAACCCTGTGGAGGAACACGAGTCTGTTTCTCACAATAATCCAGGAGGCAATGGCCAAGCTTCGGCCAACACTCCAGTGGTGTTTGATGCAGCAGTAGTTGAAGCAATACGGGGTATTGTAATGCAAGCATTCACTGAGATAATGCGACCAAACGCGCCTCAGGCACAGGCTGTGCCAATTCCTCCATTAGTTCCTAGGCTTGAGGAACAAGATGTCCATGTACACCGAGAAGAGGCAGTCAGGAATAGAGGTGATTATGGCCGAGCCCTGAAGGCCATTAACTCTATAAGGCCTGACAGCTATGATGGAAAAGGAGAGCCAGTCAGAGTGGCTCATTGGTTCTCATATATGGAACGGTCGTTTCGTAATGTTGAGTGCACAGAAGCGGAGAAAGTGCACATTGCTTCCCTTCAATTGAAGGAAGATGCTAGCGAATGGTGGGAGAACACCGGTCTAGCTGATCATGTTGATTTGAACTGGGAAATGTTCAAGGCTAAAATGACAGATCGTTTCTTCTCTCGAGCTATGAGGGAAGAAAAGCATAAGGAATTCCTCTATCCGAAGAAGGAGGGATTAAAAGTGACTGAGCTAGCGACCAAGTTCAATCATTTGCTACAGTATGCTGGGACGAAAGCGTACAACGAGGAGCAAAAGATCTGGTATTTCCACGAGTGGATGAGCCCAGATATTAAGTCATGGATGGTGCGTCACGGATGCTCTACCTTGGAGCATTACGTGGATGCAGCCTATAAGTTGGAGGTGACTCTGGAGGAGTCGACCAAGAAACGCAATAGCCAGAGGCAAGTGCAGAACCAGCCTCAGGCGAGTGAGTTTAAACGTCCCGCGCCACCATCTGACTCTGCCAAATCTGGCCGAGCAAAAACGAATATGACTCATGATGGGTCTACGCAACGTTCGGGTCAGGGCAAGAGTCCAGTCCAGTGCTACAACTGTGGTATGCACGGGCACAAGAGCATTGAATGTCTGAAGGATAAGAAGACGTGCTATGGCTGCGGAAAGGAGGGTCATATGCAGACGTTCTGTCAGCAGAGGAGGTGGAAATGAGCTGAGTCACGGCAGGGGTCTGTTAATCAGAACAACCGACCCAGGTTCAGTCCGGTGGAAGCTCCTAGTCCTTCAATGCAGACAACTGCACAAAACAAGGGGAAAGCCCCAATGGCTTCTGAAAGTCAAGGTCAACGCCTTTACGAGATGCGTGAGGCGGATGGACCCGATGCTCCAAATGCTTAAAGTGCTTATTACCTTCTGTTGGTATGTTGTTGATTTGGGTGTTACCCAGTCTTTCGTTTTGGATAGTTGTGTAGTAAGTTAAGTTTTGTGTGCAACAAGGTTGTAAACCTTTCATTGTAAATCTTCCTATTAATGAATATTTGGTTGATACCAAGTTAGTGTTTCGCTGCTTGGTAAAGGGTGAGGTCTCGTGTTCAAGACTCACCAACAACCTCTTGAAGATGGCTGCCTATTAATTAGGTGGAGCTACCAAGGATGGGTTGAGATGTATGGACAGCGGCTCATGGCAACAGTGGACGCTGGTAATGGCTGGGCCTGGGCTCGGAGCCACTAGTGGGCCATTTGTGAACCATGTAATGGGCTGGTCCAAAATGGTGACCATTTAGTTGGAACCAAGCATTTGTCGGATTTTCCGATTACCATTTAGGGTAAGAAGTTCGAAGCGGATTTTATCCGAATAGTCATGGCTCCATACGATAATTTCTCGGTATGGATTAGCTGACGCGTCATGGGGCGGTCATCGATTTAGTTCAAGGACTGTGACGGTGTCATCTGGGGGCCATTGTGTATGCAGATTTAAGGGTCTGAATGACGCTGATAACGGCAGGCTTATCAATGTGATGGCTGCGTTTAAGCTACTTTGACAAGGTTGTGTTGAGTACCTTTGCTACCTGGATCCGCCCATGAAAGATGAACCATCAATTCTTGATATTCTTGTGATTAGTGAATTTTCGGATGTCTTTTCAGAAGATATTCCTGGTTACCCCGTATTGTGACGTGGAGTTTGCAATTGACCTCGAGCCTGGTACTACGCCAATTTCGGAGGCACCGTACCGGATGGCTCCTGATTGAGATGCAAGAGTTGAAGAATCAACTCGAGGATCTTCTTGACAAGGGTTACATAAGGCCGAGTGCATCGCCTTGGGGTGCTCCGGTTCTGTTTGTCAAGAGGAAAGATGGATCGTTTCGACTGTGTATCGACTATCGTGAGTTGAACAAAGTCACGATCAAGAATAAATATTCGTTGTTGAGGATTGATGATCTGTTGGATCAATTGCAAGGAGTAAGTCTTTTCCAAAATCGATCTGAGGTTTGGTTACCACCAACTCAGGACTCGTAAGGAAGATATTCCGAGGATTGCTTTCCGGACGAGATATGGTCACTACGAGTTCGTAGTCACCAATGCTCTAGTAGTTTTCATGGACCTGGTGAATCGATGTTTTCGCCAGTACTTGGATAAGTTCGTGATGGTCTTCATCGATGGTATTTTGATCTATTCCCCGAGCAAGGAGGCTCATGAGGGTCAGTCCTTAGACAAATCAGCTATATGCGAAGTTGTCTAAATATGACTTTTGGATTAAGGAAATGGATTTCTTAGGCCGTGTGATCAGTAACGATAGGGTTATGATTGATCCCTAAAAGATCAAAGCGGCCTCAGGATGTGAATGAGGTGCACAGTTTTCTAGGACTTGCTGGATGTTACTGAAGAGGATATGCTTAGACGCTTTCCCGAGTTATTTTCGGCCTAGAATAATCAAGTTTCGGGGTCGAAACTTCTTTTAAGGGGGAGGTAATGTAATATCCCTCATTTTATAAGGATATTTTGGAATTTTTACAACTCCCGTATTACAAGTCGGATTAAATTCAGAGAAGTTCGGACATTCTGTATCATGTTTGATCTCTGTAATATTTTTTCCGAGTAATATAAAATACAGTTGACATGTGTTCAAGGTGAAATAGTCGTTCGTGTACGAATATAATTAACCCAAGTTTAAAACGGACAAAAGGGTAAAAAATGGCCTTGACCGCACCCCGCGGTCAAGTGGCCGCACCCGCGGCGAAGGCCAAACAAGTGAGGCGGTATGAGGAGGCCACCGTACCCTGCCGCACCCCGCGGTGGGATATTTTTCTTCTGCAGCGTTATCGTCTTCCCCTGCAAGTGGTGCCGATTGTCAGGCCTAGGCCGCCTGAATTCGCCCCTAGCCGTCCCATCTGTTCCCTTGCAAGTGGAGGTGGGTTGAGGATATAAAAGGGAGGAGCTGGAGAGGAAGATTCTCCCTGCTGAACGTCTTCTTCCTCCTCTGTCTTCTTCCTCCTCTGTTTTCTCCATTGCCGCCTGAGCTTCCAAGCTTTCGCCGGAGCTTCGCCGGAGTTTCCCTTGAGTGGAGAAAGTACTCCCAAGTGGTGTTGGAAGGTTTAAGGTGTTTGGAGAGTGAACCATAATCGAATCGAAAGCAAACAACTCGATTTGGGTGAGTTTTCTGAATTTTCGCTGAAGCCCTCTGCCTCTATTAGCTCGCCGCACCCGCGGCAAGGACCCCACCGCACCCGCGGTGAGTTGGGTTCGTGTTATGGCTCGTGGGTGTGTGGTCTTGAGCGAGGCTTGGCTCCTTCGATTCTTTCCGTATTCTTTTAGATTCATATTTGTGGATATTGAATCTAACTTAGGGTCTCGTTATGGGTCGTTTCTTAGGGATTTATAATCCGATATCTGTTCCAGTTTCAGACCCAGGAACCCGGCGTTTCTAATCTTGTTCAAGCTTTCGTATAATCTAGAGCAAGTGGCGGTTCACTCTTGCTCATCATTTCATATTTTAATTAATTATCAATTGTTTAATTGTTAATTAGTTTGGGATGATTTACTGTTTTCGTTGGGAACAGTTTTGATAACTGTTTGTGATTTTAAAAGATATTATAATAGGTTGTATATCTGTTAGAACAACGCTATTATATCTGTTATTGGCCGCGATGGCATTGATGTGGATTATTACTGCGTTCGTAACTGTTTAGTTAGAACGAGTATTCGTAGGAACGCTATGTACCTTGTGGGGGTTTAGCTGTTTCTTTATAACTAGTACTTGGTGGATTTTTCCCCAGTACTCTCTCTGGTCATGACCATGCCCTTACTCAGGGTTGGTGTACTTAGCTAGTGCCAAATCTTTTGGGATTTACTCCCTCTGATATCTCTTGTGAGGAGATCTGATATCTCTTGTGAGGAGATCCGATATCTCTTGTGAGGAGATTTAAAAGCTTATAATGTGATGATCGTTTTGGAATTAAATGAGATAAGTGTCGTTGTCGCACATAATTAAATATACCCTAAGGCGAGTAGTGCATCTAGGAAATAGTGCAGCTAGGAAATCTCGTCTTGACTTTGATCAGAGTAAAGTTCTCTTTCCAATCTGGATTCGCCTTGGGCGGTGAGGTTGGTCGTGAGCCGAAACATCAAGTCGTTTTTTAACGCTTGTATGAATTATTTATGTTCCAGACATTTGTCATGTTTTCCGATGAGGCTCATTTCGTTGGAGTCTTCTTTTGGGATTGATTGCTATGAGACTCGGTCTCCAGAATCTTCTCTTGATCATGCCTTTTCTTATATTCTAGTAGGAGTATGGTGGTTGACTATCGTTATCGATTGTTATTCGAGAGACGATGAGTCTAACCTAATACGTCTACTTCGAACCACTCTGCTTTGTACCCTTGCTTAGTCTTTCATTAGACTAACCAACCGTAATTGTTCTCTGCATGGTTGGTTGGTGTCATCCGTTCGATTCGGCACATCAGATAGGTTGCAGTTCCGTAAAGGCTAGAACGACTATGAAGACAAACGGTGTTTTTGACAAGTGATTCGGGTTAAGATCCTTGGTGGGTGATCGTTGCGATCAAGACCCTTTGATGGTTATTTAAAAGACTTCCGTTGTGTTAAGAAAATGTTTTGTGTAAAGACTTCCGCTGTATTTCTGATGTATTTTGTCGTACTTGGAATTGTGTTGTAATTCCGCGACTATGGTTTAAATGAAAGTTATGATATTTTGTATCATAATTGTTGTTTGATGGTTTATATCAACTGGTAAAACCTTGGGTGACATCGGACAGAACGTCTGAGGTCACTGGCGGTAATGCCTTTCCAAGGGGATATTTGAGGGTGTTACAGTTGTAGCGGACCCGGGCAAAGCCTTGAGAAGTCCCAGGGCGTACGTCAAGTGGTCCCGGACCGAAGGGCTTGAAAAGACCCCGCACGGCGTCTTCTCTCCAAGGGTTGGGACATTTCCGGGTTTTCAAACAAATTTTTGAATTTTTCTTGGAGGAAAATTAACTTGATTTGTCAAAATCCAATATTTCCTTACAAGTTTCCCATATCTTGTCCCTTTCCAAAAATAAAGTCGCCCCTTGCTAAAAAGCCCTTAGCCGTGTGAGATTTTCTTTCCAAGGGGGAGTGAGCATTTTTGGAAACAAATCTAGCAATTTTGGTAATTGTTGCCTTGTTTGGGTAAAGATATCACAAGGAAAATTTAGGGATCTCTTTCCTTCCCTTGGCCGAAATCTTTGGCAATCCAAGGCCTTGCCTTATTCTCCAAGTTGCGGCCCACTACACACAAGGAAAGCCGAGATTGTGTGGTTTCCATAGGGGGTGCGACTGCATATTATACAAGGCAACAAGGGAGTATTTTATCTTCCTTCAATTTATTTCCTTAGGTAATTTAATTAAAGCCAACTCACTCACATATTTTTGGAAGAAATCTTTTTCAAATTTCAGAATGGAAAACATAAGAAGACGCCAGGGAGGACGCCAATGCCGCCACCTACATGGCTCCGTTGTCGCATAGTCGTTTGCCAGACCATATTGCATCAGGTATAGGCCGCAACAACCCGTATGGGACATCTTCCACAAGGTAAGCGGACCCGTCGTCAAGCATTAATGTTTCATACTCGACCCGGTAAAATCCTACCATTGGTGAGACTAACGTGATCCTTGCGGTGTGGTATGAACCTAGCAAGCCATTTTCGGCTCCAACGACCTCGACACGTTCTTCTAAATGGTCATGTCTAGCCAATCCCGAAATCTAAAAACATACATGTATCGTTAAATGGGAGTATATATTGTATTGGAAGTGGAAGGAATACAAACCATACTTATAGATTTCTAGATACATGATGTTCTTATCGGTTTTTTGAAATGTGTGTTTCTCGGCTCCTTTTGGCTTGTCCAAATTTAGTGGGTGCAAATATGTGTGAGTAGCTTGTCCACAACCATAACAACAATATATATACTCTAGCTTGGTCAAGGTTATGTAACTAAGCATGCATTTTAGACAAACCTATACACTAGCTTCCATAGGTTATTGACAAAAGTGGAGGTGAAGACAAGACATGGGCTAAGCTTCCTTAGCTTTTATCAAAAGTTGACATAGGCCCCAAAACCTATACACTAGCTTACTTGGGCAAAGGTTCACGTGAAATTCTACCATTGCACTCCCAAGGGTTTTAGTTATGTTGGTTTGTGACCATATTAAAAAACGTATACAAGCTAAAACAAAATGAGATGACCATTTACTACGAAACATAGCTAAAAACATTACAAACGAGATGATCATTCACTATGATGCAAACATACAAACACACAACGAGATGATCAAGTACATTACAAACACTTGAAAGATACGAGTACCACAAAAGAAAGTGAAAAGCACCACACCAACAACATGTCATCGACAAGTACCGCACATTGAGTTCCTAGTTAAAAAGCCAACCATTACCATTACCATACCGGTGAAGGTCCTCATGGAAACTAATCTAGTTGGATGATAGCGGGTCTCGGACGTAGCCAAACATGTTTGTTCCAGTGAACGTGGAGCGTGATATGATCATAACCGACAATGATATTCTCGTAGTCGAATTCCCCAAAACTCACTTCATAAATACCAAAGTCCGGGTGTCGTACAACAGTTTCATACCACCATCCGTCACGATTCCATATGTCTACGTGTTGGCCAATCTCGTAATAGCTTAGAGTTCTATGAGGAGGTATGGGCCGCAACAACCCCCATGGGACTTGTTCTACAAGGGGACCCGAGCGGTCGTTAGTCATCAATCTTTCGTATTCGACACGGTATAATCCAATCAATGGTAAGACTAATGATATTGCGGCGGTGTGATATGAGTCGAGCAATCCATGTTCGGCTCCAATGACTTCAACTCGTCCCCCTAAATTAAATTGTCTTGCCATTTAGGAAATCCCTAAACATTACACAATAGTAAGACATGTTAAAAACATATAATAGTATATAAGACAATGTTATATATAGTGACAAAACTTACTTAAACTTCTTACCGAATTTGATTAGCAAACAACTTGTTTAGGCCCTTTTCTTACCGATTTTGTGGCTTTAATTGTGTGTGGGTTGTACCTTGAAATGGCAATGTCCACAACCTTACACGAATATACTATCGGCCAAGACATTAGCTAGCTTCTCATATGCATGTAAGACAAGACATAAAGGACATGCATGTGGCTAGTGTCTTGTCTATCTTCACTTCCAAATGCTTTCATACCCTAAAAGACAAGCACCCTAAAAGACAAGCATGTGGCTAGTGTCTAGCTTCCATAGACAAGACATTTTATGCCCAACAATAATTGTGAAGCCAAAGGAGTGGCTGTAAGGAAGGGCTGCAAAAGTGGGAGAGATTTATGCATGCCATGTCTTGTGAAGCACAAATTAAAGAAGAAAGATGCTTGGAAGGGATGATGTTGGAAGAGGATGTTGTTGGTGTTGGTGATTTGTGTTATCAAGTATTGGTGAAACCAAGCATGCATCATTCACGTGAACATGTAGCTACCTATCAAAAAAATAAGAGTGTAGCTAGGCTGCATAAGTTAGCTAAGAAGGAATATGCTTTTGTTGGTCATGGTCATTCATAGCTATTAAGTCATATGCGTTGCATCATTCACATGTTAAGAATTAGGGCTCAAGGTTATAACCAAATTGACCTTATTAAACTTAAGGTTATAACCAAATGGACTTATTAACAAATTGAGTTTTGGAGCTTGCTTCTTATATTACCTAAGTAAGAAATGGAAATTCTTAATTTGCATGCTTTTGTTAGAATAATATAGTCAATTGTAATAGAAACTTCTAATATTACCTATATGAGTATTTGTGCTCCTTATTTTGCTTATGAGTATTTGTGCTCCTTATTTTGCATGCTTAGTTTGCTTAAGTATTTGTGTTTAATATTTAAATAAGATAAATTATCGATTGGTGATATATGTTTTGCATGCTAATAATACACACACATAGACGTTTTGTGGTCTAACAAAACAAAGACGTTACACAATACGGGTAGTTCCCCAACAAATGATATTCCATGCGAATCAAAAGTTACATAACATGAGATAAACAACATAAAGATAAACGGAAAATAAGCTAAACAAGATAAAGATAAACGGGTGATCAACATAAACTAAATAACATAATTTAAGATAGAGAACATAAGTTGGATAGCAAACATAAAAGCCGAGCAACAACTCCTTATGCGTACAAGAGCCGAGCCCTAAACTCCTTCATGGTGGGATTCATCATGTCTTATGCATAGAAGAGCCGAGCACACAACTCCTTCATGGTGGGAGTCATCGGCTTAACACGAAACGTGCGGAAACATTCGTCCACCTAAAAGAAATGCATTCACAGCTAAGAAATATTACCAAATGCATTTGTTAAGATCACAACAATAATCTCTGATCTAGATTGAAATTACTCACCCTCAACTTATTGTCCCACCAATCGTCATCTCGCAGTATAGCACTGGTTACGTCGTCGCACTCAACATCGCCAGACCGTTCAAGGCTATTCCATAAGTTCCATTTTTTCTTCAAAAATTCGAATGTGTTCTTCAACACTCTAACATTCGCATCCCGTAGGCCCCAAATCGTTCATTGTGTCGTATGCACACCTGTACCAAAGCTTGATTGTCTTCATCATTCCATGGGAAAACAGTCGTCCTCCTTGCTCCTATGCGCAAACAACAAGATTTCACATGTACAACAACTAGAGGTAGAAATCTTATGGATAAACACGTACACATAATATACAACCATACTAGAGGTACAAATCTTACCTGACATTCTTAATACTGCTATGCTTATATGTTATGAAGTAGAGATGTCTTGCTGCCTTACTTGTGGGTTTTGATGGAATACAAATACAAATGGATGAAAGGCCTTATATAGAAAGATAAGGCAGATAGCTTCTGACATTTTGTACATAGGCTTTTTTATTTTCTTTCATGAATATCTCTTTTCATATAAAGTATAAACTATATGTAAACATGCTTACTATTATACCAATATTATAAAACAATCTTATATCACAAGAAACCACACATATAAACACAAATTTAAGATAGAGAACCATCAAAGTCATTGCAACCAACATACTTATAAATACTCGGCTACTACTTATATAAAAGCCCCAAACATACACATAAACATTGACCATGACATAGATCAATTACATAAACATTACAATACATAGTGTAGCAAAATTATCACCCAAATTGTTAACAAAAGTGATTCCCCGAACATTCCTCATAAACCTAGATCAATTACATAATGGCATAACGGATGATAACATACAACACAACCACTACGAGGAAAATAGTAACCACTGAAGCATAATATAGCCTAATCCTAGAAGCATCAGAGAGCTCCATGTTTGCAGCGAGGAGGGTGTCACGGTGTAACGCTAGCTGAACGTTTGAAATTGCTAGTGTGGATACATGCTCAGCTAGTTCTTGGTTCTCATCATCCGGATGCGCCACCTGGCCACGCTTTTCTTATAGTTCATCGCTAAGTTGTTCATGCTTGATGAGTGCTTGGTTAAGATCCACTTGAAGCTCATCCACATGTCCTCTGAGTGCTCTGGCAGCTTGTTGCATCAAGCGTGCACGCGGGGAGTTTTCAATTCCATTGATAAGGTCATCAAACCTTGACACATCATATTCCTACAGATATGGTTTGAAGATAATAAGCATAAGTTCAGGAAAAGAGACAACTCTAAACTAACCTTTTACTACAACACAAATCATATAACTCAGAGATTAATGTTAGGAGCCATAGGCCACAAGGTAAAGGGTTTACCCGCCACCATTGAAGCACTTCGGGTATGCTGGCATTGGAGTTGTTGGGGTTGTAATCAGTCATTGTTTCAAGCACCTCGGTTGGGAGGCCAACATACTCCTCTTCATAAACCGCATCACCAACTTCATCGTGAGAAGCCATTGCTAAACAGAAGAGAAGTTGGATTTCAGATAAGAAGTTGCACATCTTTATTAGACGCTTAACTGAACAAGAATGCGTCTTCTATGAAAATCAAAATTGTACTAGCATACATCAACTGAGAATTGTAGCACATTATTATTCATGCTAGCGCAAGCTTGTTCACAAAAAAGTGGCCAGTAAGCTCATCAATGAGAAGTCACAAAATGATTAACCATGAATGTTAACAAAGGTTAATACTTGAATCTTGTTGCTCCTACATAAACATCAACTGAGAATTGCACATTTTTTGGTTTCATGAAAGCTCATTGTAATAATTAAGTGGCTAACAATTCTAGCATAACCGAGAATTCTTTGTTCAAGACAAAAAAGGCAAGCTTTCAAGACAACCATTTTACAGATTCCCACTTCAAAACAAGACAAACAAAACACAAACATTTCATCAAACACCTAATTTTCAGAATAAACACTCATGTATAAACACTCATGCACAAACACACCAAATTCCCCCTAACCTCACCAAAACATTGGCACTTTTCAGAATACCCACAAAGGAAAGGAAATAATAAATCATCCTAGAACAAACCCTACTGCAATTTTTAACATGCCACTACCGAATTCCCCCTAACCTACAGCAAAATTTTACCTACAGCAACGAATTCCCACTACTGAATTCCCCCTAACCCTACTGCAATGTTTAACATGCCACTATCGAGGAGTTTACCTACAGTAACGAACAATTAAAATTTCCCATTCAATCAAAGATTCACAAGAAAAATTGCCCATTCAATCAAAAATCGAGGGATTAGGGCTTCAAGTTTCTCATTCAAGCAAAGATTCAAGCAAAATTACCTTAATTTAGGGTAAGTAGTAACTTACCGAGCTTGGAACTGCAGTTTCTTCCCCAAAACTGGCTCGTAGCATAACAGGAAAATGGAAGGGAGAGCTCTCGACCTGCTGGGGGATCGAAGGAGACAGGGAAAATGGAAGGGAGAGAGGATTGTTGGGGGATCGAAGGAGGAGTGAAATTCAGGGGTAAAATGAGGAATTGCCTTCCACTTCCACTCGCCAGCCGCTCACCGTGGGGGGGGGAGGGGGGGCACCGTAAGGAATCGGCGGTGAGGGAGTTGAAGTAGCCATCTCCTTCCACTTGCTTCCACCTCCATCCACTTCGCCCAAATGACTTACCGAACAGGCCTAGAAGGCGGTGAGGGAGATGAAGCCAGCACTTCCACTCCCATACTGCCTCCCAAACGACTTATCGAACGGGCCCTAAGTGCACTAGAAATGCACATTCTTTGATTCAAGGAGTTTGCTTCCTTGTGTTAACATTGACGTGCTGCCCTTAAAAGCGCCCAAAAAACACCTTAGAAACGATTATCTATTTGTACATGAATCACTTTACTATAGTTAATCATGCATAGATTTAATTTGGAAAAAAGATAAATGCTCAAATTCTGAAGGTTCTAACTTGAAATTCATCCATTCCGTACGAAAAATAGTTCTTAGGGGTCAGACGAAACACCCACAAGATGTTCAATCAAAGATGTTGACCAAAATAGAATATATTAGCTTAAAGGTTAGATGCATATCAAATTGTTGCTATAGTTTCACTAGGTGTAGGAAACTACTCCTATATAGTTTCACTTATAAATAGGTGCTAGCTACGCTCACTTTTTTTATTAAATAAGCTCAATTAGTCTCGTTCACGTTTTGCGTGAGTGGGACTCTAGACTCACGTCGGCGTAACTCTTTTAATATTAAAAAAAAAGTCACGTTCCCGCAATGCGTGGGCCGTGGGCGATGGACGTGACTGTTTTAATATAT
This sequence comes from Rheum nobile, assembly GCA_027886185.1. Lineage (NCBI taxonomy): Eukaryota > Viridiplantae > Streptophyta > Magnoliopsida > Caryophyllales > Polygonaceae > Rheum > Rheum nobile. The sequence goes on along the minus strand of WOAB01000366.1, from coordinate 572,128 downwards.
AAAAAATTAAAAATTAAAAAATATTATTATTATTATTTATTTATAAATTATTTTGTATTAAATTTTAAAAAAAATATATATTCAAGATATGAGATTTACGGTTTTTAAGACTCTGAAAACAAGACAAGACAGGTTATGGACGCTCTATGAGGGCGTGACTCTTTGGATTTAAGGTTTTCAAACCGATTTTATTTTCATACCCTATCATGCTTGTAGCACATAGGGATTTGATGCCAATTTTCATCTTGTTTCAGGATTCCGAGATACCTTAAATCTCATACCCTAGAAACCTTAGGGTAAGTAAGGTTTCAGATTTAGGACCTTCACAACTATATTATTTTCATACCCTATCATGCTTGTAGCATATACGGAGTTGATACATTCGAATAATACGATAATGAAGTCAAAATTACACTATACTTAACTTATTATTTTCATAATCTTAATCTTGAAACCCATAGAGCGTCCATAACAAGTTTTTTCTTGTTTTCGGTGTGCCAAAGACCCTAAATCTCATATCTTGAATATAGAATTTTTTTTTTTAAAATTAAAACAAAATAATTAATAAGTAAAAAAATTGATAATAATAAACAATTATAATTTTTTTATTTTTTTAATATAAAAATAGTCACGGCGTGACTTATTAAAAAAAAATTAAAATATTTTTTTAATAAAATATCTCGCTCCCGCATTGCATACGCATGACTGTTTTGAGTGTAAAAATCAAAAAATTTAAGCGTATCTATCGGTCGCATAAATATATATCCCAAACTATGAATTGCAGATTGCGCGGCCCATTGTGCAAGATACCTTTTTTTCCCTTATAAATTGCTTATTAAGTCATCTATGATGTCACTTACAAGTTACAAGCTAAAGCACTTGATAAATATACAGTTAAAAGAATCTCTGAATTTCAAAGTCTCAAAAGAAACAAATTTGTAATGTACGAAACAATATGCCGTGCTCAATGCTACAAAGATCAAGGACTGTTTAGTGGTCCAACAAGATAGCTTTGATTGCCGCTAATTTGATCTGAATACAGTTTTTCAATGTACTAGAAATCGAAGCCCGTATTTCGCACAGGCCTTTTGTGTATATATATAGTGTCACAGTTTAAATTTGAGTTTATAATATATGAATTGTTGTTTCATGTAATATCTAAATATTTTAGATATAAAATATTATGATTGTACGAAGTACAATTTTATTTTTTTTATTTTGGTCAGAAGTTAATCTAAATAATTGGTGATTAAAATGCTATGATATATATCATTTTAATTAATAAATATTAGTCATTACTTTCTATTCTTATTAAATACGGAGTAATATAAATAATTGGTGACTCTGCATATTCTTAAACCTTATTATATTTTATATAAAAGTACATTAGTTATTTTATCGGTACATGCTTACTCTTCTTAGCGAAATTATAATTCATAACTTATTCCTTGTACATTTCATATGTGAGAGTGAGTACATGTCTATTATTTCGGCTTCCATCCTTGATTAATTCCTCTAGACCAACACAAATGAGGCCAACTTTAGTATATATACATGATGAGTGTAAAATGAATATGTATAAAATAGAATAATAAAAATCATCTTTAATCAAAATAACAACACACCTACCTAAAACGATTTATTATAAAAAAAAAAGAACTAAAAATACAAACCTAATTGAATTTATGCTACCAATAGTTGAAGGGTTTACATCGTCCATAAAATAGTTTTCTTTATTCGTTACTAACAATCAGTCATCCTAAATCGATTGTCTTTGTCCTCCTTCTAGTGAAAGCTACCGATGCATGATGTAAACAATCGATGCCTCAATAGTGATATTAGATTATCCAATTCTCTGACATCTTCACATAAAATTAACGTATCTCGATCAAAAGATAATTATATTAATAAATTTAAACCGATATATGTAAGTATTGTAGACTACAAAAGAGATCCAAATACATATAATCAAGGATAGTTTACCGTGAGGTGGATATATACTTACATCATCGATAATCGGGAATCCCCATTCACATCTTTAACTTAATAATTATGTTTACTTCAGTGACCATGTCTTTTTAAGGTGTTGTACACTATTTCCCAAGCTTCACTATATGGCTTTCCAAAGGTAATTTCAATGTAGAAGAATGAGATGATGGATGCCCAGAGCAAATGAACGGAATACCACCGTTTTCGCCCTTTTATAGATGACAAATGTTACTTGAAAAGTGAAGTCATTTTGACATATAACTGTTTAGACATCTTGACTATAATTTGTTTCCAACCATTCATTGTGTACTAAATACGGGAGTTACATGTAGTAATTGGATAATATTAAAATAGGAGTAAATGAGAGCAAAATATAATAACTTAAAGAGTAGTTCGTACGTAGAGACAAGATTTAACTGAAAAAGAGTGTGTGGGGAGGGAATAATTACTTACAAATAGTACTCATTTTTATATATACATATAATTATGCTATGGTATATTAAAATAAACAAAGAAAAATTAATTACTTAGATTACAAAGTAGCATATAATTATACTTATGTATTTTATATTGTTTTATAAACCCTATAGTAAAAACCGATCGAAAAATCTAATATATTATATACTAAGGGTGATAAACTAACCATATATACAAACTATACATTTAGGCCTAATTAAGCCTTTGATTTTATCTTTAAAAATTAGTATTCAATGACCTAAAATATTAATTTTTAAATATATATAGATATGTATGTAGTAAACCCTCTTCAAAGAAACTTTCTTTTAGATCATTAATGGAATTATCATTTTGGCTTACAAACCCACTTTATACCAATATCTAGAACACTCTTGTGGTTAATTTCTGTAACCTTTGAATTCAACTGTTTGCAGTCTTTAGTCGTACAACAACATTTAAAGAGTTGTCCAGAAGATTCATACAACTTTAAAAAGGAGGGGGGGAAAAGGCCTCGTGAATTTCTGAACAGTATAATCAAAGGCGACCCAAAGAACGAAACAACCCAACAACCACGAATCGCCAGGTACAGTAAATTCATGTGAAATTTGACCACAACTGTACCAGCGATCTGGAACAACTGAACTCAGCTTCTCCACCATTGGTGAATCAGTACCAAGCACAAGTTTGGTATCAGAAGTCCCAATAGAGCTATTTACTTTATGCAAGCAAAATTTACTCCTTGTATATGAATATTTATATAGATCATTTGGCTGATCATGATACTTCTGAAAACAAGAACAGGAATGGAAGAAAAGATTGGTAATTTAACATTCCCAAAAAACACTTCCTACAAAACTAGAAAAAGAGCCATTCATAGAGCTAAATCCAACTCACAGCACAGCCTTCAGTACTCCATAGTTCAGTCCTTTCACAGTGAACACAGAAATCCCCATTGCCTTCTTTGTTTTTCTGCTTCTCTGAATTAAGCCAATCGCCACCTTCTCTCTCCTGTGCTCTTTTCTTTTTTTCTTGGTTAATAAAATAAACTTCTTCCATTATTTATCCCCAAAAATTTCAAGCTCTCTTTTTTACTTCAAAGTTTCAATCTTGCAGATCCCACAAACTTTTTACAAGTTCTGTTTGCATTATCTCTCCACTGTTGAGTTTTGAGTGCTTGATTTTCGGTACTAAGAAGTCGGTAGAAGAGCAAAGCGGAAAAGTTAGTAATCACTATGCAGCGGCGACCGTCCCAGCACGGTATTTTTGTGACTTGTCAGGTGAAGAAGCAGCGTTTTGCTGAGCAGAAGTTGCATCCTTCTGTTTCTTCCTCATAGCTTTCATGGAAGCAGATAGGGAGAGGCTCTTCTCCTTGGCCTCGTCGACCTCAATCTGCTCTCTCCTGCACTCCTCGCTGCAAAATGGCATGTCCCCTCTGTTCCAACAAACACCAAATTAGCAAAAGAGATCATTTATATTTCAGATGCGAGAAAGATAGGATGAGAAATGGAAAGATAAAAAAAACCTAATTTCCGTAATCTGGAAGTTAAATTGACAAAAATGATCAGATTTGTGAACAAACCTGTACATAAAGATGTCTTTGTTACCACCGAGGGGTTTCTTACAAAGGAAACAAGCCTCGAGGAAGTGAGGCGAGTGGTTGGCCTCTTCAAATCGGGGATCGAAGATCCGACCCGATCTCGGAGAAGAACAGTGCGCCGTGACGGCGACGGTTGAGAGAGAGGCGAGGTTACGAAGGCTTCCTGTCCGCCGAGGCACCACCGATGTCGACGCCGTGGCGCTGTAACCTCCGATCCTGGAGAATACGGGGTAGCGGCGGGTGTTGTGGCTGTAGTGGTTGCCGCCGGCGCCGGAGAACTCGGCGATGGAGGCCAAACCGTCGTCCTCCTCCGCGAAACACGGCCTCCTGACAACCGAAGCCGGTGAATCCATTGGAGATGTGATTGAGTGTGATTCCAGAGCCTGATTTTCAGATGGATTCTCCCCGATTTGAGAGAAATGGGGTCTGAGGAAGACGAAAGTGGTTATAAAGAGTGGTCTGGTAAGAGAGAGACTGGGAAATAACATTTTTTCTTTTCTTTTGTTTATTAAAGAGTAAGAGAAAAAGGAGGTACGTGATTGGACGTAGATGCCCTTGCTTTTGAGCGGAAATTTCACTAATGAACCTGTTGATGTCGTACGATACAGGTGCAATACTGTAAAAAATGGAGAGCGGTGGGGATCGAATGGGAAATGGGAGGAAACAGAATCAAAATGGGGTGGGTCAAGTGGGATGCACCACTTTTGTCGACTTTCAGGAACGACGAAGGCGGGAATCAGTTAACGCTCTCTGATAGCGAGTGTATTTCACGCTCATGATGGCAACCGAGAACGCCGGTCCTCACTCGCTCTGCCTTTTTTTATAGGAAATCATTCATATCGCAAGGTTTAAAATATCTTGAGTCTTGAGAAAAGTTATTAGAACAATTTTATTTGGGATGGGATGGGATGGGATGTGATGTGATGTGATGTGATGTGATGTGATGTGATGTGATGTGATGTGATGTGATGTGATGTGATGTGATGTGATGTGAGGTAGTCATCCATGTAGAAATCAACCAACAATTTTAGAAAACTAGTTCGGACCATATGAGGAATAATAAAATCTGGATCAAACAACATATTGTTACGAGAGGTTCAAGATAGTAATCCATGTAGAAACAACTCTCCGAGAGCAGCCATAAGATGAGATTAGTGTGATTCATTACACTACTAACATTAATAAATTTGTGATATATGTATAAAATATTAATAGTTATTTGATAGGTCCAAATCCTACCCCGCAAGTGTACGGGTTCGGTTGTAATACCAAGGTGTCGAACTCAGGGACTATGAAGTAGTATCAATTGCTAGATCAACTAATAGACTAAGTCGTAGACAAGAAAGTTTTGCAATTCGGTTTCAATGGTAACAAATGTCAAGTAAAAATGAATTATCAGTTGGGAAAAAGCTTCCAAGGTTAGGATCCCCACAATGGTGTTTCGGTAGATTCTAGACATTATCTAATTAGATTTCAATATGAATGTTATTTGAAGGACTCACTATCTAATGTCAACACTACCTCTTTTCAGATGAATAGTGCATGTACCTAGACTCGACTAGCAGTCACTTTCGCACAAAGCTAATCTCATTAAGGTCCATTAAGTTCTGTAAAGATCAATGAACAAATAGAAACAACATTCGCTTTCGCGCTCCGCGAAATCTACTCATCCAAAAATCAATTCGATAGTCAAGTACCACAAGAGGGATTAAGTCACTTTCGCACAAATAATCCTAAAGTTCTATCCTAGGGATCTATCATATATCAATCTTCTATTATCATTTTCTCCTTTCGGTCTCAAATTCCAATAGAAATCCTAATTACGAATCAATTAGGTCATTAAGCATCCTAGGATAAAATCAAATCTCATTCACATATTCATTCAATCAAATACCGCAATCAAACCTACCTAATTCACCATTGGGTTCACCCAACCCTAGAAAAGAAGGTTTAGCTAGACATGAGAGAAAAAGAAATCAAATTCATTGAAAGAGACAACATACCAATTGTATTCCAAAAGAGATTCGATTCTCAAACGATCCAATCTAGCAAAATCTCCAAATCTTCAACTAGGGTTTTTAGAGAGAGACTAAGTTTAGAGCATAAAAAAAATGTATGTAATTTCGTCCCAAATCTGATAATATAGGGCTGAAGACGTTTCAACAGAAGGAGAAAAAACCGTTACGCATGCTGACTCGGTCCACAACTCGGCCGAGTTGTGGACCGAGTTGTCGCCTGTCTTCAAAGCTGGGCGAAAACTCGCTGACTCGGTCGACAACTCGGTCGAGTTGTCGACCGAGTTGTTGACTGGTGCTTGGTGGGGTGATGACTCGGTTGACAACTCGGTCGAGTTGTCGACCGAGTTGTTGACTGTTGCTTGGTGGGGTGATGACTCGGTTGACAACTCGGTCGAGTTGTCGACCGAGTTGTTGACTGTTGCTTTGCTTCTCTTCACCAGCTCGGCCATGATGACTCGGTTGACAACTCGGTCGAGTTGTCGACCGAGTTGTCGACTGTTGTTCCTTGTCTTCACTAGCTTGGCCGGGCTTCCATTTCGAAGTCTCCTCGTTCGATCTTGACACTTGTATTCCGACCATGGCGCCATCCCTTCGAGTCATCCACTCGAGCATCTTTACTGGCAGCCCAAAAATCTTCAAAACGCCTCCAAAATATCCTGAAATCACAACAACGCAAGAGTAGACTCCGAACACTACTAATCTACTAAAATCAAATAAAACTAAAAGAAAAAGGAACAAAACAAACCAAGCTAGCGGAAATAAACGTGACCTAAACTAGTCTAAAATGCATGCTATCAAATTCCCCCAAGCTTGAACCTTGCTTGTCCCAAGCAAGTACATACATAATGAGTCCACAAAATATGCAAAGGTTGTTTCAATCCAAGAGACAAGTGAGCAATGACCATGACAATCCAAACAAATGACAACTTCTTTCCTAGCATGCTTCTCAATCAATGACAAGATGAAATTAGTTCCTTCACTCAAGACCTCAGCAGAATCGAAAAAAAACAAGTCACTTACACTCATGTGTTTAAGCATGTGTTTCACTCAATATCAATCCTCAACTTTGAATGCTACACTACCATAAGCTTGCAACAGTGTTCTTAATCTCCACCACTAAAGACCATGCACACGACAAAAATCATGAGGGCTTTTCCAAGGTTGTAATGGGGCCAAGGTATAACACAGGGCATAGGAGTATTTAGGTCACGAGGAGCTAAATCCGAGGAAGAGGATCTTACCAAGACAACACCAAGCGAAAATACCCTTTAATTGAATTTCAACCTTCAAACCCATACAACTTAACCCTTAAATATGACATGGTCTCCTTTCTTTTACTTGACTTTTTTTTTCAATCTTTTTTTTTTTTTTTAAAGTCAAAGAAGACACATGGAAAGGAGACACATTACAAATTTATACACATTTCTAACCACCATATATGTAACCTCCCCCAAGCTTGGCTAAAATCCACTTTAGCAACAACAATTCAACTATCCTAATCCCCGGATGGGAATTATGAACTTATAGGCTCGGTATGCTTTTGTGGAGTTTCCAAAAAATAGGCAATAAGGCACAACGGGCTTCAAGCAAAGGATACATGAATAGGGTGGCCAAGGATGAAAAAGGTTAATAAAAACAATGCCTCAATCCTATTAATGTCATGCACATAAGTCGTGAGCGTGGCCTCAAAGAAGATATTAATGCAAGTTCTAGAGTTAGCACACACACAGAGTTCACACACATGAAGAAAACGAGAGACTTTTGCAAATGTAGTCCAAGGAAGGCCAACAAGCTCGCTAGGACATTTTGTCTAGAGTGTCGGTTCTAACGTATCTTAGTCAAAGTCCACATGCTCAGGTCATTGTCATAGCTTTGATCAATCATATCATGCTCATAATGCAATTTGTAATATCAACAACCAAGGCATATTAAGAGGATTCATGGTATATGTACTGTTATGAGAACCCACAAAGGATCAAGCAGGGCAAATATGCAACTAAAAATTCAAATGCAAACAAAAATGCAACTAATCATGCAAACTATATGCAATGCAAAATGAAAATACTCCCCTCCCCCAAGCTTAAAACCTACATTGCCCCCAATGTAGAGAGTAAAAGCATAAGGAAAAAGAAGTACTCACCATGAATCTGATGGATTGCCTCCCACCCAACGCTTGTTTTAGGTCATTATCTTGACCTCCCACCACTTTCATGTACTTGGATCGGGAGGGTCGGTGGTACCCTGCTTGATCGGGTCAGGCGTGATAATAGGCTTCAGCCGATGACTTTGCACTTTGAACTTTCCTGAGTTTTTATGCCATAACATGACTGTCCCGCCTTTCAGAACTCGAGTCACCCTATATGGTCCTGACCATCTTGTCCCCTTAGGACCTGGAAACATGTTAGATTTTTCATGGGATAACAACACCATATTTCCACTCTTGAGCTCAACCCTTGTCTTGGCCTTCTTCCTTTTCGTTGGTGTTTGCCTTTTCTTCGCACTAGCATTCTCATAAGCATCCAAGTCCAGATTTCCCAAATACTCATCAAGCAAACCAGCTATGTCCGATAAGATCTCATCTTGCCCAGGATCAACCTCAATCTTACAACAGGTACCTGTGATAGGAGCTGGTGGAGTGTCTTTGTATATCTCAAGAAAGTAGTCCTTGAAATATTTATACTCAATCTTCTCTTCCCCTATTGTGAATGAAAGCTTCCCATTCTTGACATCAATATTAGCCCCAGCAGTGGCTAAAAATGGTCTCCCAAGAATGATGAGAGTTTTATCACTAACCTCCATGTCAAGTATCACAAAATCTCCTGGTATGAAGAACTTTCCCACTTTCACAGGGACATTTTCTATTATCCCAGCAGGATGAGTAACAGACCTATCAGCCATAATGAGACGCATCTTGGATGGAACAGGCTCACCCAATTTCAGTTCTTTACAGATTGACAAAGGCATAACATTGACACTAGACCCGAGATCACAAAGACAATTATAAGTGAGATTGCCAAAATATGCAGGGATAAAGAATTCACCCGGATCTTGTAGTTTCTTTGGCATCTTCTCAGCGTAGTCCATTGTCAGGGCCACAGTCTCATAGTCCTCTAGCCTTCTCTTCTTGATCAGAATCTCTTTCAGGAACTTAGCATACGCAGGCATTTGAGTGAGGACATCTGTGAAAGGTATGTCAACATACAGCTTCTTCATCATCTCCTTAAACTTAACAAATTGGTGCTCTAGATGTATCTGAATCTTTCTCTGAGGAAAAGGAAGAGGTGGCTTGTATGGCGGGGGAGCAACATACTTGGATTCTTCTTCTTGTGGCTTCTCCACATGCTCCTTTGTCGCTTCTTTTTCTCTTGGACTGTTCTCTTCCAACTGTTTTTCTTCACTCAGAGAGACAGCCCTGCAATGCTCCCTAGGGTTGACTTCAGGTTGACCAGAAAGTTGACCAGTAGGCCTAGGAACATTCATAGCAATTTGGGCCAACTGACTCTCCAATTGGTCCATCCTCTTAGGCAAGCTCTCAAAGTTTTCAGCCTTCTTGGATAGGGCTTCCAACTGAGAAGCAATGATCCCTTGATTTTTAGCCATTTCCCTCAACACAGACTGAAGTGCGGAATTATCAAAGGTCTGAGCAGGTGCTTGCGGTTGAGAGAGTCCCGGTTGGAACCCTGGAGGTGGTCTTTGTTGAGCATCATCATTCTTGTAGGAAAAATTATGATGATTCCTCCAATCGGGATTATAGGTGTTGGAATATGGATCATTTCTAGGACCCCTGTTGAAGTTGTTCATGTAGTTCACTTCTTCCTCCTGTGGCTCATTTTTAGAAGCAAACACTTGGCAAGATGATATAGTATGATTACCTACCCCACAGAATTGACAAACCACATTTGAAACAACCGGAGGTGGACTCTCCTCATTCTTAAGCTTAGCTCTACTCATACTCAACTTCATCTGCTTTATCTCATGAGCCATAGCCTCCATCCTTGCTTGTTGCGAAACCTCATTGTCAACCTCATAAAGACCAGCTGTTCTCTTAGAGCCTGGAGTGGATCGAGCATCATTATAATAGTGGTTATGTTGGGCAATATTCTCAATCTTCTCCCAAGCCACATCAACATGCATATTCATGATTGTGCCTCCAGATGAGGCATCAATGAGCAATCTAGTAGTATTGTCCACAGCATTGTAGAAGGTGTATAGCAACACCCACTTATCTTGTCCATGGTGAGGACACAACATCAAGAGCTCCTTGAATCTCTCCCAACCTTCATACAGAGACTCCCCATCTTTCATCTGAAATGAACTGATCTGATTCCTCATCTCAGCTGTCTTCTTTGAGGGGAAATACTTGGTTAGGAAAGCTTTAGCCAACTCATCCCATGTTGTGATAGTGCCATGAGGCAGGGCCTTGAACCATGCTTTAGCACTGTCTCTCAAAGAGAATGAGAAGGCGCGCAAATAAAGCGCGTCATTCGAGACATCATGAATCTTCACCGTATCCATAAGCTCCAGAAAAGTGTTGAGATGTTGGTGAGGATTCTCGGATGGAAGACCTCCAAACTGATTTTGCTGAACCATATTAATCAGAGATGGCTTCAGCTCAAAATTCATGGCATGAACTGGAGGTCGGACCACACCAGATGTGGGTCCTTGGTGACATGGCAGCACATAGTCACCCAATGTCATGGGCGGAGGCACATTCAACAACTGTTGCATCTCTTGTTGCTGATTCAGTAGCTGTTGTTGCAACTCTTGCAGTTGCAACTGTTGTTGTTGCAGCAACTCCTGCTGTTGTTGTTATTGTACCACCTCATCCATTGTTTGGGCTCTAGTTTCTTCCTGCTCTCCTCTTCTTTTGTGAAAAGCACGCTCGGGTTCAGGATCTGGTTCGTGGAATTCACCAGCGCTCAGGGCTCTTCACATAGGAGTGAGAACAAAATCTGAAACCAAAGACAAAAGAAACAAAGTCAAAAAACAAAATGAGACCTAATCTATCGGTTGCGTGTAACAACCAATACTAGCAATAGTCCCCGGCAACGGCGCCAAAAACTTGATAGGTCCAAATCCTACCCCGCAAGTGTACGGGTTCGGTTGTAGTACCAAGGTGTCGAACTCAGGGACTATGAAGTAGTATCAATTGCTAGATCAACTAATAGACTAAGTCGTAGACAAGAAAGTTTTGCAATTCGGTTTCAATGGTAACAAATGTCAAGTAAAAATGAATTATCAGTTGGGAAAAATCTTCCAAGGTTAGGATCCCCACAATGGTGTTTCGGTAGATTCTAGACAATATCTGATTAGATTTCAATATGAATGTTATTTGAAGGACTCACTATCTAATGTCAACACTACCTCTTTTCAGATGAATAGTGCATGTACCTAGACTCGACTAGCAGTCACTTTCGCACAAAGCTAATCTCATTAAGGTCCATTAAGTTCTGTAAAGATCAATGAACAAATAGAAACAACATTCGCTTTCGCGCTCCGCGAAATCTACTCATCCAAAAATCAATTCGATAGTCAAGTACCACAAGAGGGATTAAGTCACTTTCGCACAAATAATCCTAAAGTTCTATCCTAGGGATCTATCATATATCAATCTTCTATTATCATTTTCTCCTTTCGGTCTCAAATTCCAATAGAAATCCTAATTACGAATCAATTAGGTCATTAAGCATCCTAGGATAGAATCAAATCTCATTCACATATTCATTCAATCAAATACCGCAATCAAACCTACCTAATTCACCATTGGGTTCACCCAACCCTAGAAAAGAAGGTTTAGGTAGACATGAGAGAAAAAGAAATCAAATTCATTGAAAGAGACAACATACCAATTGTATTCCAAAAGAGATTCGATTCTCAAACGATCCAATCTAGCAAAATCTCCAAATCTTCAACTAGGGTTTTTAGAGAGAGACTAAGTTTAGAGCATAAAAAAAATGTATGTAATTTCATCCCAAATCTGATAATATAGGGCTGAAGACGTTTCAGCAGAAGGAGAAAAAACCGTTACGCATGTTGACTCGGTCCACAACTCAGCCGAGTTGTGGACCGAGTTGTCGCCTGTCTTCAAAGCTGGGCGAAAACTCGTTGACTCGGTCGACAACTCGGTCGAGTTGTCGACCGAGTTGTTGACTGGTGCTTGGTGGGGTGATGACTCGGTTGACAACTCGGTCGAGTTGTCGACCGAGTTGTTGACTGTTGCTTGGTGGGGTGATGACTCGGTTGACAACTCGGTCGAGTTGTCGACCGAGTTGTTGACTGTTGCTTTGCTTCTCTTCACCAGCTCGGCCATGATGACTCGGTTGACAACTCGGTCGAGTTGTCGACCGAGTTGTCGACTGTTGTTCCTTGTCTTCACTAGCTTGGCCGGGCTTCCATTTCGAAGTCTCCTCGTTCGATCTTGGCACTTGTATTCCGACCATGGCGCCATCCCTTCGAGTCATCCACTCGAGCATCTTTACTGGCAGCCCAAAAATCTTCAAAACGCCTCCAAAATATCCTGAAATCACAACAACGCAAGAGTAGACTCCGAACACTACTAATCTACTAAAATCAAATAAAACTAAAAGAAAAAGGAACAAAACAAACCAAGCTAGCGGAAATAAACGTGACCTAAACTAGTCTAAAATGCATGCTATCATTATTCATTATTCACTAACTTAGAAGGAATAAACCTTACAAAAATTAAGACAAATAGCATTTTATTGGTAACTATATTATAGGATTTTAGTTATACACCTTTTTTTTCTAAATTTTAGAAGTTATTAGTTTCTTTTTTCAGTCATGTCTACATATGTTGGACTTTCTAGATAATCTTCATAGTGACAATTTATTATATTAATTTTCAGCGTATGCTAGGTGTAAGATGCAATATTTTAGTTAATATATTCAAATTTTCAACTTAGATTAATTTATTTCCATATTTACCTGGTCAAATAAAACTCTTGAATTAAAAAGAAAAAATATATATTAGATATGAGTACACAAACCATAGTTATCTTTCATTGTATACAAATATGGAGTTTCATCTACAAAATGAAAATTAAGATAACTATTAATGTATTACACTATATGAGTTCATATGTATTTCTAGGTTTTTATGTATTACACTATAGTACATAACCAACCTCCAATTATTTTTGTTGATATTAACATAATATATTAGTATACACACAACATTTTTATTACAACTCTATTATTACATGAAACCGGACCATTAGGTGAGGATATAGCCAAACAGAAGCATACGGTAACGCTTTCCACTAATAGTACTCTGTCAGCCTCTCTCCACTCCTAATTAACGCCGTTGTCCTTTTCCCCCTCTTTTACCGTCATCATAATACTTGACGTCACTTTCGCCAGTTTTCTTTGTCGTTTTGCCCATTTTTTCCACATAAAAAGTAAGTAAATTTCCCCCCACCTTGTCCTTTTCCTCCCAAACTCCTCCACCAAGGTAACTTCCAAAACCCTCGTGGGTCCCACAGCGTCAGTGGGGCCCGCCTCCCACTAAAAGCCGAGCAAAAGAGCACATTCTCTTTCTACCCCTACTGGGCCCCCCAGCCCCACACATCATAATGACGTGGGGTCCGCCTAGTGGAGCCAAATGCAAGAGCGAAAAAGGGAGGGGTAAATTCGTAATTGCGCAGGAGCACTAATTCCGAGGTTGCTGTATTCCACCCAAAGGGGGGCCTGCCCGTGGATCGCGGGCAGCTGCCCGTCGAGTGGTTTAACACGGTACACGTGTTAAGCATAACACCAAGCTCAGCTCTCTGTATATCCGCCACGTGCAAGATACGTTGTGCACCCTACCCTACACATTCTCCTCACGTCTGACACATATTTATATCACTTGCCTATAGACTATATATAGTTATACTAGGCTCTAATTTTTCTACAAAGTAACACATTGTTTAAGTCATTTTAGTTAGTACTGTTTCGCTAAATACAAAATAAATAGGTGGCTTGTCAATGTAACTGACTAACTTCAAAACTTATCGTTTACTGAATATATATCAATTTATGTTACATAGTATTTTCAACAAATATAAAATTATATTAAATCTTGAATTCGTTTCTTCTATTATAATAATATTTCTTATAAATCAAACTAGAGAATTATACACTAGATAAGATATTTATGAACCTTCATAAAATATCATACATTTTCGGTGATATTCAGATATTTTTCAAAAAACTGAATCTGGCCAGATTTTGGTTTAATTAAGTTGGGTGTGATAATATGCTTTCGTTTTAGTGGTTTGCTTAATTTACTTTAGCTTGATGCTAACTTCCTCGTTTTCTGCTGCATGCGTCATTAATATTAGTACGTACAGTATGTTACTATTTGTATTGTATCAGCAACCCATTTCTAGCTTTCAAACAATACCATGCAATTGCACAAGGAATACATATTCTTAAGCTCACAAGGTTTAATTTGATCTTTCGAAGGTAAAAAGGTTTTAGGGGGTGATGTGACAATTCGGTATTGTCGACAAAACAATTAATGGGAAGTGATGGACATGATTCATGATACATGAGGCGTCGTTTTTAAGTATCAGTATTGATAATTCAATCCTAAACTTATTATTATGAGCTGTTAGATCACATTACAAGGGCCGGTTTTTAAATTAAAAGCGTACTAGTGTATTATCCGTGTCATGTACGGGTATAGTAAAAATACAAAATTTAAAATATGATCTAAATTAATGACAAATAAAGATACCAATCAATGGAAATAATAAACTTAAGTGCATTATAATAAACTATATAAGACAATGTTGAGTGTTAACAAAATATATACATGAATTTATAAATTATGAAATAAGTACTGGTAAATTATTTACCTTTTGATCAATTAGAACTCGTGATATTATAATTCTAATAGACTTGAAAATGGAGATTTGATATTTATAAAGTATACGATGAACAAACACATTGACTTCTTCCATTGCCAATAAAAAGCACACATTTAATATTTTATAGGGTGGAGATCTATTTAACCACATAACAAACAAAAAAAATACAGATTTTAAATTTGAATTAAGACTAAAATTGAAAGTTAGTTACAACAAATTTTCTAATTCTAAATGACACGGATAATTTTCATTTAAATGGTTTATTTTTTGTTGAAAGATTAGAATGATTTGAACAAATTTTCTAAGTGATTTATATATAACAAACTCTTCAAAATTATATCTAATTAAAGTTTGTTAGTGGAAAAATAAAATTTACAATAATTTGAAGAAAAAAAAAAGCTAAAAATTGAGAATTGACTGATATATTTTTCTTCTTTCAGTTTGTCTAAATGCTAGTACTATTTCAGCTTATATAAATTTGATTAGTTATAATTAATTGATTTATTGTTTTAATTTATCTAATGCATAACATTTAAAACATGAGTTTATCAATGATTATGCTAGTGGTAGATTTATGCATGTTAATTCAATGACAAAGATGATACTAATGTATCGGCTTTTGAACTCTATTTTTTATATTGAATAATATGATTAGAAGGTGTAATTTTAAACTACATCATATATTTGAATCCGATCCTTATATTTTTTTTACATATTTAGTCAAAAGATACATTTATCAAACAAAAAAGTTTTAAAAGATTAATATTAATGCTAAAGTCTCTAAGTTCGTTAGATAAGATTTTATTTAAAATCTCACAAAAAAATCTAGGTTAAAATAAATTACACTTCAATTTTTTTAAAGAGAATTACTCATAAATTGACACATAAACATGTTGGGCTCAGAATCATTATAGAGTCTCTAAATGTGTGAACTTTAATATATATATATATATATATATAATATAGATAGATAGATTAAATATGTGAGACCTGTTACAAAAAAAAATGTGAGACCTTATTAAAATTAAACTTGCAAATATAATTTTATTACTTCAAACTAAGAATTTATGGTTGTTTGATTTTTATATATGACCGTATACTCTAATCAAATGACAATATTCTTATATTTTTTAAACATATACTTTAAAAAGAAAATTATAAATTATTAAATAATTACTTAGCATTTAAAATTTATTTTGTAAAATTTATTTGTTGATATAAAACCCACTTCAATTATTTTTCAAATTACATATCATATTCTATATGAAATTTTTCTTATTTATCATTAATAATTTCAAGTTGATAAATAATTTATTTTTAAATCTTTAAACGTGAAATCTATGAAATGAGATTTTTTATGCTTATCAGATTCGCGTGAGATTACATATCAAAATGTGAATGCATTATAATTAAAATTCTAAAACTTTAACATCTACGTGACAAAATTGAGATAGTCAATTTGAAAACCCAAAAAATCGGAAATGAAAAACTAATTGCAAAATCACAAGTTTTTAGTTAGTTATATAGATTTTTCTTCCTCTTAAAAATAAACATTATTATTTTATATTTGATAATATTTTCTGGTTTATAGTTAAATAAAATATGAAACAGAACAACATGTATTGTATTTTATATAAGTTTAGTTAAATAATATTACTAATTACATAAATGAATAGAAGATGTATTTTATATATAAGTTTAGTAGGAAATCTATCATATATTATTTTGACATATATATAAGCTAATTGTATGTGTAATTTATAGAAATAATATTTACAAAAAAGATATATATAGTTTTTATATATTTGAAGTTAGTTATGATTAGATATTGTGATTTCAATTTTTATATATTTGAAGTTAGTTGTGATTAGATATTGTGATTTAAATTAAAATATAATATTAATGCAAAAAAAGTGGATTAATAAGAAAATTACACGTAGGATTTGTGGGGCAAAAAGCATTGTGGTGGCTCTAAATTCATTAGCTTTAATATATATATATATATATAAATGTTTAAATAAAATACGATTTAAAGTGCTCATAGTATTAGTTTAGATGTATTTTTATTATATATAATATGTATCTATAAAGTCTATATATTAAGATTCATATGTTAGTTTAGTTTGGGTCCATAATAAAATTTGTTAAGATTTCCAAATTAGTAAATCAAATCTTAAAGTATCTAGTTTAATTTTGAATTTTAAAATTATAATGTAAAAATAATTTAAAATAACCATAAAATTGTACAGCTTGGCAATAAAACAATAGAAAAAAAGTTGTAAAAATCTCCTAACAAACTACAAAACAAAAAGTTATAAAATATAAATCTGGTATCAAAGCAAAATTATATTTGATAAGCATTTAAAAGTTAAAATATTTATAATTTATTTTTAAGAATTAACCACAAATTGACGCATGAGAATTGTGGGGCCGAAATCAATATGATGGCTCCACAATATGGTGACCCCATAATTCTTAAAATCAAAATTATACTTGATAAGCATTTAAAAGCTAAAATATTTATAATTTATTTTTAAGGATTAATCCCAAAATGACACATAGAATTTGTGAGGCCAAAAGTATTTTGGTGGCTCGAAATTCAATAGCTTTAATGTATATATATATATATGTTTAAATAAAATACAATTTAAACTGCTCATAATATTAGTTTAGATGTATTTTTTTATATATAACATGTGTGTATAAGGTCTGTATATTAAGATTCATATGTTAGTTCAGTTGGGGTCCATAATAAAATTTGTTAAGATATCCAAATTAGTTAAATCAAATCTTAAAGTATCTAGTTTAATTTTGAATTTTAAAATTATAATGTAAAAATAATTTAAAATAACCACAAATTGTACCTATAATATCAATTTCCTAGATTTCTACGGCTTGGCAACAAAAAAATAGGAAAAAAAAACTTCTAAAAATCTCCTAACAAACTACAAAACAAAAAGTTATAAACTATAAATCCGATATCAAAGCAACATTATATTTGATAAGCATTTAAGAGTTAAAATATTTATAATTTATTTTTAAGGATTAACTATAAATTGACAAATAGGAATTGTGGGGCCGGAATCAATATGATGAGTCTAAATTCTTTTGCTTTAATATAGATTTCGGTTGCTAACAACATAATTTAAGATATGTATTTTGGTTGCTAACAGATATGTAAATCAGTGAGTTCACTCAAATTCAAAAAGTGGATTATTATCAAATAATAAATATTCAAATTCAAAAGTTTGTTAACAATAGTACGTAGAAACCAAAATTGAAAGTGGCGAGATTTTTTTAAACAACCATATCTAATTAATTTTTAATTAAAAATAAATAAATCATAATATAATAATAGAAATTAATAATATGACTTTAATCTCACCGATTTAGATGCTTTTTCATTTCATTTCAATTATTAATGGTTCATCATATATGCAGGAAGCATCTAAATCATGCGTAAGATTTAGATGCTTTTTCATTTTCTTTTGAAATGTTATAAAAGGTTCGTCAGCTTATTTGGAACAAAAAGTATATAAGTTTGATTATTACTTATATAAGCTTCCTGCATATATTAAAAATTCTAGTTGATTATTAGGTTCATCAGCACTTTAAAAGGTTCATCATAAGTAGACGATGGAATCATGCATATATTAAAAAATTCTAGTTAATTATTAGTTATATAAACTTATACGATGGTCTAACTTTAAATATATAAGTTTTCATATATTAGTTATATAAATATAATTAAGCTTATTGTTTGTATTTTTTTTATAAAAAATTTATCACCTTCATGTATATAAACATTCAATAAAATTGTATATATATATGATTTATAGATTTAAAGTTAGTTATGATTAGATATTGTAATTTAAATTAAATAAAATTATTAATATAAAAATAAATTGGATTAACCACAAATTGACACATAGGATTTACGGGGCCGGAATGAATATGATGGCTCTAAATTCTTTTGCTTTAATATATATATATAGATAGTATGTTTACAATATTGAAATATACAAGAAAATTTTGTTTGAAATGCTTAAACTTTCTCACTACAAATAAAAAGAAATCAAAAGAAGTAGATAATAAATGTATTCTGACCAATTGATCGAGAACAGATATTATACCAGTTATAATTAGAATTCTGTTTTAGACAGCATAATAATTAATCTATCTGAAAATATATGTTTTGTCTGTTTGGCAAAAAAAAATTGTATATTAAGGTAGTTTGATTTTTTTTTTCCATCCACTTCGTAAAAAAATATCCATCTAGCTTAACAAACTTATCGTAGATAAAATTAGCTTACTTTTATCTATTTTTTAATATCACCCTCAACATTATCAAATCTTAGAAAAGTTTAAATTAAAATTTTTACCCACTAGTACCCTCCTAATGACCTAATCCCCGTTACTCTTTTTCTATCTCTCCAGCAATTCAAATCTCTGCTAATTTGTACCGAATCTCGTTCATATATGCATACGTAGCCTAGCTTTTAGTTCACAATTAATTCGCCACTGCACAGTTTTAAAGAATGGGAAGAAATTAAGTAATTCTTAATTTCTCATTTTATTACTACCACTTTTTTTTGGGTAGCATACTACCACTTATTTCTTTTTCTTGGGTAGCATACTGCCACTTATTTATGATAGATTAGTTATAATTTTATAATAACCAACATTCAGTTGGTCTAGTAGTTTGACACTAGATTTCCTTAAGCGTTTTATTTAGAGGTTTCGAACTTCGTGTGCCAACAGTACCCCGGTCTGGACGAGAGCGACTCTGTCCGATCGAACCAAGCGATCAAGACCAAAAATAGTTATAATTTCATAAAATTACCATAGGCATATGCGAACTTAAGATTATTATGAAAATATTATGTTTAATATAACTATGAACTTAAGACTAATTATCATATCCTTTTCCGTAATTGTACCATTATCATTTAAAAATTCAGTTGATAATACCGAACATTCAACTAGTTTTATTAAGAAAATTAAGCTAATAAATTCAGTTTCACTCCTCCAACTATTTATTCAGCTTTAGCTTTTATTTCAACTACTCATTCAGCTTTTACTCCAACTTCAGTTCAATATACCGAAGAGAGCCTAAATCTATAAACAAACACTATGTAATTGGAATGAGGTACAAATGTACAATACCACTTTTGTGTATGTCCCACCCTTTTGAAAAATTTACACCACCAAGGCTAAGCTAACAAGTTTGATTACAATAAAATTTAGAAAGGGTACTAAATTGTTCTAGCCTAATGACTAGTATGACATCTCATAATTATAAGATTACGGATTTAAATCTCCTTCCATTGTTATAGTCAGCATTTTTTTAATAAAAAAACAAGAATAAAAAGGGATTCTTTTTCGCACCGCGGAAATCTAGCCCCACACCGCTTTTTGGGTGCAACCAAGTTGCGCCCAAAAAGCGAAAAACTAAAAAAAAACTTTGGCGCAACCAGAATCGGGTTGTTAAAAAACCCGGTTCATGGCATATTTATAAAAAAAAACTAAAACTTGGGCACTACATATTTATTTCATATTTAAAATAAATTTACTATATACTCATCGCATTGTATCTATTCTGCTATTTTATATGATTTGGAAATTCAAATACCTAGTAGATTTGTACACTTGTGTGAATTTGACTATAGTAATAAATGTTTTCAAATAATCAGGGTTACATGTCAATAAATTCATTTGTATCATGAGGTTTCAATATACTTGTATTCATCTAAAATTCATATACGTTTCTCTACCAATTCGTTTGCTATTAACTGTTTATTATTATTATTCTCGAAAATCACATATAAGTATATAACTATAGTTATATCCAATTTGGTTATGTCTTATGGTTATATACTATAGTTATATTCTATAGTTATATACTATGGTTATATCCTATAATTATGTACTATGATTATATCTTATGGTTATATTCCATAGTTATATACTATCTATCCTATATTATATCATATAATTATATACTATGTTTATATCCTATAGTTATATACTATGATTATATCTTATAGTTATATCCAATTTGGTTATATCATATAATTATATACTATGGTTATATCCTTCGAAAATCACATATAACTATGGTTATATCAATTTGGTTATGTCTTATGGTTATATACTACGGTTATATACTATGGTTATATCCTATAATTATATATTATGATTATATCTTATGGTTATATTTCATAGTTATATACTATGGTTATATCCTATATTATATCATATAGTTAATTATATACTGTATTTATATCATATAGTTATATACTATGATTATATCTTATAGTTATATCCAATTTGGTTATATCATATCGTTATATCCTATATTTATACACTATGGCTATATCCTTCGAAAATCACATATAACTATGGTTATATCCAATTTGGTTATGTCTTATGGTTATATTCAATTTGGTTATGTCTTATGGTTATATCCTATAATTATATACTATGATTATATCTTATGATTATATTTCATAGTTATATACTATGGTTATATCCTATATTATATCATATAGTTATATATAATGTTTATATCCTATAATTATATACTATGATTATATCTTATAGTTATATCCAATTTGGTTATATCATATCGTTATATCCTATATTTATACACTATGGTTATATCCTTCGAAAATCACATATAACTATGGTTATATCCAATTTGGTTATGTCTTATGGTTATATCCAATTTGGTTATGTCTTATGGTTATATCCTATAATTATATACTATGATTATATCTTATGGTTATATTTCATAGTTATATACTATGGTTATATCCTATATTATATCATATAGTTATATATAATGTTTATATCCTATAATTATATACTATGATTATATCTTATAGTTATATCCAATTTGGTTATATCATATCGTTATATATTATGGTTACATCCTTCGAAAATTACATATAACTATGGTTATATTCAATTTGGTTATGTCTTATGGTTATATACTACGGTTATATTCTATAGTTATATACTATGGTTATATCCTATAATTATATACTATGATTATATCTTATGGTTATATTCCATAGTTATATACTATGGTTATATCCTATATTATATCATATAGTTATATACTATGTTTATATCCTATTGTTATATACTCTGATTATATCTTATTGTTATATCCAATTTGGTTATATCATATCGTTATATCCTATAGTTATATACTATGGTTATATCCTATATTATATTCTATAGTTATATACTATGGTTATATCCTATATTATATACTATGATTATATCTTATAATTATATCCAATTTGGTTATATCATATCGTTATATCCTATAGTTATATACTGTATAATAGTTACATATTATGATTATAGAGTTTAATCCATAAAATAATTCTTTTTTCAAGTCCGTGTTCCTCCAAATAGTTGAATATACTATGATTATATCTTATAGTTATATAATATGGTTATATCCTATAGTTATATACTATGGTTATATCTTATAGTTATATCCAATTTGGTTATATCATATTGTTATATCCTATAATTATATACTATATGATTATATCTTATGGTTATATTCTATAGTTATATACTATGGTTATCCTATATTATATTCTATAGTTATATACTATGGTTATATCCTATAATTATATCTTATGGTTATATTCCATAGTTATATACTATGGTTATATCATATAGTTATATACTATGGTTATATCATATAGTTATATACTATGGTTATATCATATAGTTATATACTATGATTTACCTTATAGTTATATCCATTTTGGTTATATCTTTATAGTTATATCCAATTTGGTTATATTCTATAGTAATAACCAAATTGGATATAACTACAAGGATATAACCAAATTGGATATAACTATAAGATATAATCATAGTATATAACTATATGATATAACCATAGTTTATAACTATAGATTTTAACCAAATTCGATATAACTATAAGATATATCATAGTATATAACTATAGGATATAACCATAGTTATATCGAGAATAATAATAACAAACAGTTAATCTCAAACGAATTGATGGAGAAACATACATGAATTTTAGATGAATAAAAGTATATTAAAACCTCATGATACAAACAAAAATATTGCCATGTAACCCTGATTATTTGAAAATGTCTATTACTATAGTCAAATGCACACAAGTATACAAATCTACTAGGTATTTGAATTTCCAAATCATATAAAATAGCAGGATAGATACAATGCGATGAGTATGTAGTAAATTTATCTTAAATATGAAATAAATTTGTTGATTTAAATACAAGCGTAGACGCTACTATGATTTTTTTGCGCCCAAGTGAACCGTTTCAGATAAAGAACCGGTTCAATAATCTTCAAAAAATCATTTTTCAAAAAAAAATAATAATCAATTATGTACTATGGTTATATATTATGATAAAGACCCTAAACCCTAAAAACCCCTAAAACAATCCCCACACAACCCTTTAGGCGCAACTAGATTGCGTCCAGATTCTAGGCACAACTAGGTTGTGTCCAGAACTCTGGGCGTAAGATTTCTTGTGTTTTTTAGGGTTTAGGGTTAGGTTTTGGGATTTAGGGTTTGTGGTTTATGGTTTAGGGTTTTTGTACTATGATTATATCGTATGGTTATATTCTATAGTTATATCCTATATTACATTCTATAGTTATATCCTGTAATGACAGTATATATTACTCCCCCAACCATCATCATACCTTTCAAGGTCCGAAACAATTTAGCAAAATATTTAGTCAATATATAGATATTAGAAGTTATTTTTCCAACTTCAACTTGAAAATTTTAAACTTTGTACTACAATATATGATAAAGGCCCTAAACCCTAAAAAACCTTAAAACAATCCCTCACACAACCCTTTGGGCGCAACCTAGTTGCGTCTAAGGGGTTTCTAGTGTTTTTAGGATTTATGGTTAGGGTTTGGGGTTTAGGATTTGGGGTTTTCGTCCATTCAAATACAAAGTCTAACATTGATTACTTGATTTGAGATTAGGGAGAAAACCGCGATAAAATAGAGTTTAATCCATAAAATAATTTTATTTTCAAGTCCGTGTTCCTCCAAATAGTTGAATATACTATGATTATATCTCTATCTGAGTGCGGTTCCGGTGCGGAGCACTCTTCCCGTGCGGACGTGCGGACATACACTATAGGGCCTTATTTGTGCACTTTAGAGCCTTATTTGTGCACTTTTGCAAAAATTTTGAAAAATGCTTGGAAAACAATTTGTAAAAGTTTTTTTTTGTTGAAAAAGTGCACAAATAGGACATTAAAGTGCACAAATAAGGCCCTAAAGTGCATGCTCCGCACGTCCGCACGGGAAGAGTGCTCCGCATATGATCCAAACTCTATCTTATAGTTATATAATATGGTTATATCCTATAGTTATATACTATGGTTATATCTTATAGTTATATACTACAGTTATATCTTATAGTTATATCCAATTTGGTTATATCATATCGTTATATCCTATAATTATATACTATATGATTATATCTTATGGTTATATACTATGGTTATCCTATATTATATTCTATAGTTATATACTATGGTTATATCCTATAATTATATCTTATGGTTATATTCCATAGTTATATACTATGGTTATATCCTATATTATATCATATAGTTATATACTATGGTTATATCATATAGTTATATACTATGATTTATCTTATAGTTATATCCAATTTGGTTATATCCTTATAGTTATATCCAATTTGGTTATATTCTATAGTAATAACCAAATTGGATATAACTACAAAGATATAACCAAATTGGATATAACTATAAGATATAATCATAGTATATAACTATATGATATAACCATAGTTTATAACTATAGAATATAACCAAATTGGATATAACTATAAGATATAATCATAGTATATAACTATAGGATATAACCATAGTTATATCGAGAATAATAATAACAAACAGTTAATATCAAACGAATTGGTGAAGAAACGTACATGAATTTTAGATGAATAAAAGTATATTGAAACTTCATGATACAAACGAAAATATTGCCATGTAACCCTGATTATTTGAAAATGTCTATTACTATAGTCAAATGCACACAAGTATACAAATCTACTAGGTATTTGAATTTCCAAATCATATAAAATAACAGGATAGATACAATGCGATTAGTATGTAGTAAATTTATCTTAAATCTGAAATAAATTTGTTGATTTAAATACAGGCGTAGACGCTACTATGATTTTTTTGCGCCCAAGTGAACCGGTTCAGATAAAGAATCGGTTCAATAATCTTTAAAAAATCATTTTTCAAAATATAAAAAAATCACCCGCAAGGATTTTTTAAAATTAAAAAAAAAAATCCGCTTTTGATTGCGCCCAAAAAACGGTATGGGCTAGAATTTTGCGGTGCGGACATTCTCCTCGAATAAAAATTAACTCATGATAACGGTGAAAAGTGAATAAATTATCTCTTACATATAAAATTTGATTAAATTTGTTGTAGTTGCCTACAAATTTCATATATATAGAATCTTCGTCGTCAAAAACTCAAAATATGTATATCAAGGAGACAATGTACGTTTTGCTCTAATTTATAAATTGATGAGAAAATTTTACATTTAATTATTGATACTGCAACCAAACCACTTAACATGAATTAATCACAATTGTCAACAAGTGGCTCGTAATCAGAATATATTATTACAACTTTATCACATGGTATAAAATGTAGCACGCATTCGAGACAGAAAATTCCAACTTTGTATTTAATTAATGAGGAGAATAATTAGAATTTCGATATTGTTACTATATAATTATTATTGTATATTTATACGATCGAAGGCGACCGGCCATGGAAGACAATGGCCTGTACAAAGTGGGATTTGATTCTCAAGAATAATTTTGTGTCTTTTTGACATTGACAACCTCTTTTTTATTGTTGTCCAAGTGCACTTCTTTTTCTTTTTTTTTTAATTTATTCTTAATTGTTGCAAAAGCTAGTTATGACATGACAATCTCAATCAAAGTTGTGCAATTTTATGATTTGACTATAATCACTAAATTTAATATCGGATGCTCACGATCGAATAACAACTATTTTACTGTAGTGATTATAGATTTCTTTAATATATATTCCAAAGCCACTTGAATTATATTTAAAAATGGGCGACGGGTGGAGTAGGTGACTGGTTATATAGGTGAGACTCCATACAAACATAAATTATATAATTTATATAATACATTATATCGCACACAAATGAACAGATCGAGCAAAGTTCAAACTGTAACAGTAAAGCATGTTTTAATTTTCATACATACTTTCCAACCAAAAACTAATAAGCCAAACGTAGAAGCATGTTTTAATTTTAAGCTTCAGAAGATTTTTTTTGAAGGAGATAACCAGTAATTCCAACATAACAGAACACTTGGAATCGAGATTAGTGAAATAAAACAACCAAGGTGGCACTCTAATCACTGTCATCATCTTTGTTTTCATGCTGGGTAACTAAACTCTCAATAAATCTTCTCTGGACTCCATGAAGAATAGATGATTTGGATGAATCTGAGCCACTTTGTCCATCATTGAGCACGGGATCTGATTGACACAGCACTAAAGCAACACCTACAATGATCCATATATGGAGATAAATCAGAATCTAAGTGGAAGTATTTACTTCTACCAAAAAAGCAAACAATAACAGTTGATACTGCAAACAATATAAAACCTCAAAACTCTATACTTCATGAATGTGGATGAAGAATTGGGACCAGATGCATCATCAAACAGCCAAGATAAGTAAAGGCGTAAATAGGGTCTATCATTATATTGCAACAAGCACATGTAATTTGATGCACTGAGATCAATCACTAGCAGAAATGCTGACTGAAAGGAAGATTTATCACCAAAATGAACAACTTGATGTGGTAATTACTACCTTCAGGCGTGCATCTCCTGCCAAAACTACGCAATCCAACATGATTTGCTTTCACAGCACCATTGTTATAGACCAACAAAGTGGGGAGGTTCTGATCTGGATAATTCGGTATGCAATCAGTAGATATTATCTTCACAAATTTTGTGGCAGGATATATCCTGGATAGCTCTTCCAAACTTCCCATTAGTGTGTCACATTCTGGAAACCTACACCAGCATATCAACATCGTTAAGCAATACTTAAGTGCAGTTTTATCATGATTGAGTTTGAAGTTCAAGATGTACACAAGAGCAATTTTATCATGTTTGACTTCGAAGTACAAGCTATTTGCCTTCCTTATTTCTTCATCATGTTTTTTAAACACTCCCTCATTAACCTGCCTTCCATCACAAACAGTATTTCCTCCTCCAGCCCAAAGACAATAATCTATGCATATATTGTTATTAACACATCTGGTTGGAAACAATTCCATTTTATTCCCATGTAGCTTTTAGAATTCATCAACATGAACAATCCAAATCTTTTAAGCATGTGAAACTCACCCCACACCCAGGTGTTTCGGGGTAAATATCAGCAATGTTAGCCTTTACTGTTTATGAATCATGAACAACTAAAAACAAATAACTAAGGAAGAAAGTGAGAGGCTGCACCAAGTCCTTACATATATGAATGAGAATTCAATCAACAAAATAAGAAATGCTAGTACACATTACCCTTCCTTGTAGACAATTACCACCACCCACACCTCTGGAGGCGCCTGAGAAACTTCTCGTACAAAGTCCGACCCAGAAATTTGGGTAACAGACCCAAATTTTGCAACTTTGGCTACTTCCCTCAACTCTTCTTTCTATTCATCAAATGTCACACAAAGTTCATTTAGAAACTCTTCAAAGGTGGATCAAGTTTTTCCTTCTAAGAAACCATTATCTAAATCTGCTAAAAAAAATGATAGTAAAATAAGACCTGTATTCTTCAATGAAACGATCATCATCTAGATCATCCTCTAGGTCTTCAAGTTCCTCTTCAGTTTTGGAGTCGATCCATGATCTGTCTTTAGGTTTGGAGTCTTCATCCTCTGCAGGAACATATGCTGGTGGCTTGAATGCTGGAGCTTTGGCTGGAAGATTTCCCAGCTTCCGCTGGATATCATCCCACTGTGTGGAAGCTCCTTCCACATCCTTGTACACAAAGTGGTAGTCTGCCATGCAGTATTTAGGGTCTACAAAATGTAGCTGAATTAATGTTATATTGTGGTTTCATATGTTGATTAACCTTCAAATCATGTCAAAAGCTATCACCATTAATTATTGCATAGTAGGCTACATTTACACTAACTAAATTGCAAATTTGATTCATTTGTGAGTGAGAGTGTCATTTGTAATAGGTCAATTATTTATTTAGAACAGTGATGCCAAACCCAGATCTGCAAGTAAATAACATCGAAAACTTTAAATGGTGGTCACCGCCCACCCATAAGCAAACTTCATAGTCATAACAGCTGAAAATTGAAATCCCCATCCATGCCAAAAGACAAAATCAAGCAGTTTTGAAACGGTTTAAAATCCAAAAGGAAGTATCAACTACCTAGAGAAAAGGGAATATGTAAGGATCTAAAAAGAGATCTCTCAGAAATTCATTAATGAATTGATTTTTTAATGATCGAAGAAGGACAAAATTTTAGCAGCTCAGACCTAGTTCCGGATCTCAACACCACAACCACAAAATCGAACAAGGAGGCAAATTCGAGAAAAAAGGGGGGGGGGGGAAGAAGCACGATAGGAAAGAGAAGCTCGGATTCGGATGAGTCCACATAGCACTCAAAGCCATGGTAAGGATCAAGCAGATCTAGAAATGGCACTTTCTGGACATAGAGGGGAAGGCAATAGCGAATCACGGAGACCGACTAGGTTCTGTATATACACAACAATATAAAATTGAGAAATCCTCTAATTGCCAGGTCCAGTTCAATTGAAAATTTTGAAAATCTAGAGCTATCAAATTGCTACAAAATCGAACAAGGAGAAAATCCCAACAGCAAATTCGAGAAAGAAGCACGATAGGAAAAGGGAAGCTCGGATTCGGATGAGTCCAAATAGCACTCAACTTCGGATAATGCTTTCATGTTCTGAGCTGAAGCCATGGTAAGGCTCAAACAGATCCAGAAATAGCACTTTCTGGACATAGGTCGGCGAACGAGGGAAGGGAAAGACAATTGCGAATCACAAAGAAAGACTCGGTAGACCCGTAGAAGTGTAGAGGAGGCGCGCACTGCACATGCCTGAGAGGCTCGCTGAGCGCAGCGGCAGGTGCGACACAACGAAGGAAGAGGGAGGCTGGTCGAGGCTGTTAATAATAAAAATAGGCAATGGCTAAATACACGCGCTTAACTGTCTAAATGGATGCGAAACTACACGCTTAAGATAGGCGTGTGATTTTATACGCTTAGCTTAAGCATATAGGGGTATTATTGGTATTTTGAAAAGACAGATCACTGATTCCACGCATGAGACCCAAAACCACACGCGTATCTTAAGCGTCTGACCATACGCATAAGCTAGGCGTGTACGTTATAGCCGTTGGAAATTTCTCAAACGCTTAGCTTAGGCGTGTACCTTTATAGCCGTTGGAAAATTACGTTGGTGCGCTTAACGGATATATTTCTTCCAATTTATACTCGAAGGTCTTTCCATTCCATGTCCCAGAAACTGAAATTGTTTACTTTCAATTTTAAAGATGTATCATAGTGGTGAGGATAGTAGTGACGAACAAAACGAGTGGGTTCAAAGTGAAGAAGAAGAGGAGGACGACAAATGGATGGAGTCCAAAAATTTCTTAGACGTGGAAGACGAGGAAGCGGATGGCGATTGGGACCCTAGCGGCGAATTTGTGATTAGTGTTAAAAAAAATTTGCTCTTTCATTCATCGGTATTTTAATTCGTAATTAGTGTCTTAAATATTGCACTTAATTAAAAAAAATTGCTCTTTCGTTCATCAGTATTTTAATTCGTAATTAGTGTCTTAAATAATGCACTTAATTAGGTAGCCAATATTTAGCATGAATTTATAGTTATATAATAATTGGAAATCATATGTAGTGTAACATAGTGATGTAGTTATGATGAGTTGTAGTTAACATAAACCGCTATATTTATAGGGAAAAGACTATACAGAGCGTTTTATTACCGACCTAGTGTGGGATAGTAAGGAAGAATTGTACAAATGGGCGAAAGAAATAGGAAAGGAGCTTGTGATAGCTTTGGTGAAGCGTAACTCAAGTCGGTACCAAATTAGTATAGTGTGTGATAGGTTTGGGCCTTGGAGATCGGGGAGGCCTTCGGTGAACGAAAAGAATCCAGAGTTGCCGGTTCCTAAAATCCGAAAGTCGAGATCCAAAAAGTGTGGGTGTAAGTTTGAGATGATGGGTGTTCGCATGAAGAAAGAGGCATGGACGGTTGGTGAAAAGTGGGTCTTGGGTGTGATTGAAGGTCGGCACAACCATAAGCTACGAACTAGCTTTAAAGGCCATGCATTCATGGGTCGAATGATCGAGGCGGAGCAGCTGTGCGCTAGGAGGCGGGGAGACGGTCGCAAGACGCCAAATCAAATTGTTTCGGAATTGAGGCAAAACTTCCCTGGAAATGTGACTTCCAGGAAGCAAGTGGCAAACTTCTTGCAGAAGCTGCGGTACGAGGATTGGGGAGAGTTAACGGTTACGCAGTGGTCCACTGGTCCATAAGATTTATGGTTGAGCAGAAATACATAGTTCATCCTTTGAGGGATGCAAAGACTGATGAGGTTGCAATCTTATTTTTTGCTAATCCGGAGTCGCTGCGGTTGTTGAAGAAGTTTCCGTACGTGATAATCATTGACGTGACATACAAGACAAACAAGTAAGTCCTAAATTGTAATAATGTGTAGTTTGTGACATAAATTGTTATAGTATTTCATTTAAAAATGTGTATTGTATTTTGAAATGTTTTCCATAGATATGGAATGCCACTTGTGGAGATTGTTGGTTTCACCAACACTCATAAGACGTTCAACATTGCTTATGCATTCACCCGGGCGGAACGGATTTACCATTACACGTGGATAATGAGGAAAGTTCGAGCATTGTGTTTGGATTTGGGAGTGATGCCGACTGCAATAATGACAGATTGTGAGAAGGCCCTCATAACTGCTATCCAGAGTGTTTTCGGCACCGAAGTTCAACACCTCTTGTACTGGGTGCATATAAAGCACAACATCGAGGCACGTGCCTCGTCCATCTTGAAGAAGAAGGAACGTGTTGATGCCTTTGCAAACCAATGTTGGGCACTTTTTTGCTCAGCTAGTGAAGAAAGCTATGAAGAGAGGCTTGCTGTATTACAGACATCTTGGAAGAAAGGCCTTGTCGGATACGTGGAGGAGACATGACTTATTCCGTACAAGACGAGCATAGTAAGGGCGTGGATGGATCATCATCTTCATTTCTTCAAGAGGACTTCAAACAGGTATGACATTCACAATATGTTGTTTTTTGTACTCATAGTTGTTAATGTCGTACTAACGTCATGTGATTTGACAGGATTGAGGGGATGCACAAGGTTTTGAAAGATATTATTGGCTCTAGTAGAGGGGGCTTCAACAGAGTGATCGTGAGGATTCACCATGTCATCATCCTTCAAATAGATCAGATTAGGAGGAGCATGAACCTTTCACTTTCCAAACGACCAACGGATTTCGATGATGCATCGATGCCGGTTGTTGTACGAGCTACTTTTTCTAGGCTCTTCTACCAAGTGTCTGATAGGTGCTTTGATATGTTGTTGGGATATTACGATATCTTGAAGAAGGGGGAGTTCTCAGAAGAATGCAACGACCATTGGGTGAGAGATTGCCTCTGTAACACCCCCATGATTTAACCCCATTTGAAAGCGTTACTGCCGATGACCCCGGGCGTAAACCTCGAAGTCACCCCAGGCTTTTCCGACGTCATAACTGACTTAAAACACAGTTACAATACTAAAATCATAACTTTTATTAAACCACATGGTCGCGGAATTACACGATTCCAAAAACGACCCAATAATCAGAAATACAACAGCGAAAGTCTTTAACAAAATACAAAATAGCACAGCGGAAAACTTGTAAACAAAAAGCGACAAAACAACTTGTCGAAAACACCGTTCATCTTCATAGTCGTTCTAGCCTCCTCGGATCTGCATGTGCCGAAACGGACGGACGACACCCCCATGACGTTACAGAAATATAAAAAATACAAGAGTTAGTCTAATGAATAGACTAAGCAAGGGCTTCACCAATAATTCACACAAATGCAACACAAGCAGTTCCACATATCACAAATCACATCAAAATCTCAAGTGCTAACTCAAACAGTTCAACACATCAACGAATCATATCAAAATCTCAAGCCACATAATTACAACATATCTCTTATATTAGCATTGATTCTAGCAGAATATACAACCTAATATAATATCAGATTTTAATTATTTCAAATTAATTCATAACCACTTGCCTGGAAAGACGAGCTTAAACAAAGCTTAAGAATGGGTTCCTGAATCCAAAACGGGGACAGATCTGGAATAAAAATCCCTCAAAGTCAAACCACAAGACACACAACTCGGACGCCAATACCGCGATCGCGGTGAGTCGCGGCCAGTCGCGGTTCATCAACAGTGGCAAAGCTTCGACAGCTTCCATGGCGGGAGAAAAAATACCCACCTCGATTCAAGCTTCGTCTTGCATTCGAATTGATCACAAAGCACCTCTAAGCTTCACCTAACACCTTGGCAACCTTCTCCAACCCACGAAGCCTCTCGATTCAAGCCCAAAACCGAGCTCACAGCTCGTGCATCAATGGCGAAACAAGGGAAAACAGAGGAGAAAGAGAGAAGAAGAAGAGAGAAAGAAAGGGTTCGGTCTTCACCTCCTTTTATAGCACAAATCCGAACCACCTCAGGGGGAACAAGCCGGGGACAAGGGGACAAAGGCAAAGGGCAAGTTGCAAGCCCACTTGGCCTGCCCACAGACGCTACAGTGGCCGCCTCGGGAGGAAGACGACACTGCCCAGATCTTGGCATTACCGCGATCGCGGCCGGTCGCGGTGAATCGCGGTTGATCGCGGTCAATCGCGGTGAGTCGCGGTTTTAAGGCCGACTTCGTTAATTCTTATCCGAACTCAACTTGGGTTAATTTCCTTAATCTCGGGTTAAATATATTTGTGCCACCATCTAGCACAAACATCTCAAGCAATTACCTCGCACAATTACCGTGCACAAATATCTTATATAAATACCGTGCACATATATCTTATATAAATATCTTGCACAAATACTTTACATAATTATCCTGCATATATTTGTGACACTCTAGGCCAAGCTAACACAGTTACCAAGCCACCCACCCATCTTACATGATGCCGGTGCCGGTACTGGTGCCCGCCTGAGTCCACAATTATCCTACACGAATATCTTATATAAATATTTTACAATAATATCTTATATAATTATTTTGCAACGATATCTCATACAATTATTTTGCAACAATAACTCATACGAGTAAAGCTCAAAAATACCAAAAAATTCCTTACCCAAAAATGAGGGGTGTTACAGCCTCGGGTTGCCTTGCATGCACAGTATTGCAAGAGCCATCATTTCAAGAACACCTCTCATTCCGTCAGACGTTCACGAGTTCTGGAGGGACTTGGAATGGGAAGAGACTCCAACCACAACTCTTGGCCCTTCTGCCTATGTTCGAATGGACATTACAGAGATGAGACTTCGTGAAATGTTTGCCAGGTTAGAGGTTGAGACATTGAAGAAAGGCACGACATTCCTACTAGGTGAGTTGTACCACGACTTGGAGCATCCAGAAGAGAGTACTTTGTTGGAGCCGACGGGAATCAAGTCAAAAGGAAGGCCAAGTGGTGCTAAGAACAAGGAGAAGGTGGATGAGAAGGCGGAGAAGAGGGATAAGTGCTTGTTTGAGCATAGACGGGATGAGCTCCACGAGAATGAGAAGAAGGCGGGGCCGAAGACAAAGGGGAAGGGGAAGGCAAGTGCGAGCACTGGTAGAGGCCCATGTCGTCCTAAAAATCAAGCAAGTGATGCAGTAGTGATGGACTTTGACGACTTGCAATCCCAACCCATACTAGAAGAATCACAACCAGAAGATTTGCAGTGGCCTCAAGAACCTATTTTTGTCCTTGTTCATATGGGGGTGAACTTTGGGATTGACAATGTGGATGACTTTTGGATTCCGTACATCAAGAATGTTAGAGATGTACGCCCCGACGGACATTGTGGATATCGGTCGATGGCTATATTATTGGGGAGGCAATAGCAGGAATATGCCAACATCCGACGCGAGATGGTAGCGGAGTTGCTTGACAATCGAGAGCTATACGAGCCGATACATTGCCGTCTTCGACAAGGGTCTTGGGAGGATCTTATCTTGCAAGTGAACCATTGCAGAAGCCCTTGCTCAGAATTATACTGGCTTCACATGCCATTGATGGGTTTAGTGTTTGCCACACTCTATCAGGTTGGTCTCGTCTTATTAACGTGGGAAGTTCCGACGTTTTGCTTACCGTTGAGGAATAGGACATCAATCATAGGACCTCCAGACAAGATTCTTGCCATGGCACACGTAGGCAATCATGATCACTTCATACCGGTAAAGGTTTTTTCTAATAAAATATTTATGAATTTAGGTTACATTGTTTTAACTACTAAATTAGTTTATGCGTGTATATGTAGGTGGTTCTTAAGGAAGGGTCGACAATACCGCACACTCCTGGTTCGTGACGCAGAAACGCAGATCGAAACATTTTGTGGTGGACAACAAAGTTTGAGTTGAATTTGAAGATGTATCGAGATTACCGCATTGCATATGGTCGGGCACCAGATCCTTTTATGTATGTGGGAGACGGATCCGTTCATGTACTTGATTGATTATACGAGTATGTAATGTAATATTTAGACGGCTTTGATGTGTTCATATTATTAATTTGATGTGTTTTAATTTACGCACAAGTAGTACAAACTCGCTTTTTTATCTCGATTTAATGGGCCTATACTGGCGCGCAGTAGTACAAAACATAACAAATCACATCCCATGTTTCGCTAATTCTGCTTGATTCATTTTCGATGTCCCTCTTTCGCTAATTCCGCTTGCTTCCTACAAAACATAACAAATGGTTACTTCTATCTTTCTAACACCTACGATGTTTATTTGTTAATTTTCATAAACAATACATACAAAGACCCTCATTCTGCTTGATAAGTTGTTTTCTTTCCTTCCACAGCTCCATAATGACCTCGTATGCCCTCGTGTCGTATGGCGGATCGAACCACGCAAAGAAATCACATCCCCCTTTATTATCAGGTTTATGGACATCGTACATCCCTAATTCAGGGCATCCCTAGTACCTTCTTCCGTACTGCCATTGTCGGTCACAAGTGTGTATGACCGCCTTCAAATTACAAAAGCAAAATCTCTCTCCCGTACTTGAACTCTGTAGGATCGTGATTGTTAGATAAAAGCTTAAGGAACTCAGAATAACGATTCTCAGTTCCTTTCGCAGCGGAAGATAAACAATCAAACAAATGACAAGTTCCTTATAGTGGAAACCTTTGATTGCCAACTAGCAATCCAGGATAAAAACCACTACCTTTCTTTGGAAATGATTTCAAAGTCTACTTCTTGATTTCTTATCTCTTTTGGTTACAGCTTATCCTAGGAACGAACACACAGTTCCTTTGCCTTACACACAGTTAGACAATCCTAGATAACTTAACACAATCAATAATCAATCCAAGAAACAGACTTTCGCACCTAGGAACTATCACTTACAGTCACAGGAACTTAGCACTCAACTCTTCTTCCTTGACTGGTTCCTCTTGATCTCGGTTTGCTTTGATGATCTTTGTTTGGAGGTTCACACTAGATATTTGCTAATGAGTGTGAGTTCTTGTTTTGGTGCTTGAAGATAACCCTTGGGTTAGTCTTCCTTTTATAGAGGATTCTTCGCAGCTCGATCCTCTCTTGGTTCCCACGGATTGAGCTTGCCCTAGGATTAGTGGTTCTCCTTGATCCACGTTGTTCTTGGCATGTGCAAACAACCTAGGCAGCTCAGAATCTCTCTTGGTTGGTCAACTACCTCATACGAGCCTTGTGGTGTCGTTGTCAAAACGCTTTCGTCCGAGGTTGAGTAAGCTGGCCGTTTGGGAACCGTCTGTTGGACAGCGACGTCTTCATGTGCTGTCGCTTTCATCGTCTCTGTCCGAGGTAGAGGTTCTCTAGGCTTCTTGTTCTTTAGCTCTTGGACCTTGGCAGACTTTTGGAAGCTTCAACAAGTCGTTTTCGACACCTTTTGTCCGAGGTTGTGTATCCCCAGATTTCTCGGGAATCGTAATGTCGCAAGCTCCATTTCTGGGCACACCTGGGTTCCTCTGGATTCCTTCAGCTGTCTTGTTCCTTTGGTTCCCTTGTTCTATTTGGCTTTCCTGCCTTCGGTATATTCCTGTGGTTCCTTAAAACACATCTTTGAGATAAAACATTAGTATCATAATATTTGTCATCTTCAAAAATAGAGAAACTGAGGAACGGAACTCTCAGGGGAACCTAAGTTCCAGAGTTCCGTTTCCTAACAATTTCCCCCTTTTTGATGATGACAAATACAAGGAACCTGACAACATAATAGGACTTTGAATCTTATGAGACCATATTGAGATAACGGGATTTACAACATTACAGATTAGTGATAGAACATTCAATGGTTGCAAATTCCCCCTAAGCAAGTGAACAAGTTTATTTCAAATTCCCCCTTATAAATAGAATTAGTTCAGAGTTCCTATTAATTCAGTAGTCTCCAAAGTTCAAGGTTCCTATCCTTTTCTTCCTCCTTTTGACATCATCGAAAAGATTAAGTACAAGTTAAGAACATGATATCAGAGTGAATATGCGATTGCAGCAAGCCCATAAAATGTCATAATGAAAACTTAAGGCGAAGACAAATGATCATGGGAACGAAACTGAAGATAATCATTAAAACTTCACTTATCATTGATCAAACACACAAAATACCACAAGCAAACAACAAACAACCGACAAGACAAACAACAGATAGCAAGGAAGACAACAAGAGCAATCTTAAGAAAGACAACAAAAGGGATAGAAGAGGAGAGTAGGATCCTAAGGGAAACTACTAGCTCGCTGTGGCGTTGCAGCACTGGGAACCTAGAACAAGCGTTCCTATGGCGTAGTAACAGCCTCTTCTTCTGCATCCTTGTCGTCGGTTCCTACATTTTGGCCCGCGGCCTGATGAGCACTGATTGCACCTTGCCAGTCTTTCTGCAGAACTTCCACCAGACTCTCGACAGCAGAATTGATACGCCCCAACTCTCTTACTTGATCATGGATGGCGACCGTGTTGGCAGTCGAGCCTTCCAAGATAGCTTTTTCAATACGATCCAACGCAAGGAGGATCGCAGAGGAGTCTGAAGAGGGGGGTTGCTGAGGGTGGGAACTAGAACGGCCCTGGGAACTCGCCTTTTCCTTAGGCGGGATTTCTTCTGTTTCAGCAGGGTTGGGTTGTTGTTCCTTAGATTTCAGCTTCCGAACTGTGTGCATGGTAAGACATTTGCTGTAGGCAGTCTCGGGTGCGTCTTCTGGGTACTGATTGAGGTTGGAGAGTAGCTTCTTGATGATGTGAGGGAAGGGTAAAGCATGGGATGCACAGAATTGCATGTGAGCCAGCACAATACGGGGAAGATCCAACTGAAAGCCGGAGAGCACTTTGTCCATGTAGATGGCGTCGGTGATGAGGACTTCATTCCTGTGCTCTTGCCTGGGAACCAAGTTGCGAGTGATCCAAAAATGCAGTAGCCGGTTTGCGATGGAGAGATCCTTCGTCTCCAAAGATGAGGGGGATGCGCCATCATAAATTTTCTTGACGATTGCTCCTTTGGACTTGAAGCCCTTTCCCTTGGGCCATCCCTTCTTCTGAGGCAGAATGCCAAACCCAGACCTCGACTCAATCCCTAGAGCAGACGTGATTAGATTGGCGGACAGGGGAAAGCTGGTTCCCTTCCATATGAGAATGGCGTCGTGACAAGGAGAGTTCTCCTTCTGGGGTACAAATTCCATGGACTGGTAAAACATCCGGACAACCTCGTCGAAAGCAGAGAAAGGTTCGCACAATATCTCGTCCCATCCTTGGAACTGCAACAGAGAGTGGAACTCATCCAAAGCTTCTCCATAGAGTTCCTCATCCTCTTCTTCTAACGCCTGGGTCCAGAATTCTCTGCCGATAATGAGAGGTTTTAGGATCTTCCTTTTAGAGAAGGAAGAGGAGACAGAGAGGGTGGTGGTTTTGGCCCTTTTTGTGGATTTGGTTTCATAGGGAACAATGGCTTGGGAGCTTCTCTTCCTCTGTTGCATTCTTGTGGCGACAGAGGGGCCTGGGTTGGAAGTTTTGGATTTGAGGCTGATCGGGGAAGGCTCGGGGCTAAGGATCTCTTGAAGGGATTTATCCGGAGAGGAATCATGCGATCTGCCTTCAGAAACTGATTTTGTGACTGATTCTGAAGCCAAAGTGATGGTTTGCTCCTCTTCTTTGGGCATGGTTGGTTCCTCTTCCACTTTTTCCTTATCCTTTGGTGGTTTCTCAAGCTTCTCTTTTGGTTTCTCTGCAGGTTTCGCCACGTGGTTTTCTTTGGGGAGGGATTTTGAAGAAGTGGAGGCAGAAACAGGCTTGGAGGAGGAGGCTTTAGCCTTCTTTTCGCGAAATGCTTGAAGAAAAGCAGCTTCCTCTTCATCCATAACAACGATTGAGTTAGGGTTGTCCATTTGAGAGGAGCTAAGAGGATTGCTGTGAGAAGAGAAAGAGAGGTAGAAGATCAGAGAGATGGAGAGCTTGTGTGATCAACTCAGAGCAATTGAGCACCTCTTTAAGGGCGATGAAGATCTGGGATGGCCAAGAGCTGAGGTGACCGTTGAAGCAAATCCAGCCGTTGAGAAGATCAAGGCAAATCCGAAGCATTGAAGAGAGTTGCAGCTTTTTGGAACGGCTAATTTAAATTCAAAATATGACCCATTCCGAGAAGAGGGAGGTCTGCCACTGATGAGACATGCATTATCCCTGCCAATATGCCATAAATAGCGTCTGAGGAAGCCAAGCGAGTCGTTGGAGAGACGCGATGTTCTGGTTCCTTTCTGGCGACATTTTCAGCGAGCTAGAGGAATGTATGGGAACCTTTGGTGTGGGTGGAGACAAAGGAACTAAAAATAGTACGTTCCCATACAAGGAATCAGGGTAGGCTATTTATCGCATTGCACAGTAATTCTCAGAGAAGGTTTAGAGATGGATCATAGAGAATTAAATTGAGCAATGAGGCAAGGGTATGTCTTAGTACACAATCATCATTTCAGCTTGTAATGTTGGGTTAGAAATATGATCAGATTGTGAATTTTGGGCCATCAAAGAAATTTGAACAATGAGGAGTTGAGAAATAATGATAATCAAAAGAAAACGAACCAGAAAAATTTATCTAAGCCTTTATAAGAAACCATTATGACAAGAGGGGTTTATAGCAAAAGATATAACACAAGGACATCAAGACTCAACAAGTTAAATATCTTAAACTAGTCAATCAGGGAAACTCGGAAAGAATTCTCAGAACTAAGGTCACTACTGAGTAATAGGAATCATTCATAGTTCCAATCTGAGGTTCTCAAAAGGAACTCTATTCAATGCCTTGGTGAATATATCTGCAATTTGATCTTCAGTTCTACAAAATTTCATAATGATGTTTCCCTTCTCAACATGATCTCTAAGAAAATGATGTCTAATGTCAATATGCTTGGTCCTAGTATGATGCACATGATTCTTAGAAATGTTTATGGCACTAGTGTTATCACAAAGAATAGTGAGAGGGCCATAAGACATACCAAAGTCCGCGAGTTGTTGCTTTAGCCAGAGAAGTTGGGAACAACAAGAGGCAGCCGCAATGTACTCGGATTCTGTGGTGAAGAGAGAGAATGAAACTTGTTTCTTTGATCCCCATGACACGAGGCAAGGGCCTAGGAACTGTGCCATTCCAGAAGTGCTCTTCCTATCCACCAAGTATCCGGCATAATCAACATCAGTGAAACCCATGAGCTCAAAGGGACATTCTTTGGGATACCAAATGCAGAGATCGTCAGTTCCCTTGAGATATCGAAGTATTCTCTTTACAGCAGCCAAGTGGGTTTCTCTCGGACAAGATTGGAACCTAGCACACAAGCCAACAACAAAGACAATGTCTGGTCGACTAGCGGTTAGGTACATGAGTGAGCCAATCATACCTCTATAGAGCTTCTCCTCCACTAAAGGACTCGAGTGGTCCTTATCCAGATGGGCAATGGTGGATATGGGAGTGGAGAGAGGCTTGTATGAATCCATTTTGAACTTCTTCAGTAGTTCCCTGACATACTTCTGTTGGTGGATTTGAATACCATCTTCCTTTTGAGTGATTTGTAATCCGAGGAAGAATGTGAGTTCCCCAATTAAACTCATTTCAAATTCACTGCTCATCAAGTCTTTGAACTTGTCTACAAGGGACATGTTAGTGGAACCAAAAATGATATCATCAACATAAATTTGAACCACTAAGATGTTACCTTCTTCTTCTAGGATGAAGAGAGTCTTATCAATAACTCCACGCCTGTAGCCATTTGAGAGTAGGAATTGGACAAGACGATCATACCAAGCTCTGGGAGCTTGCTTGAGGCCATAGAGTGCCTTGTCTAGAAAGTAGACATGATCTGGATGATCGTCGTCTTCGAAACCAGGAGGTTGCTTGACATAGACTTATTCTTGAAGAATTCCATTGAGGAAGGCTGTCTTCACATCCATTTGGAACAACTTGAACCCTTTGTGAGATGCGAAGGCAATCAACAACCTTATTGCTTCGATCCTTGCCACTGGAGCATAGGTTTCATCATAGTCAATTCCTTCTTGTTGATT
The DNA here is from genome assembly GCA_027886185.1 of Rheum nobile. Lineage (NCBI taxonomy): Eukaryota > Viridiplantae > Streptophyta > Magnoliopsida > Caryophyllales > Polygonaceae > Rheum > Rheum nobile. The sequence continues at coordinate 531,223 of WOAB01000366.1, read as the reverse complement.
GTATCCTTGAGCCACAAGTCTTGCTTTGTTCCTTATCACAGCTCCTGTATCATCTAGCTTGTTTCTGAAAACCCATCTGGTTCCTATGATGTGTTTATCCTTGGGGCGAGGAACTAGATGCCAGACTTTGTTCCTTTCAAATTGATGAAGCTCCTCTTGCATGGCTTGGATCCAGTATGCATCATTCAGTGCCTCACCTATGTTCTTTGGTTCCACAATAGACAAAAAGGCATTAAAGGCAAAGAAAGTTAGATGTTCGTACTTGACTGGAGGCTTGACGACTCTTCTTTCTATGTTGGAAGCCAAAGTATTTGATGTGGAGACATTCTGAGTTGAGCATTCAGCTTCCTGGTTGGGGTCACCTTCTCCATTGAAGAACATGTGGGAAGATGAATCATTGAGGTCTCCACAGATATTGTCGTCATGCTCATGGTTCCCAGAAATGGATTGTTGTTCATTATCCATGGGAATTGGTGGAGGAGCCATTGGAGGGTTCCGTTCAGCAGGGCAGGAACTGGGAGGAGTGACATCTTCATCTGGATCTTCTTGGGATGACTTGGGAAACGGATCTTCAAAGGAACTGGTGGTGTTCTGCATAATCTTTCAGAGTGATTTTTCATTAAAAATAACATGAACACTTTCTTCTACCTTTTTAGTCCTTTTGTTGAAGATCTTGTATGCCTTGCTGCCTGAGGCATATCCAATGAAGATTCCTTCATCACTTCTTGGGTCGAACTTGCCAAGATTGTCCTTCCCATTGTTGTGCACAAAGCACTTGCATCCGAACACCCTTAGATGAGAAATGTTGGGAACTCTTCCTCTTAGGAGTTCATAGGGTGTCTTCTCTGTGATAGGGCAAAGCATGGCTCTATTGATGATATAGCATGCTGTGTTGATCGCCTCAGCCCAAAAGGATTGGGAGAGTCCACTTGAGATCAACATAGTTCGAGCCATGTCTTCCAAGGTCCTATTCTTTCTCTCCACTACTCCATTCTGTTGAGGAGTGTATGGTGCAGAGAAGTTGTGATCAATGCCATGCTCACTGCAAAAGGTTAGAAATTCTCCATTTTCGAATTCGATACCATGGTCAGACCGAATAGCATTAAGTGAACAATAAAGGGATTTTTCTAACAAGGGAACCAGGTCTTTAAAGCGATCAATGACTTCACTTTTAGATTTAATGAAAATGGTCCAGGTAAAGCGAGAGAAGTCATCGACAATAACAAAAATATACATGTTCCCTCCTAGGCTTTGAACTCTCATGGGTCCACAAAGATCCATGTGGATGAGCTCAAGAGGCCTTGAGGTGCTTACCATGTTTTTGGATTTGAAGGAACTACGAGCCTGTTTTCCTTTTACACAGTCAGAGCATGGTTCCTTAGATGTACCACTCAGCTTTGGCAATCCTCTGACTAGTTCCTTTGAGTGTAGCTTTTGAATCAGCTTGCTGCTAGCATGACCGAGGCGTTGGTGCCACAACTCAGCTTGGTCATTCACGGTTGAGAGACACAGTTTCTCCTTGGGGACGAAGGATGGATCAATAATGTAAACATTGTTGAATCTCTTTCCTTTTAGGATGATTTGTCCCGAGGAGTCAAGAACTGAGCATTCGTTTGATCTAAATCTGACTTCATTGTCTCCTTGATCACACAGCTGTGACACACTTATTAAATCAAAACCAAGACTATCAACAAGGTGAACTTTGTTTACCTGAATGTGATCGTTGAGTTTCACAGTTCCTATTCCACAGATTTTCCCTTTGCTTTTGTCTCCAAAGGATATGTTCCCTCCTTGGAGAGGTTGAAGAGAGGTCTTTTGATTTCTTTTTCTGGTCATATGGCATGAGCAACCACTGTCAATGTATCATAGTTGGGGTTGCCTCTCTTCTTTCTGCACATAAGGGAACTAAGATTTCTGAATCCAGCGAAGCTTGGCTTTACTGGGGGGATTAGCATTTCGAGTCTGTGAATAATCAGGGAGTTGGTTCCTTTCCTGGTGATAAGCACTTTTCTCCCTTTCAAAGTTCCTTTTCTTAGCACAATCAGTGTTGTAATGGCCATTCTTACCACAGTAGGTACATAAGCGGTTGTAGACAACATGACCATACTTTTCTTTCCCTGGCCTAAAAGGTTTTTCATTTATTTTGTTGAAATCAACATTATTTTTAACCTTACTATTGGCCATGTCAACATACTTTTTGTGAGCAAAAGAATTGGTGAACCATTGATTTTTAGGAGTCATTTTTTCTTTTCCTTTTGGTTCCCTCTTAGGGCTTTGAGAACCTTCATTGAGATGTTTGGAAACCTCAGCCTTGTTCTCAAGCACCATGATCTTCTCTGATAGGAACTGATTCCTGTCACGAGAGGTGGCAAGAGCAATGCTGAGGTTCTCATTCATCTCAACAAGTTCTCGTCTGGCCTTTTCATTTTCAGCATCATTGTTATCCTTGTTGTTGACATATCCTATTCCATGACGTTGCCTCACAAAGACAGTTTGATTTATCGTTTTTTCATTAATGGAATCAGTGAGATTGTCTAACTTATCAATAATGGACTGAAGCATTTCATTTCCAATAGAGTTAGCATGCGAAGGAACTTTAACATAATCTATGCCAGATTCATCGCAAGATTTGCAGATTTTAAGGTGACTAGCATGCACGTTCCTAATTTCAATCAGTTTGGAGTGAGTTTCAGCTAGGTCTTTCTCAGTTTCATCAAGTTTCTTACTCCAAACAGAATTCTCAACAGTTAAGCATGCGATTTCATCTTCACAATCATCAAGTTTATGTTGAAGGGAACTGGTTTCCTTTCCTAGTTTCTTTATGATCTTAAGAAGTTGTTTCTTATCACAATCAACTAGGGATTTTAAGAGATCATCAGAAGTTACCTCAAGTTCTTCTGAGTCGCTTGAGTCTCCTTTTGCCATGAGACATCTTCCTCCAGAGAAGCCGCTCAGATCCAGTTCCTCATCTGAGTCTTCTCCCCATGAGGCTACGAGAGCCTTCTTTCTCTGTGGTTTTTCTTCTTCCTTAGAGTCTTCCTTGTTGGGACAGTTCTTAGCGTAGTGTCCCTTCTCTTTGCACTCGTAACAAGAGACTTCCTTTAGATCCCTTCTGGGTCCGTTGTAGGAGAAACTGCCCTTTTGAAACCTTCCCTTCACAAAGAATTTTTTGATATTCTTTGAGAAGAGGGCTGTTAGCTCGTCCTCCTCTTCTTCCAAGTCTGAGTTCTCTTGCTCCATCTCAAGCCTTGAGAAAGCTTTGGAGATCTTAAGGGCGATTCCTTTCTCCAGTTTCTTATCGGCATTGGCTTTAGTGTGCTCTCCTTCTTCAACTTCCAGTTTCCCTATGACTTGGGTCAAGGGAAGGGATTGGATGCCTGGAGTGTTTTTCATGATTCCTTTGAGAAGGGTGAACTTGGAGTTGAGTCCATTGATGATCACTAAGGACTTGGAGACTTCATCAAGATCAACTCCCGTCGCCGTCAACTTTTCAATTAATCTGTTGAAGCGAGAGTAGTACTCTGAGATGGTCTCAGTTTCCATCATTTTGAAGGTGTGGTATTCTCCTTTCAAAGCAAACTTTCTGCTTTGCTTTAGTTCCTCACTTCCTTCATGCATCTCCTTGAGAGCTTTCCACATCTCTTTGGCCGTCTTGATTCCTATGACCTTGTCCATGTCCTCTCTGTCCAATCCATTGAGGATGAACTGCCTGGCCTTGGCATTCTTCTCCATGATAACATAGTGTTCTGGTTTCCAATCTTCTTCCTTCATGGTGAGGTCGACATAGCCATCTCCATTTTCGACTATCCTCCAGCATTGGTAGTCGTTGGTCTTGATGTGGCTTTCCATGCACTTTTCCCACCATATTTCTTCTCCTTTATTTCGGAGATGTGGCTTGTTGGTGGAGATTCTGAGCTCAAACTTGCTTGATTGAGACATGATTTGCAAACTTATCAAAGATCTAGAGCTTTTCCTGCTCTGATACCAATTGTAGGATCGTGATTGTTAGATAAAAGCTTAAGGAACTCAGAATAACGATTCTCAGTTCCTTTCGCATCGGAAGATAAACAATCAAACAAATGACAAGTTCCTTATAGTGGAAACCTTTGATTGCCAACTAGCAATCCAGGATAAAAACCACTACCTTTCTTTGGAAAGGATTTCAAAGTCTACTTCTTGATTTCTTATCTCTTTTGGTTACAGCTTATCCTAGGAACGAACACACAGTTCCTTTGCCTTACACACAGTTAGACAATCCTAGATAACTTAACACAATCAATAATCAATCCAAGAAACAGACTTTCGCACCTAGGAACTATCACTTACAGTCACATGAACTTAGCACTTAGCTCTTCTTCCTTGACTGGTTCCTCTTGATCTCGGTTTGCTTTGATGATCTTTGTTTGGAGGTTCACACTAGATATTTGCTAATGAGTGTGAGTTCTTGTTTTGGTGCTTGAAGATAACCCTTGGGTTAGTCTTCCTTTTATAGAGGATTCTTCGCAGCTCGATCCTCTCTTGGTTCCCACGGATTGAGCTTGCCCTAGGATTAGTGGTTCTCCTTGATCCACGTTGTTTTTGGCATGTGCAAACAACCTAGGCAGCTCAGAATCTCTCTTGATTGGTCAACTACCTCAGACGAGCCTTGTGGTGTCGTTGTCAAAACACTTTCGTCCGAGGTTGAGTAAGCTGGCCGTTTGGGAACCGTCTGTTGGACAGCGACGTCTTCATGTGCTGTCGCTTTCATCGTCTCTGTCCGAGGTAGAGGTTCTCTAGGCTTCTTGTTCTTTAGCTCTTGGACCTTGGCAGACTTTTGGAAGCTTCAACAAGTCGTTTTCGACACCTTTTGTCCGAGGTTGTGTATCCCCAGATTTCTCGGGAATCGTAATGTCGCAAGCTCTATTTCTGGGCACACCTGGGTTCCTCTGGATTCCTTCAGCTGTCTTTTTCCTTTGGTTCCCTTGTTCTGTTTGGCTTTCCTGCCTTCGGTATATTCCTGTGGTTCCTTAAAATACATCTTTGAGATAAAACATTAGTATCATAATATTTGTCATCTTCAAAAGTAGAGAAACTGAGGAACGGAACTCTCAGGAGAACCTAAGTTCCAGAGTTCCGTTTCCTAACAAACTCGAACTCGACGAAGAGGCCATACTAACTTTTGGAGAATTTTAAAACACAATTACAGAGGAGAAGGGTGTACAAGGCTTATGACGACATCGTTCATATTTGTAGGGCGAAATAGACTCGTTGGAAAATGGCCGTTGGAGAACGACCGTTACCAAACTACACGCCTAAGGTAAGCGTGTAACTACACGCCTAACTTGAGCGTGTGGCTACACGCTTACCTTAGGCGTGTAGTTTGGTAACGGTCATTTTGCAACGGCCATTTTCCAACGTATCTTTTTCGCCCTATAAATACGAACAATTTCATACAAACAATTACACCTTTCTCTTATCCTTCTCTTAGCTAATTGTGTTTTAATTCTCCAATAGTTAGTATGGCCTCTTCGTCGAGAAATGTGATAGTAATCAGCGACGACTCAAATTCCTCTGTCGTCAAAGAAGACAACAGTTACACCTCTGATGATGATGCTGGAGATGTTGGAAAATCAGCATTAGAAAGAGCTGAAGCTATGCAACGTGATCCTCGGAAGAGTTTCATTATTGTACTAAATCAAATTGTGTTTTAATTCATGACATGCCCCCAATACTACCAAAAAATGCTTAATGGGTTCAAACTAGGCCCAATACTACCAAAAAATGCTTAATGGGTCCAAACTAGGCCCAATATTACCAAAAAATGCTTAATGGGCCCAAACTAGGCCCAATACTACCAAAAAATGCTTAATGAGCCCAAACTAGGCCCATTAACTATCAAAAAATGCTTAATGGGCCCAAACTAGGCCCAATACTACCAAAAAAATCCTTTCTTGTATTACATAAGTATACTAACATGATTTAAGTTCTTATTCCTTTCTCGTATTACATAAGTATATTAACATGATATAAGTTCTTATTCCTTTCCCGTATTACATAAGTATACTAACATGATATAAGTTCCTATTCATTTCTCGTATTACATAAGTATACTAACATGATATAAGTTCCTATTCCTTTCTCGTATTACATAAGTATACTAACATGATATAAGTTCCTATTCCTTTCCCGTATTACAAGTATACTAACATGATATAAGTTCCTATTCCTTTCCCGTATTACATAAGTATGCTAACATGATATAAGTTCCTATTCCTTTCCCGTATTACATAAGTATACTAAAATGATATAAGTTCATATTCATTTCCCGTATTACATAAGTATACTAACATGATATAAGTTCCTATTCATTTCCCGTATTATATAAGTATACTAACATGATATAAGTTCCTATTCCTTTCCCGTATTACATAAGTATGCTAACATGATATAAGTTCTTATTCCTTTCACGTATTACATAAGTATACTAACATGATATAAGTTCCTATTCATTTTCCGTATTACATAAGTATACTAACATGATATAAGTTCCTATTCCTTTTCTCGTATTACATAAGTATACTAACATGATATAAGTTCATATTCCTTTCCCGTATTACATAAGTATACTAACATGATATACGTTCCTATTCCTTTCTCGTATTACATAAGTATACTAACATGATATAAGTTCCTATTCCTTTCCCGTATTACATAAGTATACTAACATGATATAAGTTCCTATTCCTTTCTTGTATTACATAAGTATACTAACATGATATAAGTTCCTATTCCTTTCCCGTATTACATAAGTATACTAACATGATATAAGTTCATATTCATTTCCCGTATTACATAAGTATACTAAAACGAGTTAATAGGGTTTAGGGTTTTTAAGTTAAAATAACACCCTTAAGCTAAGCTTGTGACCTACACGCTTAAGCTAAGCTTGTGACCTACACGCTTAAGCTAAGCTTGTGACCTACACGCTTAAGCTAAGCTTGTGACCTACACGCTTAAGCTAAGCTTGTGACCTACACGCTTAAGCTAAGCTTGTGGCCACACGCTTAGCTTAAGCGTGTATTCTATTATGCATGGGGTTATTACGCCGATTCCAATTACTTTCTCTCTAAGTCTCAACGACTAGAATTAATGAGCTCCATTTTATACTTAATTGTTTTTCGATGTTAATCATTTTGTACTGTGTCGATTTTCTTATAGTTCTTCATACATCTTTTTATGGCTCGGTAAAGTAATGTTGTTTTCTCGTATTACATAGGTAAGCATCAAACCACATAATAAACATGAACAAACATACTAAACCAAATAAGATAAAATAGATAACGTTTACAGAAACACTCCGTACATATGAATCGTGTCTAATCCAAAACATATAAACTAATGTGGCTCGCAGCCACTACCTTCGCCAAGTTCCGTGACAGAATCACGAAACATATGCGACTGGCGAGGTGGGGGTGGGGCCATGGGTGGAGGATGCCCATGTAATACCCATATCACATCGGGCCGACCCATCACAGGGCTGTAGCCCATACACCCCAACCCCTCACTGGCCCATATTAAATGGCGCCTAGCAGGTTGTTCGTGAGTCTCGAACTCGAGCTTTAACAAGAAGTCCAACGCCCTCTTGTTACCAATTGTGCTGCAGCGTAATTGGTAACAAGTGGGCGTTAAGCCGCTTGTTAAAGAGTGAGGTCTCGAGTTCGAGCCTTGCGAACAACCTCTCAGCCATGGGGATTTGGTTGGGATACATGGGCTGCGGCCCATGGATAGAGCAATGGCTGGCCGGTAAGGGTCGGAGCCCCTCTCCATAAAAGTGTACTTTTATGTAACACCCCAGACCAGCCACCGCGCCACCAACCGGTGCCGGTGCTGCCTAGTTGTCCACATGGGCCGCAGCCCATACACCCCAACCTGGCCCAAAGGCCCAGCCCAACGGCTGTCTCATGTGTGGCCCACAGCCAACACAAGCGGGTTGTTGCCAAAGGTCGGGGGTTCGATTCCCCTTGGCAACAACCCGCTTGTGTTGGCTGTGGGCCACACAGGAGACAACCGTTGGGCTGGGCCTTTCGGCCAGGTTGGGGTGTATGGGCTGCAGCCCATGTGGACAACCAGGAGGCACCGGTTGGTGGCGCGGTGGCTGGCCTGGGGTGTTACAGCCCAATCAGCATAGTCAGCCATAATCTCGCGTGCTGCTCGAAAGTCCGTGTCGCCGCCTCGGGTGTGCGTAAGTATGTGCGGATATCAGCAGCAACCACTTGAATGCGCTGCATAGAAAGTAAGTAATATTTGTCAAAATATTGCAAAATACACAATAATAGATAAATCATTCAAATAATTTGACAAAAGTAAGCGTACCGCGACTCCGTCAATGGCTGGAGGGACGTGGATAGGGCCGACCGGACGATCAAGTTTGACGGAACCGGGATCGACCAATGGATGAGAACACTCGTCATACCAATCTAAATAATCGGCAGACATGTCCCACCCATGTGTCGCAACCGATCCGTGTAGATCAATCAGGGGTCTCGATTCTGCATCCCAAGCCACTAGAAGCTCACCCGCAAAACTCAGCTCGTATCCCTTAATTTCCGCTTTCCTGACGACCTTGGCGGGCTGAATGGGCAGAACTGGGATTGGCTGCATGAGCCCAAACTGCCTGAGGACTCTGTCCGGGTGGTACGGCTCCTGAACATCGCTAATGCGCAGTATACCGCGAAACTTGGCAGACGCTACCTCAGGAGCCTCGAAGTCCAACCCCACCCAAGGGGTCCAAGTAACCTGTAAAGTCAAAAAGGCAAAGTCAATACATACATACTTTTTAAAATTAAAGACTAAGATATCAAAAATTATGTGTACTATTCTACCTCCTCGTATCTCATGCGGTCCAGTATGCGGCGTATGGCGATCAAACGACCGGTGTCTCTACTGTTAGGCACCTCCGCGGCACCAGGAATAGCTCCTCCAAAGGCCTGGGGGTTCGTGACATATTATTCCCGAAAATGTGGGAAATATGCCCAAACCCAGCACTGTAAATGAACAAATAAGGCTATTAATGACCGAAATATTAAAACGTAACTTAATATTTCACTAATCCATCCAATATCTTACCCTAATCAGAATCCCGCAAGATGCAATGCCCTGTGCTCCACGCCTAGACGCCTCTCCCAAGTTGCGGTAGACGTAGGCTAGAATCCCAGCTCCTCATGCAGTGTCACCAGTGACGTCGTGGTCAAACAAAAGCGCCAACCACTTGTGCTTCGCGGCATTAGTCGACTTGTCCACCAGGACAGTCGAGCCGAGAAGCAACAAGAGGTAGTATGTAGCAATAACGCCCTTGTCACGCTCGTCACTGCTCATCCACTCCAGCAGTCTAGTCTCTAAATGTGCCAAAGGAATACCACCAGCTGTGTGCCATCTCTTCACCTGCTCCTGATCAACGTCCAGATCAGCACAGATGCGCTGTCTCACTGCCAGATCATCGAGGCGTGGAGTGCAGCTCCTCCCCCGTATGGGAACCCGTAAGATCTGGTGAATATCAACAAGGGTGATGGTCATCTCTCCGAAGGGCATATGAAATGTGTTCGTCTCGGGATGCCATCTCTCCACAAATGCAGAAATCAACGCCGCATCCATGCTGCATGCTATGCCTAGTGTGCGTAGACTGGTAAGCCCGCTCCGCTCGGCCAGCCTAAACCACGTATCTGGCTCAGGGCTAATATACTGCTCGTGTGAAGAACATTGGGCTGTGCGGAAATGGATCCTCAGAATCTTACGACTCTGAATTAACGGAATTTAAGATTAGTATATATTTTCTAATAAAAAAACATTTAAAGGTTCAACACATAAACTAAACCCCTAAAACATACCAAATCCTGCTCCGCCTGACGACGGGCTACCCCGCTACGACGTGGCTGCTGCTCATGCTCAGCAATCTGAGGAACATGAGCATTCTCAACAGCTGCAGCGTCTCCTCTACGTCTCCGTCTCCTCTGTTGTACATGAGGTGGCATCTGCGGAAGTGCCTCAGGAGCGGGCTGAGGTATAGTGTAGGATTGTGATTGTTAGATAATAACTTAAGGAACTCAGAATATGGATTCTAAGTTCCCTTCGCAGCGGAAATAAACAATCAAACAAATGACAAGTTCCTTATAGTGGAAACCTTTGATTGCCAACTAGCAATCCAGGATAAAAACCACTATCTTTCTTTCGAAAGGATTTCAAGGTCTACTTCTTGATTTCTTATCTCTTTTGGTTACAGCTTATCCTAGGAACAAACACACAGTTTCTTTGCCTTACACACAGTTAGGCAATCCTAGATAACTTAACACAATCAATAATTAATCCAAGAAACAGACCTTCGCACCTAGGAACTATCACTTATAGTCACAGGAACTTAGAACTCAGCTCTTCTCTTCCTTGACTGGTTCCTCTTGATCTCGGTTTGCTTTGATGATCTTGTTTGAAGGTTCACACTTGATATTTGCTAATGAGTGTGATTCGTATTTCAGTGCTTGAAGATAACTCTTGAGTTAGTCTTCCTTTTATAGAGGATTCTTCGCAGCTTAATCTTCTCTGGGTTCCCACAGATTGAGCTTGCCCTATGATGTGTGGTTCTCCTTGGTCCACGTTGTTCTTGGCATGTGCAAACAACCTAGGCAGCTCAGAATCCTTCTAGGTTAGTCAACCTCTTCAGCCAAGTCGTTCTCCAGCTTCCTTCTTTCGAGGTTCTACAATCTGGGCGCTTGGGAACTGACTTCTGGACAGCGACAGGTTCCATGTCCTGTCGCTTTCACCTTTCTCTGTCCGAGGTTCATCGTTCTAGGCATCTTGGAGTCTTGCTCTTGGATGGTGGCAGGCTTTTGGAAGCTTCTCTCAAGTCGCTTTCACCTCCTTTTGTCCGAGGTTGGTGTTCCCAGATTTCTCGGGAATCGCAATCTCGCATGTTGCATTTCTGGGCACACCTGGGTTCCTCTGGGTTTCTTCCTTTGTCTTGTTCCTTGGTTCTCTTGTCCTGTTTGGCATTCATACCTTCGGTATTTGTCCTGTGGTTCCCTAAAGCACATCTTTGAGATAAAACATTAGTATCATAATATTTGTCATCTTCAAAAGTAGAGAAACTGAGGAAAGAAACTCTCAGGGGAACCGAAGTTCCAAAGTTCCATTTCCTAACATATAGGACAGTCAAATATAGCCCGAGCAATGTGTGTCTCGTAGCTAGGGAGAAGAATCGGACACCTAGGGCCTCCAGGCATCCAAAGATGGTAAGTATGTACAACAGATGGACCGGGAGGAGGTGGAGAAGAAGGACCGACAGGAGGTGGAGAAGAAGGACCGGCAGAAAGTGGAGAAGAAATATCGGGAGGAGGTGTAGAAGAAGGACCGGCTTGAGATGGAGAGGGGACAGGAGTAGGTATCGACCCAAAAAAAGGCGGGGAATGAGAAAATGGAATGTCGTCCGTACTCAACTCCCGCGTAGGTAATGTAGGCTCCACAGACTCAACATACACTACCCCATCATGCGGCTCCTCCCCAACAGCCTGATCATCAACCGTCATGGGCTGAGCTGCCAAGTCCTCATCGTCCTCCAAATACTCATCATCAGCGGTCATAGGCGGATGCGAAGATACCGCACTGGACGACAATATATCAACCCTCACAAGAACGATGCGACGATGAATAGACTCTGAAATACCAACACGCCGGGTGCGCTCAGCAACAACAGGTGTCGGCTCCGTACGCCCAGTATGGGTGAGGGCCGCCAATATACTCTAATTTTTTGGATACTTATTTGATTAGGGACTAATTAATACATTTAGGGACTAATATGATTAATTTTAGAATTTATTATACTTGTTAATTTATAAATATACTATACGAGCAAATAATTCTAATCTATAACTAGCTAATTTATAACTAATCCATAAATAATAAATAATACAAAAATAATAGCTATATAATTCTAATCCGAATTAATTCAAAATGTAAACGATAATGTATTCTAATCCAAATTATTTACTAAATTATTCTATTTCAAATTAACTAAATTATTCTATTCCACATTAAATCAAATCTTAAGAAATATATTTACGAAAACAATTACGAAAATTATGATCAATTTAAAATTAAAAATAATATCGCTCGTAGACCGATCGGACTCGATACAGGCGCCGTCGGAGCCTCAATCGGAGTCGCCCTCGGTTGCGCTCGGTCCCTAGTTCCACCTCCCCTTCCACCTCGGGTCCGAGCTCCGCCGGAAACCACCAAGGCCTCCTCTTCCTCCTCCTCCTCCTCGTCCTCTACCGCCAGCCAGGAGCTCCTCCCGCCACCGCTCGCACCACCACCAGCCGCCTCCGCGCCGCCACTGTAACACCCCCAATTTACACCGGAGATATTACATGCCAGTGACCTCAGACTTTACCGTCCAAAGTCACCCCAGGCTTTTCCAGAACAATTAAACTTAAATACACAACATAATTACATATTAATTGAAAGATTAAACAGCGGAAGACTTTAAATTACACAACGGAAGACTTTTAAAAGAGCCAACTTAACATGGCTAAATTATGAAGATACATCAAGGTAACACTTTAACAATCTTAAAACACTGACTTTTAAACCTTCGTCTGCAAGTTTCTTATCCTTCAATAGGTTACTTAAACTCCGGGCATCAACTCTTGATGTGCCGAATCGAACGGATGACACCAGCCCACTCGGAGAACAAAGTTCGTGGTTTAGTCTACTGAAAGACTAGCAAGGGCACAAAGCAGAGTGGTTCGAATGATCGTAACCGGTTACTATCATTGTCCCTCGAATAAAAACCGAAGGAACGATATATAACCCGGCACTTTCACGGAATAATTAACAATTAAGATATGAACTGAAGAGAAGACTCCAACAGACATGAGTCTCACAGAAGAAATGACAAATCTGGAAAATTTACAGAAACAACCAACAGCGATTTAAAAGCTGACTGAGATGTTTCGGTTCACGATCAACCTCACCGCTTACAGCGAATCCATATTGGAAAGAGAACGTACTTTGATAAAAGTCGAGACGAGTTTTCCTAACTGCACTATTTACTTAGTTGCACTACTCGCCGAAGGTTTATTAATCATGTGCACTCGGGCACATATCTTATTTAATTACAAAACACACTTTGCTGAAACACGTTAATGTTATTAAGAGCGGCACAAAGCTTAAATCTCATGGTGACCATTACGTTGACCCAAAATTAACACAACACACAAACACACACACGAGACTTAACATTATTCCGAGTAACAACGGAAGTTATTATTACACAGGGTGATCTTATGTTCACCCAGATTGCACTGCCACAGCGCTTACACTTTAATTTACAGGGTGACAGTTACGTCCACCCCAATTGCACTAGCTAGGTGCTTAATACACAGGACTGCTATTAAGCTCATCCACTGGCGCTAGCAAGGCGCTTAAACACTTCAGATCCTTAAAGGTGGATAAGAAGCATAGGTCATGACCCTTAAATTATTATTCGGAAATTATTCCGATGAGAATTACATTTTAAAGAAACGATAAATCCTTACTTGGATTAGTGTTTCAATGAATATTAAATTATAAAGAAACGACTAATCCTTACTTGGACTAGTGTTCCTACGAACACACGCACAATTCTAGCATTTAAGATTAACATTAAAACCACAACGATACCATCACGGTAATTATCACACATAATAGCGTCATACTAACAGATATACAACCTATTATAATATCATCTTAATCATACTATTTATGAAATTAATTCCCAAACCGAACAACAGTTCTGGATAAATCCACATAAATTCCCGAAAGGCGATCATTAATAATAGCGTTATTCTAGCAGATATACAACCTATTATAATATTATTACTCAGTTTTCCAAAACGGTTTATAAAACCATTTCCAGACAAACACAGGAATCATTCCAAATTAATTACTCAGATAAACTACTGATAATTAATGTAAATATGGAACGATGAGCAAGAGCGAACCGCCACTTGCCTTAGTCCGCAGATCTGGAACAAAGTAGAGACAACGGGATTCTGGGCTCGACACAGGTATAGCTCCGACAGCACAACGACCTTCGAGTCGACCCATAAGGAGACCCTAAGTTAGATTCGACATAAACTAGTACGAATCTAAGGAAAGACGAAAGAAACCGAAAGAAACGACGCCACAACGACGACCACCAAGACCAAGCCAACAAAGGGGCTTCTGGCCACTGGCGGCGGTCGCCGTGTTCATCACGGCGGGCGCCGTGTTCATCACGGCGGGCGCCGTGTTCATCACGGCGGGCGCCGCCACGAACACGGCGGTCGCCGTGAAGAACGGCGGCCAACAGAACGGCGAGAAAACTCACCAACACACACACGAGGGTCACTCCTTTGGCCTGGCTTTGGGTTCAGACCTCCACTAAGCTTCCAAAGGGACCTCTAGGCTACTGGAAAACACACCAAACGACCTCCGGCGAAAGCTCCAGAATCCGGCGAGGCAACAAATCCGGCGAGAGGGAAATTTGAGGGATTTTGGCTTGAATCTGTGCCAAATCCGACTCTCAAATGCCCCCTATTTATAGCCAAATGCAAGGGGACAACATCATGGCTACGAACGCGACGTGGAGGGCTAAATCGGCGCCCGTCAGACGTTGCCGGCGACTTCGCAGGGCTACGCCCCTGCTAGTTCGCGGCGGGCGCCGCGATCAGCCTGGTCGCCGTAGCACAATTACACGGCGGTGGGCAGTTCACTGCGGGCGCCGCATTTCACGGCGGTCGCCGTTTCCTAGCCTGTCGCCGAGCTAGAAGACGACTCCTCGAGCTCAGCGACGGCGGGCGCCGCCCTTGGGCCTTGCGACGGCGGGCGCCGTCACCCACGGCGGGCGCCGCCCTTGGCTTTGCCGCCTCTCTCATCTTAGGACGAAATCAGATAAAACCCGGGATAAAAATAATCGTACACGGACGAGTATTAAAATCCAAAGTACGTCGTCTGTATTTTACTTCACTGAGAAAAATATTACAGATACAGAGCACATTACAGAATGCCTCCAACTTTCTGAATTAAATCCGACGTACTAAACGGGTGTTCGGGAAAATTCCAAAAATTCCAAAAATAATCCTTACAGAATTACGGGGTATCACAGCCACTGCTCGCACCGCCGCCAGCCGTCTCCACATCGTCGTGCATTGCCACACCGGAGCTCGTCGTCGTCGGGCCAGTCGCACCGGCGCCAGTCGCGTCCAGATTTTCGGCCGCCGCTCCGCCGCCGGTTTTGGATCTCTCTCCGGCGTCAATCAAGTCGCCCAATCCAAATCCATGGCTAATGGAAACAATCGAAGGAAATGGAAGAAGACGAATCGTGAAAAAGCTTTCGATTTCGTTAGGTCTGAACTCGCGGCGGGAGGAAGGAGACGAATCGTCTTCTTAAGCCTGTATATACACGCTTACGTTAAGCGTGTATATACACGCCTAGCTTAGGCGTGTGCTTTTACTGGGCATGGGCTAGTTATTGGACCGGCCCAATAACTAGCCCGCCAAATCAGATTTCTAAGCTTAAGCGTGTAACTACACGTCTAAGCTAGGCGTCTGATTTGGCTTGGGCCATGAGCTAGTTATGAGCTAGTTATTTGGGCCGGTCCAATAACTAGCTCATGTATTAAACGCTTATGTTAAGCGTGTGGGTACACGCTTAACATAAGCGTGTAATACATACATGTTTTTCAAAATGGCAAGAATACCCCTACACGCTTAACATAAGCGTGTAAAACCACACACCTATCTTAAGCGTGTATTTTCGCGTCCGTTTAGACATATTTTCACGTACATTTAGCTTTTTCGTAAAAATAATAATTAATTAGCATTGAATTAGTCTTCCTTGTATTTGTGCCCACTTACTTCTTGTTATTAGTTAGAGATATAATAGGATGCTGTTAGCATTATCTCTCGTAGTTAGTTTTAGTTTCACGGTATAAAAGACAGCACTTGATTAATAACAAATTATCACTTTTACCATTTTTTTATAGAGCCAATTAGGGTAACTGGGTAAGGATGTGATGCGATTCCTTCGCGTTGACCGTTATCGCGGAATTTTTGACTTATTGACCGTTTCTTGATCGTTTTCCCGCGTTTCTTGTCGCTTTTCCGCCGCTTCATGGTGTTTCCCAGTTTCCGACACGGAAACGCATCCTCCGTAGGAGTTTCCGTACTTCCCAGATATACACAAAAAGGAAATTAAAAAGTCATCTAAATGTCAAGTCCAATTTCATTGAAAATTTGGGCAATCTAGAACTAAAAAGTTTGCTAGAATCAATTCAATCTTGGAAAACCTGATAAGTACCTGATGCAAACAACAATAATTCCACCGTATCGGAAAGAGAGATAGAATCAGCAACGTACCTAAGAAAAGTAGAAGAGCGATAGAGAAACTTCCCGTCGGTGAGAGAAAAGAGGGCTGAAGGCAGTGGCGGAACCAGAAAATTTTGAAAGGGGGGTCACACTCTCTAGTGGCGGATCGGCAAAGTACGGACGACCGGCGGAGTTTTATTATTATTAACTAAAGAATTTAAAGCTATTTTGTATATATTTATATACAAGGCTTATTCTTTCCTTTAGGAATAAAGAAAAAAAATGAACATATAATTAATAAATTCGTTAAAGAGTATGTAAAATAAATAAGACATATTTCATACAATACTTTCTAAAATTACAATTGTCAAACTGCATAGAATTTTTTTAATTCCTTATCCTAAGTCTCTAACAATTTCTATTATTTCATATATTATTTAATTAAAGATTAATTTATTAAATAATAGACTAACAAATACGAGAAGATGTGTTAGTCAAACATACATATACCTAATCAAGTTAACATACTATAAAATAATGGGAAAAAAAAAAGAGAACAGGACCGTGGGATTGAAGAGGGCCCAAGAAATTGAACTAAAATTAAAAGTTGGACAGTACTCCCTTCAAAGCTCGAACACGGGGCTAATTGAAGCAATAGGAGGGTAAATACCAACTAGGCTGAGTTTTACCTTTACTCATTATACAAGCTTATATTAATATATTAGTTGTAGGGAAGGGGGGGCATAGGACCCCGCTGCCCCCCTGGTTCCGCCTCTGGCTGAAAGCACGGAGAAAGCGGAGATCCGATAGGGAGAACACATACGAGGTGACGGAGAAGCAGAGCCGAGTCACGGTCTGAAATTTGCCCTTTTAATTGGGTACTTGAAATTTCGACACTTTTTTATTAATTCAGAAATTGAATCTTAAAGATAAATACTCATATCGTATAATAAAAACTAAATACATTTGTTATAGAAAAATGCCCGAAAAAGTTCTCATCATAAGAATATTTTCTCTCGTTGCATTAGATTTCTTAATGGTGGTCACCGCCGACCCATAAAAATAAAAACTAAACACATTTGGTTTACAACTTTAAATGGCGGTCATCGCCCACCCATAAGCAAACTTCATAATCATAGCAGCCGAGAATTGAAATTCCCCATCCATGCCAAAAGACAAAATCAAGAAGTTTTGAAACGGTTCAAAATCCAAAAGGAAGTATCAACTACCTAGAGAAAAACAAATATGTAAGGATCTAAAAAGATATCTCTCAGGACATATTAAATTGAGTCTTTTAGAGAGGCTCTTTTATGGGTTATTTGGAGAATTATTTGCTAAAAAACTCCTAGTGTATTGGAGGTTTTTATATTTACTTTAAATTATAATTATATTTTTTTATTTATATTAAATTATCAATATACTCTTTATTATATTAAATTATAATTATACTCCTTATTATATATTAAATTTAAAAAAATATATTTAAAAAAAAAATCATACATTAAGTTTATTAATGTTATTTTAATTTAATTATTTAATATTATATATCCTTTATTTACTCTACAACCATACCTACCCTTTATTCTCCCACTATAAAAACTAGTATCAATGATTTTAATTACTACATATTTATAATTTAAAAATATCCTAAATAATAATAACATGATTTATTTGGACTTAATTATATTAAAATTTGTAAAAAAATACATAAAATTTCTAAAATTTATTTACAATGTAATTTTCATATAAAAAAATTATATTGGTATTTATTTTATTTTAAAACACCAATAATAAAATAAAATAATTTATTTTCACTTAATAATACCTATAAATACAAAAAAAAAATCTATCAAATATATACAAAATAAATGTCTATAAATAGAGAAAAATATAATTAAAATTATGGTATTTTTTTTAAACAGTCAATTTTTAAATATATAAATTTTTAAATCCTGACCGTTCGTTGATTGTCACATAACGCACATCAGCGCACGTCACATGGCACTCTTATACCAGAAAATTCAATGGGGCACGTTTGGTGCTCTTGCAAAACGGCATCGTTTTTGTATTACGCAGAGGCAAATAAAAGTAACACCCCAAACATCCCCTATTATATTCAGCAAGGCACGGTCCCCTTTTTTTGCCCCAATTCGGGACACGACACTTACGGGTCTTTTAGCCCAATTTGAATATTTTATTATAAAGCATCCCACTTGAAAGACCCACATAAATATGCTCTCAGGAATTCATTAATGAATTGATTTTGAAAAGATCGAAGAAGGACCAAATTTTAGCAGCTCAGACCTAGTTCCGGATCTCAACACCACAACCACAACCACAAAATCGAACAAGGAGGCAAATTCGAGAGCTCTACAGTCAATAGCAAAATAAGGTGGTATTCATTTCATACATTAAAGCAGCCCCATTCGTCTCTTGTAGTCGCTGACACTAAGAGTCAGGGCGTGCCTCCTACCATCATTCTCCGGGACTTTGACCCCAATCTCAGCCTCAATTTTCTGCTTCTTGGCCAAAAACCCAGCAGTAGCCCCTTGGGGCCCACCAAAGTGCTGAAGTGCAGCCAGTGAGATTGGGATCTCAAAGTTGTGCAGCAAGTTATACTGGGTTCCTTGGTCCACTAGGGCGCTCGTATCCACCAGCTTCCCAGCGCCCTACCAAATACATGAACAACCAGTTATAACTACAAAACTAGGATGTGAAAGTCCATATACAAACAGTTTGCACTAATTATTTACAGGCCCTACTATCACAACTGGAACTCATTCTTTACAGGCCCACTATATGAACTCGACATATCAACTCTTCTAATCTTTATTCATCATTATAGTTCAGACAAAGTTACAGAGATTCTAGCCAAACAATGAAGTTCACAAACCTGCAATCTGATAGGCTTCACACCAAGCAGCACCAAACGTTCAAAGAGGGACTGAGCTAGTCCAGCGCGAGCCGCTTTTTTGCACATTATAACAGGACCAAGTTGACAATGATCTCCAACGAAAACGGCCTAATGCAGGATTCACATGTCATAAATAGGGTAAATGAAGCAAAATTTTATAATAACACACTACACAACTTAATACCTGCTTTGCACCAAGCACTAAGGGGATAAGGCATTCAGGTTATGTTGCTTGCGTGGATTCATCAATAAGAACCTATATTACAAACATGATGAGCATCTACAAGGTGCAAAGATTGAAAAATAACAACTCTAATATCAGATCACAGACCTGCCGGAATCTAAAGTTTGAAAGCCTGGGATCTCCAGCACCAACACATGTGCAACAGATAACGTCAGCACTCTGAGCAATCTCCCTCTCCGTAGCTCGTTTCAGTGCTTTGTACTTTTTCTCATCACTGCTAGACAACTCGCCTGCAACAATAATCTGGTATCATGAGTGACTGTAAAATTGGGTTCAAAGTTCAAATAAAATAATTGCAGTTTGCCAACTGAATAAGTGGGAAAGCTGAGCAACTGGTCATGTAATCACAAACATTACCTGTTAATAGTTCTTAAGTAACTGTAGGCAAACAAAGGGCATGTATAGTAAAAAGTGAAGACAATTTAGGTGTTTAACAAGGAACATTTTATCTTCCAACTAAACAGTTTAACATATAAGTTTAAGGAAAAAAAAAACATTTCTAAATCTTTAACTAAACATGAAACTGTTGTATGGGCGCAATAATAAAAACTCAGATGATTTATTTATATAATAAAACAATGCATGTAAATGTAGCAGAATTTGAGTAGGAAGATACTCATGCCAGACACCAGATAAAATAAGATAAAAAGCAGAGGAACACAGATGGTTGCCAACAATGTGGAGGAGATGAAGTAGCAACATCATCTTGTAGCATTAGTATCTATGAATGCACAAACCAACACATGAAAAAACAATGGAACACAAAATAATCATTTAAGGTAGGAGAAAAGAGGTAATATAATAGTGGCAGAAATATGAACTGACCTTGCTCATCTTTAAGTAGTTGCAACTTGTGAAGTTCACTCTTATCAGAGGTATCAAGATGGCAAACCTAAGAAAGAATAAAAAAGCATTTACATAATTAGCACACATAGCCAGAAAACAAAGAGCACAAATAGAGAAACTTTAAAAACAGACCTGATAGTGAAGAGTAAGATGCTCAACAGGGGAACTAACAGCTTCCCTTGATTTAGCACAGAGTCTTACAACCTAGACACATGTAATATTGTAATGTTATATTACATTCACAAGAGCCAATATGAATAATGATGCAATAAGGGCAAAAGTTAATAGGCATACACAGATACCTATCTTTAGAACATATAGAGTTATAAACGACCATTTAAGACCTCCATTACCTCCATAACTAACATGAAACATAAATTAACACATACAAAAATAAACTCAGATATCGAAAACAGGGACAGAGAAATTATATTTGGAGAGACAAATACGCACAGAATCTGCTTCTTCTACCCACCAAAAAAACTAAGTAGAGTTGGAAGTCAATATCATTAACTTCATTCTAAAATCCGGATCCAATAAAAAAAATGCATGAATAGATCCAAAGAAACATATATATATATATGGTAATACTAAGATTAGCACAGAAGCAGTGACGTAGTCCTCATCTTCAAATGACTTTGGGAGAAAACGGACTGTGGTGTTTTGGATGGGATACTGGACACAAAAATTTTCATTCAGTTTCATTTGGCTGACAGGAAGCAATGTGGAGAACCTTTTGTGGAGTAGGAAACTGTTCAATGTTGGTCGATATCAGTGAGAAACCAGAAGTTCGTGAGACTTCTACTTGCAAACAATGTACAAATTACAAAACAAAGAAATAGTTTGGGAAGAAGGTAACAGAAATGCTTACCTTCAAACCTGTTGCACTTATCTTTTCTGCAAGTTGATCAACAGCTACATTACTTGGGGCACATACCAGCACCTTGAATGAAAATCAAGATGCAAACTGTGAGATGAGAGCAATCACAACATAAATTCTTAACAAGGTCATAAACAAAAACTATTTCAAGCAATAGGAAAGCACAAAAACCTGCCCTTGCCCTCGCTTGGCCATATGATATACAATAGCTGCAGAAGTCACAGTCTTCCCAGTACCAGGTGGACCCTGAATCAAACTTATAGGCTTCTGGAGGACACTCTTGACAGCAAAAACCTGGGATGCACAAGGGTAAAAAATTACAACATTGATAGGGTAGAAAAAGAGGTAAAAGGATGAGATCCTTTTAAGAGAATACTACTTGATTGAAACAACTAGTCACATCGTTAAAGATTTGTTACAAAAAAAGTATTTCATAAATAAAACACTAAACCATGGTAACAAGTAGTTCAAATGTCGACTTCAAAAAGAAGATAGAATGTGGTCTGTGCTGGAGAAAGCTTAAAACTATATGTTGCTGAAGTAGAATCACTAGTTCACCAATACCTAGGATGTCAGCACGAACAACCAGCATATTGTTTTATACAAAAACAAAAATTAAATAAAGACATATCAAGCTTACATTTTAAAGGCCACAAATATCCAAAACATACAAGTTTTTACCAACATATTTGTAGAGAAGCAACAGTGCAACACCATCCAACTTTAAATAGTGAAAATACCATAGTCAAGCACGGAGCAATGAGCAAGCAACAGTGCAACACCATCCAACTTTACCAACTAAGACAGCTTATAAAGCTCTACAGTCAATAGCAAAATAAGGTGGTATTCATGGATGCACCCTCATTTCATACATTAAAGCAGCCCCATTCGTCTCTTGTAGTCGCTGACACTCAGAGTCAGGGCGTGCCTCCTACCATCATTCTCCGGGACTTTGACCCCAATCTCATCCTCAATTTTCTGCTTCTTGGCCAAAAACCCAGCAGTAGCCCCTTGGGGCCCACCAAAGTGCTGAAGTGCAGCCAATGAGATTGGGATCTCAAAGTTGTGCAGCAAGTTATACTGGGTTCCTTGGTCCACTGGGGCGCTCGTATCCACCAGCTTCCCAGCGCCCGCTGCAGCCTGTAGAGCGGCTGCTGTGGCTTTAGCACCGCCTTCAATAGTCACAGAAACATCAGCTACCAAATCAATGGCATCTCCATTTGGTACTGTACTGGGATCCTTGTTTCCGCCTTCAGCCTTGGCAGAGAAGTAATTTGATGACCTGGTCCACCTCCTAGAGAAAGGGTCATATCCAGCCTCTCCAGCTTTAAGACTAGTATTGACTGGCTTAAGCTCTGATGCCATCCTGAAGTTCTCAACCCTGTTCTTCCGGTTCATCTCAGCTAGCCTAAGAGCCTTGGAATCTTTATCTTGGGACTGCCTGACTGCCTCCAGCTCCTGAAGCCTAGCCTTGATCTTCTCCACCTTTGAGTCGTCGTTCTTGTACTCTGCTAAGTCCAGCTCTCTTCTCAGCTTCTCCTTCTCAGCTGCAATGTTCAGTGGCCTCTTGGTGGCGGACTTCTTCTCATGTAGCATCTGCTTCACCGTCTCTGCAGAGTAGACAAAAGTGTTTATCTTCTCAATTTCCTCTTTCTTTTCAGCAACCTCATGTTTAGTTGGCATCCGGCCATTGGTACGCTCCACTTCCCTCACCCACTGCTTGTACTCCTCCTCAAGAGGGGGAGCGTCAGAGACCCTGGCCATCTGCCACCGAGCAGCCGAGCTTTCACTGCCCCATACACAGTTAAGATACTTGTAAGTCATCTTGTTCTCCAGACTGTATTGTTTGTCAGGATCTGAAGCATCAACGTTGCGGACTATGCATAGCCTGTAGATTCTCTGCCCAGACCTCATACCTAACCCAATTCTCACAAAGCAGCCCACAATCAGCTCATCGAAGAATGGGTCCATAAACCATCTACCTAGTCTTGACCTTCTGACTGTAATGCTCTTGATTTCTTCAAAAGTAGGCATGTTTGACTGAGGTTTGGACCGGTCATCGTCGCTGTCATCCATTCTTCCTGCGCCTCTTCGCCCATGATCACTGTGGGACCCACTTTCACTGTCACTAGAGCTACTTAAGCCTGTCTCAGCAAATGTCTTGTGTTTGACTGAAGAATAACCAAGCCCACCCAAACCTCTTGAGGCATCCTGTTGCTTCATTCTCTTAGCTCTCAACTCATTTAAAGCATCCACCTTATGAGCTGCCCTATCTGCAGACCTAGTTGATGAACGCATGCTGCGAGAGGAAGCTATGGGAGGAGGAGTCTCTCTTTTTGGTTGAGGTTTCTTGTCACCTTTCCACCTAGATCTCACCTTTTCCTGCAACTTTTTGTCATCTATCTTTGTTGCACGGTCAGACAGAATCAACTCTCGCTCAAGTTCAGTTAACTGTGCAAGTTGTTGCCTGTCATCCTCGTCCTTGTACAGGTCACTACCTACATCAGAGTCATCCCCACTGACACCCTCGTGACCAGACCGTTCATCCTCATCATCTTGGCTTCCCTGATCACCTCTTTCTTTTGATCTCTTTTTTAGGGGCACTTGAGACCCAGAAGGCTTCCTTTTAGCATATCCACGGTCATTATCTGAATCCTCATCCTTAGAATCACTTCCATCATCAGAATATGAGCTCTCCCTTCTCCTCCTTGAAGATGGAACTGAGTGCCTACTTCTTCCTCCGCCACCAGTTCTTCCAGCTGCTTCAAGAAGCAAATTTTCCAAGTCTGCCATAGCTGCTGGTTTGTATTTTCTGATGAACTCTCCCCAAAAATTATAGTTAGATAACGAATGAAGCTATTAACCAAAGTGATAGCCACATCAATACCATATAGAAAATCCTCAAGTAACTTGCTCTCTTCAAAATACACGGCACAAGATGTCTCTGAAATTGGACCATGTATAAAAATAGCGTTATATCAAAGCCCTTTATTCATGAACTGCCATTCTTAAAACTTTTCAGAAATTGACAAGGTCAATGCAGCTAAACCAAACTAAGTTATGACCGTTGTACCTTTTCTTAAACTATTCAATCTAACAAAATTAGCAGATGAATCCAACTGCCAAATCTTATTTGAATTAACCTTACCTATAATCTTTGGTCTCTGTGGACTGAATTAGAGAAATTACTAATATGATTTTTAAATGATCGAAGAAGGATCAAATCTTAGCAGCACAAACCTAGTTCCGAATCACAACACCACAACTACAAAATCGAACAAGGAGAAAATCCCAACAGCAAATTCGAGAAAGAAGGGGAAAGAAGCACGATAGGAACAGGGAAGCTCGGATTCGGATGAGTCCAAATAGCACTCAACTTCGGATAATGCTTTCATGTTCTGAGCTGAAGCCATGGTAAGGCTCAAACAGATCCAGAAATAGCACTTTCTGGACATAGGTCGGCGAACGAGGGAAGGGAAAGACAATCGCGAATCACAAAGAAAGACTAGGTAGACCCGTAGAAGTGTAGAGGAGGCGCGCACTGCACATACCTGAGAGGCTCGCTGAGCGCAGCGGTGGACGGCGGCGTCGGCGGGCGGCTGGGAGGAGCGCAGCGGTGGACAGCGGCAGGTGCGACACAGCGAAGGAAGAGGGAGGCTGGTCGAGGCAATTAGGATAACTGGGTAAGGATTTTTAATTTTAAAAGAATTAATTATTTTATTTTTAAAAAAAAAATTGGCTCAAAACTCACTGCTGCGATTCGTTTGCGTTTCCGACCCGCATTGACCGTTTCTGTGGAGTTTCCGACTTGTTGACCGTTTCTTTACCATTTTTCTGCGTTTTCTGTCGCTTCCTGGTATTTTTCAGTTTCCGACACGAGGACGCGTCCTCTGTATGAATTTACGTGCTTCCCAGATATACACAAAAAGAAAAATGAAAAGTCCTCTGATTGCCGCGTCCAATTTCATTGAAAATTTGGGCAATCTAAAACTAAAAAGTTCGATAGAATTAATTCAATCTTGAAAAACTTGATAAGTACCTGATGTAAATAACAATAATTCCACTGTATCGGAAAGAGAAATAGAATCAGTAGCGTACCTAAGAAAAGTAGAAGAGCGGTAGAGAAATTTTTCATCGGCGAAAAAAAAGAGGGTTGGAAGTCAGAGAAAGCGGAGATCCGATAGGGAGAACACAGACGAGGTGACGGAGAAGCAGAGCCGAGTCATGGTCTAAAGTTTACCCTTTTAATTGGGTACTTGAAATTTCGATGATTTTTTATTAATTTATAAATTGAATCTTAAAGATAAATACTCGTATCGTATAATAAAAATTAAATACATCTATTTTAAAAAAATACCCGGAAAAGTTCTCATCATAAGAATATTTTCTCTCGTTGCATTAGATTTCTTAATAAGATATTATTTTATTTTATCATTGTTGGTAATTGAAGTTCATTTTCTTATGGTGGTTAATGTTATAATTAGACATTATTTCATTATATTTTTAGTTACAAAATTTTAGACTGGGGTTTTCTCTCGTTACTATTAATTTTCTTTTTAGTACAATAACGTTAATTTCAAACCAAAAGTATTGAAAAATAATTACCTTTAAAAATATTTAAAATGTGAAGAAAAAAAATAGTGAATCGTATGTATAAGAGTAAGGTTCAAGTGCATAATGATTTTAGGGTGTAAAGTGAGGAATAATTAGAGTCATAAGATCTAAGAGATGGATGGATAAGATTAAAATGGCAAAATTGTAAATATTATTATTTTCATAATATTTTTTTATTAATTTTTTTCGAAATTAATATTAAAAGAAAATTGATTTTTTTTGTTCGAAAAAAAAAATCGTAATTTTTTCAAAAAACATTTTGTTTTATTGTATATAAAGTATATAAATAAGCATCAAAAGTGCATATATAAGCACATTTTTAATGCTCACATAAAATGCATCTTTAATATGATAAAGTGCAGGATGTAATATGTAAATGTGTATGTTTAACATGTATATTAAAAGTGCACATTTTAGGTAGTGTATGTTTTTATATTAAAAGTGCATATGTTAGTATGTTAAAATGTATATTTATCATGTTAAAGTGCATACTTAATGTGTTAAAAAGTGCATATGTAATTATGTTAAAGTGAATGCTCAATATTCCAAGTTAAGTGCATGCTGTGTAAGTATATTAAAGTGCATATTTAGTAATCTAAAATTAAATACATATGTAAATATATTAAAGTACACGAGTAGTATGTTAAAGTACATGATAAAAATGCTAAAGTGCATGGTACTATTTTTTTAGGAAAAAATTGGGAAAAAAATATTTTTTTAAAAAAAGAAATCAGAAAAAAAAATGTTTGATTTTTTTGAAAAAAATAATTTCGGAAATTAAAAAAATAAAAAATAAATTTAAATTTTAAAAAATTGGTTATATTTACAAGTTTGCCACTTCATGTGTTTTAATCCTAACTATCCATTCCTACAATCTAATGGCTAAGATTAATTCTCATTTTATATCCTAAACACTCTCCTTATATGATCCTTACTCTATATATAAAGTCAATTATTTCAAATTTTTTTATCAAAAATAAAATACATAATCAAACGCTGAACAATAAGCAAGCAACATCGTTCAACTAAGAGTTTGTTTAGATTCTATCATTGAATGTATTAAAATGTATTATCTTACATTAAATTGTATTAAATTATCAATCTAATATAAGATAATACATTTTAATATATTCTAACGGGAATCCAAACGGACCCTAAAACAAAACTTATAAAACACTCATGTCAATAGCAATATAAGGTACCGTATTTATTAATGCACCATCAATTCATATGCCAAAGCAACCCATTTGTATCTTGTAGTCATTGGGACTATGAGCCTAGTCCTAGAGATGGCTCGCGGTTCAGCAGAACTGGATAACCTCCGGTTTTGGAATCGGAAAAAACCGGAACCGGTTCGAACCGAAACCGGATAAACCTCTTATATTCGGTTTCAGTTCCGGTTTGGTAAAATCCAAAATCGGAGAACCAGAGGTTTACCCGGTTCGGAACTGGAGGTTCGAACCGAGTAAACCTCCTGTTCTCAAGTTATATATATATTTTTCTATTTTTATTTTTCTGTCAATTTATTTTATAAGTTAAATTTTAAGTTTAAGTCTTAAAGTATAAATCTTTTAAGTTTTAAGAAACGTTAACTTTATCATTATTTTTTTTTAAATGTCTTTTATATTTTTTTACAAAAAGAATGTTTAGTTTTTTTTAATTATATATAAAAAAGTGTATTTTTTCCGGTTCTGGAACCGAAATCGGATAAAATCGGAACCGAAACCAGACGGAACCGAAACCTCCGATTTCAGATTAATTCGGTTTCAGTTTTCATTTCTTCGGTTCCGAAACCGTGCCATCTCTACCTAGTCTCAACTTCAAATTTCTGCTTTTTGGCCAAAAACCTAGTAGTATCTCTTGAGACCTACGCATTATTTGACATTATAATGTCTGATAATGTGTAATCGAAACATACCATAGTCAATGAGATTGGGATCTCAAAGTTGTGCATTATGTTATACTTGGTCTACTAGGGTGATCGTATCCATCGCTTTTCCAACGCCTGTTGCAACCTGTAACGTTGTTGTTGTGGCCATGGTACTGCCTTAAATAGTCACATAAATATCAGTTGTGAAATCACTGGCATCTTTATATGGATTTGTAACATCAAGTTGAAATCAGAAAGTGTCGTCAAAATGATATTTTTCGTCAAAACGAGAAGTATCATCAAAACTAGAAAGTGATATAAATTGTCATCAACTAGATTAATGATAGAATTTATAGTTGCTAACAGAACTTGTCAACAACTAGTTTTAATGGCAGAAATTATGGCCATGACATGACATTTTTACTAGTTGATGACATGTAAATTAATAAAAATTGTCATCAATGTAACTAGTGTTAGGGGGTCATTTAGTAAAAATCTTGTTTAAAAATCATTTCGATAATTAAAGATCTTACTGTGTCTTTTTGACATTAAAAACCTTCATATTTTTAATTGTTGTCCAAGTGCACCTCTTTTTTATTTTAATTTCTTCTTAATTGAGTTATATATGACTTGTGACATGACAATCTCAATCAAATTGCGTAATTTTATAATTTGCATATAATTATTAAATTTAATATCGGATGCTCACGAAGTAACAACTATTTTACTATAGTCATTATTGATTTTTTAAATATATTCCAAAGCCACATGAATTATATTTGAAAAATGGGCGACGGGTGGAGTACGTGACTGGTTAATTTAGGTGAGACTCCGCATACAATCCATTACCATTACCAGTATTTATCTAAGATAATAGTTTCTATACATTGTTGTATTTTTTATAACATAATGTTTCAATGAACCAAAATTACAAAAAGCAAGTCTATAATAAAAATCCTAAAAAAAGTAAGTGTTCATTTTTCTTCACAAAACTTGAAGCAGATTTTTGAGTTCTTGGAAGAGAGACAATTCTATCCGCGTAGCACGGGCTAGTGCTTTATGGTTATGGTTAATGGCTAATTTTGAGCCAAATAATCAGTCACTTTGGTAGTTAATTCAGTTGCAAACCATTTCCTAAATAAAGAAGGGTAACACATACATTTCGAGCTCTACATTTATTTTACAATATTAAATCTCAAACACAATTTTTTTTTAAATATCTCCTTAATTATCAAGGCCTCATTCCTTAATTACTTCCACTCCAAATCATCATACCTTCATTCATACCCATTTCCAACAGGTATCTATGTGATCAAATCATTTTCTATAATTTCCATTTCTTGAACCAATAATATTTTTTTGTCAAATTTTAAGTCATGTTTGTGTGCAATTTGTTGGTGATAGGGTTGATGAATTAATTAAGAGAGCAAGACTTGAATTTGACACAGAGAGCAGGATCCGAACAGAGTAGGTTGAGGATGATCCGGATCCGAGCTTGTTACCCATTATTGTACAATCATCCTCTTCTATTGTTCATGCTTTTGTTCATGATTTACCTTCGAATATCGTTTCCATACGTGTTCTTCCTCTTGATCTCTGCCTCTCCTGTTGTTATATGCACCGCCATCTTGCTAACCGCCTTACTAGCCCTTGGGCAAAAGCACGCCCAAGGAGCCCAAAATGATGCCCTAATGGGCCATAAGTTTTCGTCTTCTAGGCCCAATTGTACTAGCCAATCCAATTGTTTTCTTAGGGACAAGTTCGCGGAAGTGAGGAAAGACATTGTTGAGAAGGAGATGAAGGAGCCTAGTTTCGCTGGTGGTAGCAACATTGGTAATGTTAATAAGAATGTTGATCATTTGATGTTTGTGTACAACGAGGAGTCTAAGAAGCAATTGAATGGTGAAAGTATGGATCATTGCTCTTCTTTGTCACCATCGTCGTCCTCTTCTGTGTACGAGGATGAGTCTGATTTGCACCCTTACATCATGCCAACACTTTGTGACTACCATCCGTTGGCGGATTTGGAAGATCATCATGATCAAGTTTTGCATGAAGATGATGATGATGATGATTCTCTTAAGGGTAATGAGCGTGCTAAGGGAATGAAAGAAGACGACGAAGTGTCCTCTATAGAAGAGGATTGTCAAGAGATTCTTGAGATGAGTAGCTCTGACAATGAACATAAACAACAATTGGAGGGGCTAATAGAGGAAAGAAGTGATGATTACGACATTGATGAGCATGAAGAAGAAGAAGAAGAAGAAGAAGAAGAAGAAGAAGAATGCATGAAAACAATGGTGAATTGGACAGAAGAAGATGAGAAGAACCTCAAAGATTTGAGTAGGCTAGAGCTCGAAAGGAACCGACAACTAGAGAGGATCATGACAAAGAGGATAGCACAAAAGACCTATTCAACCGTCACAGAGAAGAGCTTGATGGATCTTGACATGTCTGATCTCCCCTTTACAGTTGCACCCATCTCAACCGCCAAAACCAACCCTTTCAACGTTTCTTGCCCCGCAAGTTACCAACCCGAAAAGCCTCCTATCCCTGGCTCAGCCCCAGCTTTCTTGCCAAGACGAAACCCTTTTGATGACATCGACGATTCTCATCATGAAAACAAGCTTGCTCCTAGACATGTCTCTTTTAATACTGATCATCAAGATTACAAATCTGAACATGTTAATCTGGAGAAGGATTCGGTGTTTCTTAGTAGACATCAGAGCTTCAGCAGAATGCATCATCATGAGGAGCGAGAAGGCGGTGGGCCCCAAGATAGCGCGGAAGCCACCAACAGGGAGGCGTTGTTTCGTAGGTATCAAAGTTTTGGTGTTGTGGGGTCCTCATTCTACGGATTCCTATGGCAAGACAATGAAGAAGTCTCTTCAAACCCATTTAGGCCTCACTTTGTTCCTCATGAAGCGGATCATCCAGACAACATCAATGGGTCGGATTCTCTGGAGCACGATTCAAGCCAAGGAAGTATAAGTGAGACTTCATCGAGCTCTACAGATGTAACGGAAGACCAAGAAGAAGTTGGTGCTGAGAATGCTAGTGAAAGCTCGATCGAGATTGACATGGATGAATCACAACATAAAATGGAGGAGATTGGGACGTCAGAAGCAGGGGAAGAGACGAAAAAGTCAAATGTGATTGATGATGCCATGAAAGTGGAAGGTGATACTAAGCATGTAGAGCACGTAGATCCTGTGTATGATACTGATACTAGCCCATCAACTGTGGTGAAGAACATCTTTTTAAGCTCTGAATCCTCCTCTAACCTGCAAGAACGTAAATCAGAGATGTAGGTTTTAATGAATTTGTCTTTTATACAGAAAATAAATAAATCAGAAATGAAGAAAGGGTTGTAATTTTGGGATTGAAATCATTGTTGGGTGGGAGTTTAATCCCTTTTATATATGATGTTCAGATCGTTTTTGTTTGTTGTTGTGTGTAAGATTCTAAGCAATGAAACTAGATTCATCATTTGATGAGAAGAATGTTGCACACCTCTACTCTTGCTTTTTCATGTTCTTAAATTGTAATGTGAAAATTTCATATACAATTGTTAATAATGAGCATATGCAAATGATACTTCATACTTCCACAGTATTTAGTTGGAAAGGGCATCACTTCACTTACAAAAGCACATCGATTACTTCAATATTGTGCAGTTTTATACAGTAGATGTGCATACAATTCCAACGTGTTTAAAAAACCGCAAATATTCACTGTTTTTTTTTCTTCATCCGGACCAAGTATTCAACTCATTTGATAGCATAGCTACTTGCAAGTTTACAACATTAATGGATATATGAACTTCTGAGATAGCAGAGTTGAAATCACACATGACTAACGGAATTATATGCTATGCTTATTTCACTCCTCCCTAGCTTATGTCAAGGAAGACCCAGAAACGTGAAAAGTGAGAAGGCCACATTTAGGCCATTCACCAGTTAACCACAAGGGGAAGCAATAAGAATAAACAAGCAACTCAAAAAAAGTACCAAACACCACTATACTTGCAAATTCCAAAATAAAGAGTTAAATATCACAAGAGCTTTGCATTCCAAAAGGAACAAACAAAAAAATGACCACCGCGATAATTTAAAATTTAGTTTTTCCTCTAAAGAGTATAATTACATGACAAGGAAGAGCTGAAAGGGATCCTGGTCACGTGTATACCTGCTTGCTGTACAGATTCTCTGACCAGCTTCTCCTTTTGTGTATCCTGTAAGCATTATATATTCTGTTTACCAAAGCTATCTGCTTCTGTCGGATTTTAACCCCTTCTGACAAGACCAAGCCATGCAACACTCTTTATCTCTTCCACACACAAAGCCATAAAAGCCCTTGTCATGACAAGACACTATATATATCTCATGATAATTAGGGTTACCCTTTCTCTTTCCCAGAGCCTTAGTCTATACTGCCCCATGTCAGGCATGTGTACCGGAAAATAGCCGAATGCGGTATGCCTATGTGGGCCACCACAGGACTCTCCTCACCTACTGGTAGGAGTATTTTGTATCTGGGTGTGGCAAGAGCCAAACTGACTTCCAACACCAAACATTTCCACTTGTTATTGTTTTTCCATCAACCAATCCCACAAGGAACAGCAGAAACCAAGTTACCGGATGCAAAAGGCTATAACCCATCTTCATCAAGACACTTTATTAGAATACTTCTTAACTGTTATAATGGCCTCTCTGGTTCTGTGAGCTCTGACCCTGCTGAGGAGGCTGTGGAGCCTGCTGCTGTTGGGAAGTAGACTGCACATTCATGGGTGGGTTATAGTGGTTGAAGGGCTGAGAATAGAGAGGATTTAGCAGTCCCTGTCACAACAAAGTATGATTTTGTGATGATTATGATGCTAAAAAAGACCCAAGATTTGATAAGAAAGAGCCTGCCAGTAAAGCGACGCAGAAAAATATTATTTCACTAGTTAGGTAAAACCAACCTGAGAATGAAGTGGATTGGCATTGGCAGCAGAAAAGTGTCCTTGTGAGCCATCCTCTTGAGATGGGTCACTAAAACCAACTTGTGTAAATAAACCTTGAGATCCCTGTCCCATGTAGTCCTACAAAATATATTAATTACAGAAAGTACAATTTAGCATTTCACCAAGAAAACCTAATAAAGCAAACAGAGGAACTAGCTAGAGCATGAAGTTATTACCTGTGTCATGAAATCATTCCCACTGCCAAAACGAGAATAAGCACCCTGTGAATTCTGGTTCAAAAAGCTTGCAGGAAATCCTGATTGCAGACCTTGGGAGGCAAAATCAACAGAGTATCCACTTTGTGATGCCTGCACATTAAATAATATACACATTCAACTTCACAGAGAACTCTTCTGAGACAATCAGGTTGTAAACTCAAGCCATCTAAAAACCAAAGTATGTCTTGAAAATGGACAACTACATCAATCAGTAGACAGAAAATACTTCGCAGCAACAAAGTATGTCTTGAAAATGTTTAATCTCGAAAATCACAAGAAACCAGGATGGCAATATTTCAGCAAATAATAAACTGAATATTAAACCAATTGGTTCTTCAAATGACGGTAAATCGTGCTATACCTGTGTTGAGAAGTCTGCAATATTGTAAGGAACATGTGATCCCTGACTTTTGAAGTCATCGCCCAAGAAGTCCTGGCAAGGATGACAAATTGCAAGTTAATACAGATTGGATTAATTTAGTCGATTATGGAGACTACACTACAGTCATGAACCACCTGTGACATGCCACCCATGGAGAAGCCATCACGAAATGATTGGCTTGGCCCTTGCACTGATATCGGCTATACAATAGACAGACAACATTTAGTCAAGAATTTGAGAGAAGGGACAATAAGACAGTCACAAAAGCATAAGATACGAACATTGGAAACAAATCCAGCTTGGGATAAAGGACCAGCAACAGATGGCTGGCTATTTGGGTTCTCAAAAGAAGGAAAGTTGAAATTAGGCCCGAGAGTTCCAACTCCTTGCTGTGTTCCCTGCTGATGAGGAAGATGACTCCCAATAGGTGTTGTACTACCACGACCAGCTCCAAAACCACGGTTTCCAGGTTGGGGAACTTGAGGAACAGCTCCAACAGGACCATGAACAGCTCCTCGGGTTGGAATAGCATACGGCTGAGAAGGTGGAGCACCATGATATGGTTGCATTGGAACTCGAGGCACTGGGAAGGCAGCAGGATGAAGTCCAGGCTTGTGTGTACCATTAGGCGGGCCAGCAGGCATGTAAGAACCTTGTATCAGAAAACCCATATCAGCATTAATAACAAATAGCTGAAGTAAGAACTAATGATTTTGTAACTCCACCAAATATTGCATGTCTTTGGCAATAATTTCCATCATGATAACTTCCCAAAATTCCAACAACTATAAACCATACCCCTAGACCGGCTGCCTCTCCTGTCTGCTCCACTGCTAGCTGCAGGTCCAAAACTATCATTGGGCGAAAGGACGGCTGCAGCACCATAGAATACCCTGCGGTCACTGTAAATCTGTAACATAGACGATACAAACTGTCAGCGATGTGAACATAGCCAATGCTGAAAATGTTACTCGAAACTCCCATGTAAACTGATTTTCAGCCAAAGGTACCTTCTTGGGCTTCTGAAACTGAACCATACTTTGCTTCAAGTTATTAAGGGGTCCTTCCACCAAGCACTCGTGTTCCTTGTAAAAATAAAGACTTAGTAAGGATAATAGTATACGAACAGAAAATAGTCAGAATATTGCCTAGGACAAAATGTTGAAATATTTATTTATCTTTCGGGAAATATAGAACTTTAAATCACTTCACCAACTAGAAAATATATACAGGCTGGAAATCGAATCGAAAAGGAAATCACTTCGAAGTATTCTCGAAGCGAAAAGGAAATCACTTCGAAGTATGAATACTCAAAAAACAATATGCATAATAAAGACAATAAGGATATACCTTATAATGTGTCAATAAGCTATTCCACAGTGGTTGCTTGCTCAGAACTTTAGGATTCCCCAGGATGACTATTCCATAGCGAGCTCTTGTTAGTGCGACATTCAACCGACGGGGATCATTGAGAAACCCAATTCCCTGAGTATACAAAGGCAAGTGACCAATTAGCATAATGATACTGCACATACAAACAGGAGGCTGAGAGTAAAACATACAGGAAACATAACCAAATTTATGGAATCAGTATGCATAAAAATTCGTGAAGATGCCAAGCAATTGATGTTGTTTGAAGAGTACTGCTAGAAACTAACACAAGTTATTGTACTATGCCTGACAGATTTAGGAGGCAAAAAAATTGTAAAATGTAAATTGATCCCAAAACCTAACTCCGGCTCTGAGTTATTCACCCAATCCTCCAGAATTTTGTTGCTATTTTTTTCAGTTAGGCAGAGGAAAAGCAGTACTTGTCAATTCAATCTTGATTTTTCACCAACATCAAAAACTAGCCACAAGATTGCGTCTAAAAGGAAAAACATCAAGGGCAGAATTCATAACCACAGGATCTAAAAAAGAAGAAAACCACACATAAACTGTGTTCAAGTCTCTGTAAGCCTGCCATCAGTAACCCTTGTTAATAGAAATAAAAGAGCAAGTAGAAAGGAAACTCACTTGGTGTTCATTACTCCTAACACAAGACAAAATTATGTAATCCTTTTCTCTCCCCTGGAATGAGTCAACACTCGCAACCTACAATTGCTTCTCCAATTAGAACCAGAAGAGAAACCGATACAATATGCATGGGTATGGAACTCAAAGATCACCTCAATTTCCTTGTATAGCTGCTGTCTAAGGGCGCCATTCCTTGACATATAATTGACAATATAAGCCCTTTGGCCTTCATATGGAGTAATCACTCCAATCTACAAATACAGTAGTTGTTGTCTAAATAGTGAGTCCATGCTCTACAGAAAATTCATGCACCACTTGACTAGAGATAGATGGACTCACTTGACTAGGGACCACACCACTTCTTAGGAATGTAGTTACAATCTTTTCAACATTTGCAGCCTCTGTGCGGTTAAGATATGAAGTTCCACTAGCGCTTATCTCTTCTTGTCCC
This sequence comes from Rheum nobile, assembly GCA_027886185.1. NCBI lineage: Eukaryota > Viridiplantae > Streptophyta > Magnoliopsida > Caryophyllales > Polygonaceae > Rheum > Rheum nobile. Next base: position 495,430 of record WOAB01000366.1, on the reverse strand, counting down.
ATCTGAGGAACATGTAAGTGGTCAACCAGACAGCCACCTCAATAGAAACAGAAACCACTAAGAAGAACTATGTATGAAGGCAAACTATTAAATGATTTTTGAAGAGCAAAGAGTGATCAAACAAGTTTTTGAATAATGAGAAAAAAGGAAAAAAGAAGAGGAAACTATGGCATTATTCTTTTCCTTGTATACCTTTTTGATAAGAAAAAAAAAGAGAAAATGGAGATTTTCAAAAGTGAGTTCAAGTCACTCAAATCTCTATAGCAAAACTCCCTAGTTGGCCTGCCCTACACTACTGTGAGTAAGTTTCTATTCTTCAGCTTTAAAATACCAAAAGCTTATATAAGAAGTATTAGCATAAGTGTTCTCACTATTTTAGCCTTAAAAAAGGAGTTAAAAGGGGAAAATTGTATAGTGTAGTTACAAAAAAAGAGAAATGGAGATGTTCAAAAGTGAGTTCCCGTCACTCAAATCTCTAAAGCAAAGCCCCCCTAGTTGGCCTGCCCTACACTACTGTGAGTAAGTTTCTATTCTTCAGCTTTAAAATACCAAGTATTAGCATAAGTATTATTAATATTTTAGCCTTTAAAAGGGGAAAATTGTATAGTGTAGTTATAAATGCAAAAAGTCAAACCTCCATTCTATTTTCTTCCATCATTTCTCTTTCTTCACAGTAGGCAACAAGACTTTAGTAATTAAAAAAGATAGAACAGTTCATAATTCACATACCTGGACATAAAAGAGCATGGGACGATTTGGCACAGGCCATGGAAAATCAATGCCAGATGACAGTCTTTCATTTATGGTGACTCCATTTTGAAGGGTACCCTCGTAGAAATTGTTTGACGGAAATTCAGACAGACATGGATGCATACGATATTGAACCTAGACAATGTTCACATATTCAATTATGATAGAAACAAACAAACTCCATCTGTCATATAATGTAAATTGCATATAGTGTTTATTGAAGTCGCTTAAAAAACAAACTATTGAAGTCCTCTACCAAATACATGAACAACCAGTTATAACTACAAAACTAGGATGTGAAAGTCCATATACAAACAGTTTGCACTAATTATTTACAGGCCCTACTATCACAACTGGAACTCATTCTTTACAGGCCCACTATATGAACTCGACATATCAACTCTTCTAATCTTTATTCATCATTATAGTTCAGACAAAGTTACAGAGATTCTAGCCAAACAATGAAATTCACAAACCTGCAATCTGATAGGCTTCACACCAAGCAGCACCAAACGTTCAAAGAGGGACTGAGCTAGTCCAGCACGAGCCGCTTTTTTGCACATTATAACAGGACCAAGTTGACAATGATCTCCAACGAAAACGGCCTAATGCAGGATTCACATGTCATAAATAGGGTAAATGAAGCAAAATTTTATAATAACACACCACAACTTAATACCTGCTTTGCACCAAGCACTAAGGGGATAAGGCACTCAGGTTCTGTTGCTTGCGTGGATTCATCAATAAGAACCTATATTACAAACATGATGAGCATCTACAAGGTGCAAAGATTGAAAAATAACAACTCTAATATCAGATCACAGACCTGCCGGAATCTAAAGTTTGAAAGCCTGGGATCTCCAGCACCAACACATGTGCAACAGATAACGTCAGCACTCTGAGCAATCTCCCTCTCCGTAGCTCGTTTCAGTGCTTTGTACTTTTTCTCATCACTGCTAGACAACTCGCCTGCAACAATAATCTGGTATCATGAGTGACTGTAAAATTGGGTTCAAAGTTCAAATAAAATAATTGCAGTTTGCCAACTGAATAAGTGGGAAAGCTGAACAACTGGTCATGTAATCACAAACATTACCTGTTAATAGTTCTTAAGTAACTGTAGGCAAACAAAGGGCATGTATAGTAAAAAGTGAAGACGATTTAGGTGTTTAACAAGGAACATTTTATCTTCCAACTAAACAGTTTAACATATAAGTTTAAGGAAAAAAAAAACATTTCTAAATCTTTAACTAAACATGAAACTGTTGTATGTGCGCAATAATAAAAAACTCAGATGATTTTTTTATATAAAAAAACAATGCGTGTAAATGTAGCAGAATTTGAGTACGAAGATACTCATGCCAGACACCAGATAAAATAAGATAAAAAGCAGAGGAACACAGATGGTTGCCAACTATGTGGAGGAGATGAAGTAGCAACATCATCTTGTAGCATTAGTATCTATGAATGCACAAACCAACACATGAAAAAACAATGGAACACAAAATAATCATTTAAGGTAGGAGAAAAGAGGTTATATAATAGTGACAGAAATATGAACTGACCTTGCTCATCTTTAAGTAGTTGCAACTTGTGAAGTTCACTCTTATCAGAGGTATCAAGATGGCGAACCTAAGAAAGAATAAAAAAGCATTTACATAATTAGCACACATAGCCAGCAAACAAAGAGCACAAATAGAGGAACTTTAAAAACAGACCTGATAGTGAAGAGTAAGATGCTCAACAGGGGAACTAACAGCTTCCCTTGATTTAGCACAGAGTCTTACAACCTAGACACATGTAATGTTATATTACATTCACAAGAGCCAATATGAATAATGATGCAATAAAGGCAAAAGTTAATAGGCATACACAGATACCTATCTTTAGAACATATAGAGTTATAAACTATGTTACATGGATGCGGATACGAGTATCCGACACGCGTACAGATCCGAGTGTCGGGTATGTCATTTCCGAAAATTTTGGATACGGGGAGCGAGCCACCTTGCCGTACCCGAGGCCAAAGTGCCGTGTCCGGGCCGGATTCCATACCCGGATCTGTGTCGGGTCGACCCGGGTATGGAGCCCAAATCGGTGCGTCCATGTAACATAGGTTATAAACGACCATTTAAGGCCTCCATAACTAACATGAAACATAAATTAACACATACAAAAATAAACTCAGATATCGAAAACAGGGACAGAGAAATTATATTTGGAGAGACAAATACGCACAGAATCTGCTTCTTCTACTCACCAAAAAAACAAAGTAGAGTTGGAAGTCAATATCATTAACTTCATTCTAAAATCCGGATCCAATAAAAAAAATGCATGAATAGATCCAAAGAAACATATATATATATATGGTAATACTAAGATTAGCACAGAAGCAGTGACGTAGTCCTCATCTTCAAATAACTTTGGGAGAAAACGGACTGTTGTGTTTTGGATGGGATACTGGACACAAAAAAATTCATTCAGTTTCATTTGGCTGACAGGAAGCAATGTGGAGAACCTTTTGTGGAGTAGGAAACTGTTCAATGTTGGTCGATATCAGTGAGAAACCAGAAGTTCGTGAGACTTCTACTTGCAAACAATGTACAAATTACAAAACAAAGAAATAGTTTGGGAAGAAGGTAACAGAAATGCTTACCTTCAAACCTGTTGCACTTATCTTTTCTGCAAGTTGATCAACAGCTACATTACTTGGGGCACATACCAGCACCTTGAATGAAAATCAAGATGCAAACTGTGAGATGAGAGCAATCACAACATAAATTCTTAACAAGGGCATATAGGAAAGCACAAAAACCTGCCCTTGCCCTTGCTTGGCCATATGATATACAATAGCTGCAGAAGTCACAGTCTTCCCAGTACCAGGTGGACCCTGAATCAAACTTATAGGCTTCTGGAGGACACTCTTGACAGCAAAAACCTGGGATGCACAAGGGTAAAAAATTACAACATTGATAGGGTAGAAAAAGAGGTAGAAGGATGAGATCCTTTAAGAGAATACTACTTGATTGAAACAACTAGTCACATCATTAACGATTTGTTACAAAAAAAGTATTTCATAAATAAAACACTAAACCATGGTAACAAGTAGTTCAAATGTCGACTCCAAAAAGAAGATAGAATGTGGTCTGTGCTGGAGAAAGCTTAAAACTATATGTTGCTGAAGTAGAATCACTAGTTCACCAATACCTAGGATGTCAGCACGAACAACCAGCATATTGTTTTATACAAAAATAAAAATTAAATAAAGACATATCAAGCTTACATTTTAAAGGCCACAAATATCCAAAACATACAAGTTTTTACCAACATATTTGTAGAGAAGACCCAGGCAATTTTATTATTAAAACCATTAAATTAGAAAAACAAGATCTAGAGAGTTCATTTATAATCCCCAAAAATAAAAAAGTAACCCAATAGAAAATAATATATATATATATAAACGGTTTTTCTAACCTATGCCCTACATCTTGCTTTTTAGAAACTATTCCCTAAAACAGAATGCTTAAACCCTTTTCAAAAAAATTAAAATCACTAAAATAATAACACCTAACCACATCTTTCTAAAATAAGGTGCTTAACCTATGCCTTTGGGGCATAGGTTAGAAAAAGCCATATATAAAAGGATACAAGAGGCAGAAAGTACTTGAGATGCATTAAGTTCTGGAAGGCCTGGAGCACCGAAACGACGTGGCAGTGTATTACGGACCATCTGCATCTCTACTTCATGACCCAGTAAGTGATGGTAGATATACCTGCAGTAAATTAACAAGCCAGCATTATTTGTTTTAACAGTCAACAAAAACAAATGCATGCAGAACCCTGAGCTTAACGCCAATGACTAAGATAAATCAGAGCCTCGAGTAAGTTATGGGCCTCATGTTCTTCAAAGCCTACTCAACCACTGAAGTAAATATCCCATGGAAGTCTAAGTAAACATAACGTGGGGTTCTAATATTCCTAATAGCATTGAAGATATTCAAACTGTAGAAGAAGAGAGACAGACGGGGAGTAAATTACTGTTTTCCCTTCATTACACATAGGAAGGGAAAGATAGACCCACAAACATTAAACAGGGAATGTAATGAATATTCCTTATAGTATTAAAAAACTTAAAATCTATTGAGGAGGGGGACAGGAGGAGTAAGCCTACAATATTCACTTCATCATGCAGGGAAGGCAATGACTCACCCACTAACACTAGTCTCATCAACAGCAAAAGTTTTCATTGCACTCTGCATCCGATCAAAGCTAGTACTCTTCCAAACAAAATCAACAATGAATCCGTGATTTACATCAACAGGAACTCCCTGAAATCAAAACAAGCAACTTCTAATCAGCCAAGATCTAGAAAACAACTATAGAATTATTTACAAACCACAAACATCCTCATAATAATTCACCTGACTAGCACGCAGCTCAAGTGCAACCTCCTCTTGTGCAGTAAGCTTAATCTGAAACAAGTAAACAACAGTTTGGATCAAATACCGCCTCATTCACTTTCTTTCAGAAAATAAGTTTTCCCAGGGCAGCATGAAATTGCACCAACAATCCCAATCGAAAAATTGTGGGCAGAAAATCTCATGTGTTGTTTTAAAAACATTTTTTAATAAAAAATATAGATTAACATGTTTACTACGTACGCACCACATGCCCAACAGATTGCCACGCAGGATGTGCAGCATCTCCTGAGTAACGCAATCGTAACTCATCACCGGGTACAAGTCGCAACTCATTATCTTCCTGCATCCACAAAATGACTACAGATATAAACAATTTGAACACAGCTAAATAAAAGGAGAGAAAAACACTCAACCATTGAGCCTAGAAAGAAGTACAAAGAGCAAAAACAATAACAACAACAATAATGTTAAAGGATGGTTGGAAGTTGGAACAGAAGAACTCACCTTAGGGAAAATAAAATATGCAACACGCTTTTTATTAAGACCAATATCCCACCGAATTGTTAAATTGTCCTTGCTTTGTGATTCCTTCATCGTCTGCAGATACAGCAAAAAGAAGAAATATATATATAATGTGTTTAAAACTATAAGCAGGAATCATTTGGCAACTCAAACTACAATGAAAGAAACAGACCCTTTAATGAACATATACAACATAGGAAATCAAACATGTAAAACATGTCAAATATATCTAAGCATGTGTGTATAGAAAGAGAGGAGCAGAGCTAGAACCTACCTTGTCATAGTCAGCTTCCAGCTTGATGAGCGGGGCAAATACATTTTGATACTGCAAAAGAGAGAATGAATGACTTGATCAGTTTATAAACTCTACAGTTCCAAAATATCTACAATAGAGGAATAGTTGAGTATCATGAACAAATATAACTTATAATTATAGATTTATATCCTTAGACGCAAATAACAACTCCCCAAAACTTTGTAAATACGGAAAATACATAATCTGAATGTTTTTCTTGCATAAAAAGGTACCTGGTAGGCATCTTCATACTTATGAGCCACAGATTGTGGCTCATCATCTACACCGGGTTTCTCAAGGTCCTCCAAAGAAGCATCAGGATTTGTCTTCCAAAGTTCTTCTATCTTATTTATTTGTTGAGCACTAATCTGCCGAGCCCTCAATTGCTCCTGCTCAGATGGGACCTATAACGTGCAGCCAACCAGTTGGGAGAATATCAAATATCGCCACATTTTTTTATTTTCAATATCTTACAGAAACACAGAGCGGTGAAAGAAAAAAATCAAGAAAGACACTTAATGGAATACAGCCAGAACTACCTTAACAAGCCAGGGAAGGAAACACCTATCATCAATAAGTGGGCACCACTGACTGAGGTCCCAATTCATGTCTTTCAGTGCATTAACACTTAAGCATGGCTCCCTACAAAGGAGGACAACAACGCTATCCGTCTTGGCCGAGATAAATCCAAGCAAAAACACATTTCGGCAACCACAGTTGTAGCATTCAAGAATAGTCTCTCCAAGAGGACTATCTTTATGTAAACAGACTTCTTTATGCTTAGCCCGTACCTGAAACATAGCATCAGATAAAATCAGACAAAAGGCAATGAAAACCTAGAAGTCCAAATATCAAGGCTAATTAGAAGCCTACTACTTTTGTGGTTGTTTGACGCATGCAAATTCGTTTTTTCCCACAAAAGAAAAAGGAAATCCAGACAAAAGATAGTCAAATTATCAATTGTGGAATCAGCAACCCAGCTACATCTCTAAAGTCAAAACCGTAAATTCACAATGGCACCAGCAAGGAAATCTGAGAACTTTTCTCCATTTTAGCCTTAATGAGAACTAATTATGTAGATTACTGCAAACCACTGCTGTAACAAGGAGAGGAGACTAGAAAGCTTCCCCACATTTTCTTTTATTTTCTCTTTTTACTTCTTATAGATGAAAAAAGGCTTTCCATGAATGATCCTGGACCAGATAGCAATTGCAGGAAAGGTTGCATGCTGGACTTTATGTAGTAGAACCATCTCATTCATCATTATTGCATGAATAAGTCACCTTAACCTCAAACTCTCAAAAACAAAGAGCCAACACTCATTCCATAATTTAACATCAGATTCCTGAACCGATTTGTCTCTTTCTGACCCTACATCTCAGCCCGGTCTTCACAGCTAAAGAACAATAAACAAATAGCCGTAAGATACAGACAAAAATGGGCTCACCAAATGATTGACTATATGCGAACCCGATGTGTTACCCCTGGAATTGCAAAACCACTTCCGACAAGATGGCACATTGCACCTCACAACGCAAGCCGGGTTCTGAACTCCACAATACCGACAAGCGTGTTCGGCAAAATCCACTTTTCCATACTGATCATAATTATCATCGTCCCCAGTCTCGTCAAAGTTCAGCCCGCTCATACCTGCGGCCAACGCATCAACAGCCGCCGCCGCCTGACTAGTACTCGCACCAGAGCTCCCTCCACGGCCTTTGGCAGCGCTACTAGGAGTCACGGATGAGACAGGGGAGGCATCTGAATGGTGATCAGATCCCGCACCACCGCTTCCTGTGCTTCCACGGTCCTTAATGTCGACAACAGAGACGGAATCGGAAGGCGTAGGCCAGGCGGACGAGCGCATCGGCTGGGAGAGCTCATCGAATTCAGGATAACCGAAATCCTCGACCTGAGTGTTGAATTCGAGGAAAGTGTAGGCGTCGGTGCCTGTGTCTGGCTGAGAAGCCGTCTCGTAGAGATTGTTCGCCTGAGAATCCATTGGAACAACGAACTCAATCCGCAGTTCTCAAAGTTCGAAACTTGATTAGGGTTAGAGAGAGACAAAGAAGAAGGTTAATGCAGATGGAGGGAGATGGAGTTGAAGTGCTTTGAGAAGAGGGGAGAGAGAGAGTTGAGAATTAGGGTTAGGGTTTGGTGGAAGGGGAAATTTTGCAGGCGAAGAAGAGAAGAAAGAGGGAAGAGAGGAGGAAGTAATGGAGCATGATGTGAGTGATAGGCGTCATTTGGTTGAGAAACGAAAGGGCAAATTGCGATTGAAGGGTGATTTAACTTCTTTTTCTGTTTTCACGTGCTTCTCACGTGTTATTTTAATTGAGGCGTTATCGGCTTATCGCTCCCCTGCCGGGGTTGAACTGAATAAAGTTTTAAGGGGATCTAAATTAATGATTAAAAACATTTTATTTATGTATTAAGATAAATGCGTTATTGATATCTTTTCATAATTTATTTTCCTTGGTCCGAAATTATAATGTTTTTATGATTGTTGATGGAAGATATATTCTTGTGATGATATATGATTTTTGTCAATTTTAAAAAATGGACATCTTATTTTATATTGCTATAAATTATCTTCTTATTTGATGTATGTATATCTAAAGGATCAAAATATATGATATTTTACGGTAAATTAGTTGCACATTTGAACGAAAAAATATATGCATAGATGAATTTGGAGGCTTTTTATTTAAGTGGTAAACTTCTTACCATACTTCTAAAATAATAAATAAATTTATAAAACTAATACATACCAAAATAAAATGATTTCAAGATAGCCCATGAAGCCATGAACTTGCTTTGTTTGTCTCGTGTTAATTAGAATTTGTTTGGATTTCCTACTAAATGTATTATTTTATATTAATTTAATAATTTAATATAAGATAATATATTTTAATATATTATTAAAATAATTCAAACGGATCCGAAGATGGGAAACCAGACTTAACTCATTTATGGGTTGTTGTTGAAATTGGATTTTTTTTTTTTATAAGGTAAAAATTCGAGTACCAACAACAATGTCGGAAAACTCGAGAGACCGATAAATCGGCAATCGAAAAATCGGTTAAGAACAACAAAACAAACAAAGAAAAATACAACAAGCAAAAGCGAGTCAAACGAATTAGGGAGAGAGGTGAGTCAAGCACAAATCAACAGTCAGTGCCACCAGAACAAGGGTCAAACAGGATGAATCCTGGACAGATGCTGAATGGACTACCATGACGTTGCCCTCACCTAGATGAGGAATCTTCAGAAGTCTCGACCACCGTGGCATTGTCTACAATGGATCTTCAAGAGCCTCAAACACAGTCACGACCACAACCGGAACAACTCGGTCTCCACCTAGATCAACTCAACAAAAACAAAGAAGTACTAACACCCAAGCTTGCAAAACAGAATCGCAACCAAACAGGAAAAAAAAGAGCAGCGGTGCAATTTGGTGGCGCATTGGTGCGTTTTCGAGGGAGTGGGGGCTCGGTGCGGAGCAGGGGCTCAGTCGGATCGGGGGCTCGGTGCGGAGCAGGGCTCGGTGTGGAGCGGGGCTCGGTCGGAGCGGGGACTCGGTGCAGAGCGGGGGGTTGAGCTTCATGAGCAAGGAGAGAGGTTGTCCTCCACCGCCGGTGGCGCCCAAGATCGCTACCATTCGCTCTGTTCCCGAGAGGAAGGAGGACGAACGGGAGGAACTCTTCTCAACCGCCATCGACAGCCCCACCGAGACATCCTCTGGAGGGTCCCCGACACCGCACCTCAAGCGACGAGGAGGAAGACTCCAGGAGGCACGGCCAGAAGAGCGAACACACCACCGGTTACTTGTTCTTTGGTGATCCATCAGATTTTTCAAAGAAATTGGATAAGCCTTTGCAGAGGAGAGGGCAAAGAGGGAGAGAAAGTCAGTTGAAACTAGATCCAAAAATTTAATGGGCGAATTTGTGATTTGGGTCTAGATTGGGTGACGGCGGCAGAGTCATTTTCATGAGCGTTTTAGAAAGTAGGGTTTTGGACTTCTTTTTCTTTCTCATGGAGTAAGACACATGTATTGTCAAAAATCAAATACAACGTCAATCTTCTACCTCGACAGTCACACAGTACAATTTTATTTTATTTTGGTAATATCAGACCTTAAAAATTTTGTAGACAAAGATTGAGAACAATGTGTTATTACAAAGCTGTCATTTGATTTGATATTATAAGATGGAAGCAGGGACATAGTTTCACCCAAAGGCTTTACATCTATACTATATATAAAGGCCCATTTGCAAGAGTATACCATTTTGGAGTTGGAATTTACAAAGTGGGTATTCTTTTTGCAAGATATTGCAACAATATCCTATTTTAACTTTTTTGGATTTTCTTTTATCTTTATATTTTCGGACAAAAATATATTTTTAGATTTTATTAATCTAAATTTAAAGGGAAAAGAAAATTAAAAAAGGGTGTCGATCGTCTTCTCCGATCGTCTTCTCCGGCGAACCACCACGAAATCAACAGTGAAACCAACACGAACCCGACGAACCCAGTGAACCCAAACCACCCAACGAAACCTAACCCTAACCCAGCGAAACCAACGAAACCTAAACACCCAAATCGATCTCTCCCACAAATCTGAAATTGAAATTGATTTCTGCAATCGATCTTCCTCTTCGGCTCCCACAAATTGAAATCTGAAATTGAAATTGAAATCGATCTTCCTCCTCTCGGCTTCGACTTCGATTTCTGCAACTCGACTCCCTCCTCGTGTTGTTCTTCCTCCTCTCGGCTTCGACTTCGATTTCTGCAACTCGACTCCCTCCTCTCGACTCCCTCCTCGTGTTGTTCTTCCTATTCATCATCTTCCTCCTCTCTCGCTTTCTCCACTGGAACCGGATCTGGAACCAGAGCACAACCAGATCTGGAACCAGATCTTCCTCCTCCGCTCTCGACTCCCGCCGGCCTCTCGACTCCCGCCTGCCTCTGTGGAGAAGCCGTCAACCGGCTCATCTTCCGACCCCCGCCGTCAACCGCCTCCCCCACCTCCTCACCTTCCACCTTCCACCTTCAAACCCTAACGATTTCTGCAACTCGACCCCCGCCGTCAACCTCCTCACCTTTCTTAACAATTTCAGAAATTAAGAAAGTGAAAATAAAAGATAAATTTAAATTTTATTTTACCTTTTCTCCAAAATTCCGAAAATATGCAAATTTACCCTAATACCCTTATTTGGATATGTAATAGGATATTGCATTCATATCTCCACAAAGTGGTATAGTTTTGCAATTGCCAACTCCAAAGTGGTATACTTGTTATACATTTTTCATATATAAAAGTGCATTGACCTTCACTGAATAGTAGCTATTTCGTCCTATTATAAGTCTCATTTGGGCCTCTTGAATTTCCACATGATTTTGAGCTTGTTTTAATTAATTCCTCAGCCCAAATTAAATAGGCCCTAATTTTCTAACTACTGTTATTGTCGGTGGCTCTCTACCATAGCTTATCAGAATGTCAACGCTCTGAATACAAGACGACATGATCCCAAATTGGTCATCCTGCAACGGTGTCCTATGTCTTCTCCGGCCAAAATGTCGACATCCTTATCTTCTACGGCGCATTAATCATCGTTGGCATCCTTATCTCCTCCGGCAAGCGGCGATGTGGTGGTCGGCGTGCCGGTGCCACTCGATTTCTTCTCTTTGAGAAGAAGCGACATAAGCTGACCAATTCCTCTCGAAGCGCTATGTTGAGATCTGGTTCGGCTTTTGATAGTTGATGGTAATGCTTCCATTCTTAGTTTAATGTTTTTTTTTGCCTCAATTGTTGTAGTATTTGATGCACGGAGGAGGCCAATGCAGCGGTGCACCGGACGACAGAGATTTGCAACGACGACTTCTCCCTCCGTCACTGCCAGTGTTCTAAAAATCAGGCTAGGCGGCCCGACACCGTCCCGATTTGGGCCAAATCGGAATGGCTAGGCGACTAGGCGGGGTCTAGGCGGGCAAGTCGGGTTCTAATCGGGCTAGGCAGGCAAGTCGGGCTAGACGGGTCTAGGCGGGGTCTAGTCGGGCCTATGTGGGTCTAGTCGGATTATGTTTATTCCTATTTTGTATTTTTTTTCAATTTTTCCCACTTTTTTCTTCAAAGCATTCAATTCTTCCAATTAGTCCCAATTGAATATACCCGAAGCTTTTGTGACCCCTCTTCTGAGCTTTTCTTCGTATGGGGCTGCAATACATACAATTGTATACCTTGGTATTCAACAAGTAGGTAATAATATTAGGTTGATGACGATAATAGACTGAGGTTGTAGGTTCAATTTGTATGGCGTGTTATAAGACAGACAATGGTAGTAGGTGGGTGAGGATATAGGACCTATATTGCACATATTAATTTACGAAAGATAATGCCGTACCATTTATGTCAGATTTGATATTTTCTATTTGATCAGTGTATGGGTTGAAAGGTGTTTCTATATAAGTGCTATGTTAATTTCCTTACACTAAACCTATTTTTGTTGAGGATGCAAAATATCTTTCAATCTGGTGTGCTTATTAATTGCATAGCTATGTGATTAACCTGCAAACTGGAGCTTATATGAAAGACAAATCGAGAAAAATGTGACTGATAGTTTGATGGAGGGTCACTGCATTCTTATGGACGAGAATTTCTTCTGCTAGATGTATCAATTTTTGCATCATCTATCTTAATCTGAAGCATGTCAGTCACTATCAAAGACAAATAATAAGCTTCTTACTGAATGTGTAAATAAAACGCACAATGTCATGATTTCTTTAATATTAATATTGTATTATGATGGGCCTCCTCTAGGATTTTTAGCTTTTTTGGCTCAAGTAATGAAGCAGATTATCACATTTTGAATGCACTAAAATAATGGAATTGACCTTATCCCAACTTGTTAGAGTTTAAAAGTGGTAAATTGAAGAAGTATTTCTTGCCAATTGACATATTTTGTTATTTATCAACACTATAAAATTGTGTGCATTTTTTTTATTGTAAAATGCAGATTAGTACTTCGGTTAGTGTAGACTTATAATTGAAGTTGCCTTTTGCTTTACATTGTTATTTATCTTTCTCTATATTCCTTTATAATTATAATTTCCAATCATTGTTAAATGATAATATTTTGTTGCTTATAAATCATTTTATTTTTGCACAGCCTACTATTGTTTATTTTCGGAAAATAAAAATGATTCTCAGAAAAATGTTATGCGTAATGAATATGGTATGTTGTAGGATGAATTCGAGGATGAAATACCTTGATGAACTGAGTCCAAGAACGCGATGCTACTCCGTGAAAGTAACAGTAACTACTACAAACCGAGCTGCTCAACCGGTTGGAAAAACCGATATCAAAGCCGCATCTTGAAAGATGAAAAGGTACTACATTCCTTCATCGGTCAGTGAAAAACTTTTGATTCCCTTGTACTAGGAATACGCCCGTCCTTCTAACTTTCATTTGTTCCACCAATTGTAAAGGGCAACCACATGGATGCTACAATGTACGGAGACGACATTGACATGTTCAAGGATATTATCCAAAAGAATGGGGAATATGAAATCAGCAATGCCTTCATAAGTCAAGCAAATCCAAATTTCTACGCCTATTATGCTGATATGCAAATGACAATTTCAAGTCGAACACTTGTTCAAAGACTTGACTCTGGCGCTTCTTCAAGCCAAACAAGCGTTGCATACCGTGACATAGGTTCCATTCCTCGCAACCCTTATATCAACGAAGAGTTTGGTATGTACTCTCAATATCTCATACATTTCTGCATTGCAGCACACCTCTTTTGACAACTTACGTTTCACAGTCTTTAGTGTCCAACATTGCACCACACCTCTTCTACCAAAATGTAAACATATGTGACTTCCTTTCAGATCTTGTTGCCATTGTTTTCTACGTGGGACCACCAAAGCCCATAACTAGAAGCAATGCATTCCCGATGAATGTGTCCGAGCTTCTACTGACAGATGATAGGTATTTTTTCCCTCCTCATACATCAATCAGATATGACGTTTCACATCTCCTGATTGATGTCATTACAACACTAATTATGTTCCAAATTACCTTCGCAGCACCGAGGACACATTAACCGTGTCTCTGTGGAATGACCTCGCAGACAATGAGGTTGTTACACTTGCTTCAGAGGTGGACAAGTACCCAATAACCAGCTTCAACGATTTACATGCAAGCACATTTCATGGTCAGTACATGTTTTCCCAATTTACAGTGCGAAAATGCGTATACACACAATTGCATTTAACTACTTCAATATGTGTCTTAGGGTTTTCTCTTGCATCATCAGATCCACAATAGTATCATTTGATCCGGTGGGCGAACGAGTTGAAGCCTTGCTCAAATGGTATGAGCTTATTATATATCAAACATTTACCCTTCGCTCATTACTACTTTCCCTGAATATGATATGAGCTTACTATACATCAAACATTCATTCCTTATGTAGGAAGGAAACTGTTAGGAAACGAAACTCTGGAACTTCGATTCCCCTGAGAGTTCCTTTCCTCAGTTTCTCTACTTTTGAAGATGACAAATATTTTGATACTAATGTTTTATCTCAAAGATGTGTGTTAAGGAACCACAAGATAATTGTCGAAACCTTGGAAGCCAAACAAGACAAAAGAACCAAGCAGCAAGCCAAAGGAACCCAGGTGTGCCCAGAAATACAACACGTGATCTTGCGTTTCCTGAGAAATCTGGGAACACCAAACCTCGGACAAAAGATGGTGAAAGCGACTTGAGCGAAGCTTCCAAAAGCCTGCCACCATCCAAGAGCAAGACTCCAAGATGCCTAGAACGATGAACCTCGGACAAATGTACTGAAAGCGACAGCTCATAGAGATGTCACCATCCAGAGGACAGTTCCAAAGTGTCGAGCTTGTTGAACCTCGGACGAAAGGAGTTGGACAACGACTTGGCAGACTTTTCCGAAGTAGTTGACCAACCTATGTGGATTCTGAGCTGCCTAGATTGTTGTTACATGTCAAAGATAGCGTGAATCAAGGATCACCACACATCATAGGGCAAACTCGCTCTGTGGGAACCAAGAGCAGATCCAACCTCGAGCATCCACTATATAAGGAAGATAAGCTCCGCTGTTATCTTCAAGCATTGAGATATAATCACACTCCATAGCAAATATCAAAGTGTGAAGCTTCAAACAGATAGTCAAACAGAATCTAGATCAAGAGGAATCAGTCAAGGAATCAGAGAGCTGCGTGCTAAGTTTCTGTGACTGTAAGTGAGTTAGTTCCTTGGTGCTAATGGCTGCTTCTTGGATTGATTATAATTTATGTTAAGTTATCTAGGATTGTGTAACTATGTGTAAGGCAAAAAAACTGTGTGTTTGTTCCTAGGATAAGCTGTAACCAAAGAGATAAGAAATCAAGAAGTAGACCTTGAAATCCTTTCGAAAGAAAAGTAGTGGTTTTTATCCTAGATTGCTAGTTGGCAATCGAAGGTTTCCACTATAAGGAACTTGTTCATTTATTTGATTGTTTATTTCCGCTGCGAAGGGAATTGGAATCTGTATTCTCAGTCCAACGCCCTCTTGTTACCAATTGTGCTGCAGGCGTTGGACTTCTTGTTAAAGCGGGAGGTCTCGAGTTCGAGCCTCATGAACAACCTCTTGGAAATAGCTTCCTAATTAATTAGGATGAGCTACCAAGGATGAGTTGAGGTGTATGGGCTGCAACCATGTGATGGGCCGGCCCAATGTGGTATGGGTATTACATGATCAAGGAGACAATGAAGTCAGATTCAAATCAAATGAATGCACTATCCTTGACTCCTCGGGACAAATCATCTTAAAAGGTAAAAGGCTCAACAATGTGTATGTTGTTGACCCATCCTTCGTTCTCAAGGAGAAACTCTGTCTCTCAACTATGAATGATCAAACGGACTTGTGGCATCAACGTCTTGGTCATGCTAGCACCAAATTGATCCAAAAGCTACACTCAAAGGAGCGAGTCAGGGGCTTTCCAAAGTTAAGTGGCAAATCTGAGGAACCATGCTCAGACTGTGTAAGAGGGAAACAAGCTCGGAGTTCCTTTAAATCCAAGAATGTGGTAAGTTCCTCAAGGCCTCTTGAACTCATTCACATGAACCTTTGTGGACCTATGAGAGTTCAAAGCCTAGGAGGAAACATGTATATCTTTGTTCTCGTCGATGACTTCTCTCATTTTACTTGGACAATATTCATAAAATCTAAAAGTGAAGTCATTGGACGATTTAAGGATCTGGTTCCCATGTTAGAAAAGTCTCTCGACTGTTCCATTAATTCTATCCGTTCTGACCATGGTACCGAGTTCGAAAATGGAGAATTTCTAAACTTTTGCAGTGAGCACGACATTGATCACAACTTCTCTGCACTATACACTCCTCAACAAAATAGAGTAGTGGAAAGGAAGAACAGAACCTTAGAAGACATGGCTCGAACTATGCTCATCTCGAGTGGTCTCTCTCAATACTCTGGGCTGAGGCAATCAACACAGCCTACTACATCATCAATTGAGCTATGCTTCGCCCAATCACAGAGAAGACACCCTATGAACTTCTAAGAGGAAGAGTCCCCAACATTTCACATCTTAGGGTGTTCGGATGCAAGTGCTTTGTGCACAACAATGGAAAGGATAATCTTGGCAAATTTGACCCAATGAGTGAT
This sequence comes from Rheum nobile, assembly GCA_027886185.1. Classification (NCBI taxonomy): domain Eukaryota; kingdom Viridiplantae; phylum Streptophyta; class Magnoliopsida; order Caryophyllales; family Polygonaceae; genus Rheum; species Rheum nobile. The sequence goes on along the minus strand of WOAB01000366.1, from coordinate 478,744 downwards.
GAAGGGATCTTCATTGGATATGCATCAAGCAGCAAGGCTTACAAGATCTTCAACAAAAGGACCAAAAAAGTAGAAGAAAGTGTTCATGTTATTTTTAATGAAAAATCACTTGGTAGAAATGTGCAGAACACCATCAGTTCCTTTGAAGATCCATTTCCCAAACCTCCTCAAGAAGATCTAGATGAAGACATCACACCACCCAGTTCCTTCTATGCTGCACAAAATCCCCCACTTGTTCCTCCACCAGTTCCCATGGATAATCAACAACAATCCATTTCTGGGAACCATGAACATGAAGACAACACCTGTGGAGACATCAATGATTCATCTTCTCACATGATCTTTAATGGAGAAAGTGATCCCAACCAAGAAGCTGAAGCTGAATGCTCAAATCAAAATATCTCCACATTAAATGCTCTAGCTCCCAATAGAGAAAGAAGAACCATCAAGCCTCTAGTCAGGTTCGAACATCTAACCTTCTTTGCCTTCAATGCCTTCTTGTCTGTTGTGGAACCAAAGAATATAGGTGACGCACTGAAGGATGTAGACTGGATTCAAGCCATGTAAGAAGAACTTCATCAGTTTGAAAGGAATAAAGTGTGGCATCTAGTTCCCCGCCCCAAGGATAAGCATATCATAGGAACTAGATGGGTCTTCAGAAACAAGCTCGATGATTCAGGAGCTGTAATAAGGAACAAAGCAAGGCTTGTTGCTCAAGGATACAATCAACAAGAAGACATCGACTATGATGAAACCTATGTTCCGATAGCAAGGATTGAAGCAATAAGGTTGTTGATTGTCTTCTCATCACACAAACGGTTCAAGTTATTCCAAATGGATGTAAAGACCGCCTTCCTCAATGACATTCTTCAAGAGGAAGTCTATGTCAAGCAACCACCTGGTTTTGAAGACATTGATCATCCAGACCATGTCTATTTCTTAGACAAAGCTTTGTATGGTCTCAAGCAAGCCCCTAGAGCTTGGTATGATCATCTTGCCCAGTTCCTACTCTCAAATGGCTACAGACGTGGAGTTATTGACAAGACCCTCTTCATTCTAGAAGAAGAAGGTAACATCTTAGTGGTTCAAATCTATGTTGATGATATCATTTTTGGTTCCACTAACTTGTCCCTTGTAGAGAAGTTCAAAGACTTGATGAGCAGTGAATTCGAAATGAGTCTAATAGGGGAACTCACTTTCTTCCTTGGATTGCAAATAACCCAAAAGAAAGATGGCATACAAATTCACCAACAAAAATATGTCAGTGAACTATTGAAAAAGTTCAAAATGGACTCATGCAAGCCTCTCTCCACACCTATCTCTACAATTGCTCATTTGGACAAAGATCACTCAAGTCCTCTTGTGGAAGAAAAACTCTATAGAGGTATGATATGCTCTCTCATGTATCTAACAGCTAGTCGTCCAGACATTGTGTTTGCTATTTGCTTGTGTGCTAGGTTTCAATCATGTCCAAGAGAAACACACTTAGCTGCTGTGAAAATGATATTTTGATATCTCAAGGGAACTGACTCACTCTGCATTTGGTATCCCAAAGAGTGTCCCTTTGAGCTTATGGGTTTCACTGATGCTGATTATGCTGGATACTTGGTGGATAGAAAGAGTACTTCTGGAATGACACAGTTCCTAGGCCCTTGCCTTGTGTCATGGGGCTCAAAGAAACAAATCTCAGTCTCCCTCTCCACCACAAAATCTGAGTACATTGCAGCCGCCTCTTGTTGTTCCCAACTCTTATGGCTAAAGCAACAACTCGCGGATTTCGGTATGTCTTATGGTCCTCTCACTATTCTTTGTGATAATACCAGTGCTATAAACATTTCTAAGAATCCCATGCATCATACTAGGACCAAGCATATAGATATAAGACATCACTTTCTTAGAGATCATGTTGAGAAAGGGAACATCATTATGAAATTTTGTAGAACTGAAGATCAGGTTGCAGATATATTCCCCAAAGCCTTGAATAGAGTTCCTTTCGAGAACCTTAGATTAGAATTGTGAATGATTCCTATAACCTAGCAGTGACTTTAGTTTAAAGGTTTCTCTCCAGTTCCCTTGATTGACTAGTTTAGAGCTTTTACTTGTTCAGTCTTGGAATCTCTGTGTTATATCTTTTGCAATAGACCCTCATTTCCATAATAGTTACTCAAAAGGCTTTGATACATTTTTCTAGTTCGTGTCCTTGAGTCTTCATTATTCATTTTAACTCAATCATTGTTAAAATTTCTTTGTTGGCCCAAAAGTCATAATCTGATCATATTCTAACCCAACAATACAAGCCGAAATGATGATTGTGTACTATGACCCTCCCTTGCCTCAGTGCACAATTCAATTCCCTAAGATTCATTTCTTAACCCTCTCTGGGAATTATTGTGTAATGCGATAAATGGCCTTCCCCGATTTCTTTTATGGGAACGTACTTTCAGGTCCTATGTTTTAAAACCCCACATCAAAGGTTCTCATATACCCCTCTAGCACACTGAAAAAATCGCCAGAAAGGAACTAGGATGGACTACCCTCTAAACGGCTAGTAAGCAAATTGCTCCTCCCAAGACGGCTTTTATGGCAAATTCTCAGGCGTCAGACATGTCATTTCAGCCGGGAATAGTTTCCATCTTTGAGTGGTTGAGCTTTGAATTTGTGACCGTTCAACTTCAAAAAGGCTGCAAATCCTTGGAGCCGTTTCAATGCTTCAGATTTCCCAGTATTTCTCTCAACGGCTCGATCTCTCCAACGGTACCAACAACACTCAACGATTATTAAAGGGCTCCTGTTGATTGAACCAAGCACTCTGCCTTGCTACTCTCCAGCTCTCCCCTTCTCTCAATTGCTCCCTTTCCGTTTCTCACTTCTAAAAAACCCCCAGCTTCTCAAATGGCCGACAAAAACCCTAACCCTAATCTTGTTCAGGATGAGGAAGAAGTTGCACTCCTCAAAGCTTTCAGAGAAAAGAAAGCAACCTCATCCTTGAAATCCCTTGATGTCACCCCTTCTCAAAGCCCAATAGCCCAGCAAGCTGAGCAGAAAGAAAATGAACTCCCTCCTGTGTCCGCATCTGCTACCCACACCGTCTCAGAAGGAGGCTCCCACGACTCATCTTCGGACAAGGACACCCAGGAGATCCACAGCTCAGAGCCGTCGCCTGCAAGCCTTAAATCAAAACATGTCTCTAACCCCGCTCCCAGTTGCCACAAGGCTCAAACTTCGCAAACGCAGTTCCCAGGCCTTGGTTCCTTATAATCATGCCTAAAAAAGGCCCAAATCCGCCACCCTTTCTTCCTCCTCTCTGGGACAAGTGTCTTCCTCCTTCTCTAAGAGGAAGATACTCAAGCCACTCATTATCGGAAAGGAGTTCTGGACCCAAACCCTAGAGGAAGAAGATGAAGATCAATTCGGTGAAGCCCTCGGTGAGTTTCACTCTCTGCTTCAGTACCAAGGATGGGACCAGATCTTGGTGGAACCCTTCTCAGTCTCCGACGAAGTCGTGCGCCTCTTCTACCAGTCCATGACCTTTGTGCCAGCCAAAGAAAACTCTCCCTGTAACGAGGCCATCATTCAATGGAAGAGAACTATGTATCCTCTGTCCTCCAGCATCATTGCCTCCGCTCTAGGGGGATTGAGCACATGTCAGGCTTTGACATTTTGCACCAAAAGAAGACATGACCCAAAGGAAAAAGCTAAAAAACCAAAACTGAGGTGGTAACCAAGCTCTATGATGGCGACACTCTAAAGAGCCTGCAAACTAAGGGACTCTCCATCTCCAACAAGCTGTTGCACTTCTGGCTCATCAGAAATTTGGTTCTCAGGCAGGATCACAGAGCCACAGTTCTCATCACTGATGCAATTCTCATGGATAAGATTTTGTCCGATGACCAAGTTGATCTCCCCCGGATAGTGTTAGTCCATATGCAGTTCTATAAGTCTCATGAATCATATGCCCTGCCCTTCCCTCACCTCATCAAACTACTTCTCTCCATGCTCAACCAATATCCTGATGACTTCCCTGAAACCGCCTACATTCCTCACCATCTCCATAGTAAGAAAACTCAAAACCAAAGATCACCAGGCCGCTCCCTCTGAAACACAAGTTGATCCGCCTAAGGAAAAGGCCAGTTCCCAAGCCTCCCCAAGCTCTCTGCCACCTCTCTACCCCACTCAAGACTCCTCTGCGATCCTAACTTCTCTGGGTCGTATTGAAAAAGATATCACGGACGCTTCCCATGCTATATCAGTTGCCCTCCGTGATCAAGTAAATGAAATGGGGAAAACTAGAGTTGTTGTTTCCAGTCTGGTGGAGGTGCTTCAGAAAACCTGAGAGGATGCAACTGGAGCAAATCAGGCCACATGCCAGGATGAAGGAACTGACGACAAGAAGGATGATGAAGAGGAGGCCACTGACATGCCATAGGAACGTCTCTCCTAGTTCTCAGTGCTATAACGCCACAGTGTGCTAGTAGTTTCCTAGGATCCTACTCCCATCTTCTATCATTTCTTTTGTCTGCTTTAAAGTTTTCTTTTGTGATCTTGTGTGTCTCTCTCTCTACTCTGTGTCTGAACAATGTATTAAGCTCTCATGACTAATGGACTCTTTTGGCTACGTTTATAATGCATTATTTGTCTATGCCTTAAGTTTCTATTATGGTCTCTGACATGGGTTTAGCGCAATTGTTTATTTCCCTTTGATATCCTTTACTTGATACGTTAATTGATCTTTTCGATGATGTCAAAAGGGGGAAGAATGGATAGGAACCTTGAACTATTGAAACTACTGGGCTTATAGGAAATCTAAACCCGTTCTATTTCTGTGGGGGAACTTGAATAACTTAGTTCATCTACTTAGGGGAAATTTGCAACTATTGAATGTTCTCTCATTATTTTATAAAGTTGTAAATCTCTAAGCTCAACCGTTCTCATGAATATTATGTCCTTATTATGTTGCCAGGTTCCTTATATTTGTCATCATCAAAAAGGGGGAAATTGTTAGGAAACGGAACTCTGGAACTTCGGTTCCCCTGAGAGTTCATTTCCTCAGTTTCTCTACTTTTGAAGATGACAAATATTTTGATACTAATGTTTTATCTCAAAGATGTGTTTAGAGGAACCACAGGACAGTTGTTGGAACCATGAAAGCCAAACAAGATAAAGAAACCAAACAAGCAAGCCAAAGGAACCCAGGTGTGCCCAGAATTCCAACACGTGATGTTGATTTTCCCGAGAAATCTGGGAGCACCGAACCTCGGACAAAAGATAGTGAAAGCGACTTGAGCGAAGCTTCCAAAAGTTTGTCACCATCCAGAGCAAAACTCCAAGATGCCTAGAATGCCGAACCTCAGACAAAGGCTGTTGAAAGCGACCTATTATAAAGCTGTCACCATCCAGAGGACAGTTCCCAAGTGTCCAGATTGTTGAACCTCAGACGAAAGGAGTTGGACAACGACTTGGCAGACTTGGCTGAAACAGTTGACCAACCAAAGTGGATTCTGAGCTGCCTAGGTTGTTGGTATATGTCAAAGACATCGTGAATCAAGGATTACCACACATCCTAGGGCAAACTTGATATGTGGGAACCAAGAGAAGATCCAACCTCGAAGAATCCACTATATAAGGAAGATAAGCTCTGCTATTATCTTCAAGCACAACTACTAGAATCACACTCCATAGCAAATATCATAGTGTGAAGTTCTTAACAAGATCATCAAATCAGAACAAGATCAAGAGGAACCAGTCAAGGAATCAAAGAGCTGTGTGCTAGTTCCTGTGAATGTAAGTGAGTTAGTTCCTTAGTGCTTAGGACTGCTTCTTGGATTGATTATACTTTCTGTTAAGTTATCTAGGATTGTCTAACTGTGTGTAATACAAAAAAAATGTCTGTTTGTTCCTAGGATAAGCTGTAACCGAAGTGATAAGAAATCAAGAAGTAGACATTGAAATCCTTTCGGAAGAAAGGTAGTGGTTTTTATCCTAGATTGCTAGTTGGCAATCAAAGGTTTCCACTATAAGGAACTTGTTCATTTAGTTGATTGTTTATTTCCGCTGCGAAGGGAACTGTAAACTGTATTCTCAGTTTCCTGATTATTAATCTAACAATCACGATCCTACATAAAGTTCCATTTAATTCTGTCATACGCTTTCTCCATATCTAACTTTAGAGATATGAATCCTTCAACTTCTTTTTTAGACTTGAAAGAGTGGAGAATTTCATCAGCTATTAAGATATTATCTTGAATAGCTCTGTCCGCTACAAATGCACCCTAAAGAGGGTGTATTAATTTTTCCATAGTCTTTTTAAGTCTACTTGTTAGAATTTTGGAAATAATTTTATAAATTGTCGAACATAGACTTATTGGTCTATAATAGTTTGTTGAGTTTGGATTATCATATTTTGGTATTAAAGATATGGATGTATGATTGACTTGTTTGAGTAATCTTCCTGAAAGGAAAAAGCTTTTTACAGCTTGAATTACAGATGGTCCCACAATATCTCAATATTTTTGATAGAATTCTAATGTCATGCCATTAGGTCCTGGAGATTTGTCCGTACCAATGTCAAAAACTGCCTTCTTAATTTCATCATTAGTGATATTTTTAATTAATTCGTCATTGTCTTCTATGGATATTTCAGGGTTTATAAGTTCCAGATTTTCTTGTAGTAAGCATCATTCATTTCTTCACTTCTAAATCTTTTGATGAAGTCATTTCTGATTTCATTTCTCATATTTTCTTCTCCAATAATACTAGTTCCTTCTTGTGTCTTTATTTCCTTAATAACTTTTTTGTTTCGTCTTCCACTTGCTATTTTGTGAAAATAACTCGAGTTAGTATCCGCTAGTTTAATGTGTTTAACTTTGGCTCGTTGATTCCAAAAAATCTTTTGAAAGTTGAGTAGTTTTTTTTTCCAATGAGTCTTTTTTGTTTTTGAATTTCATTGTTATTTGCATTTGTACAAATATTAATTTGTATTTCAGGAAGTTGTTTCTCTATTTCTTTAAGTTGAGTAAATACATTATCAAACGTTGTTTTATTCCAAAGTTTGGCATGTTTCTTTAGTAATTTTGTCTTAGAGACTAGATCATACATTCTTGATCCGTGATAATTTGTTCTCCAGGCTTGTTTTACAACATTTCTAAAATCCTTTCTTGTCATCCAAATCTTTTCGAATTTGAAAGGTTGATTTTTAAATGAATTAGCTGAAGCTAATTCAATTGATATAGGGTAATGATCAGAGCTCGTAAAAGCATAATGTTTAGTACAGATATCTGGGTACCATTGTAATATGTGGTGATGAATTAAGACTCTATCGAGATTTTCATATATATTGTCTATTTCCGTTTTGTTTTTTTCCATGTAAATGCATTGCCTTGGAAATGGATATCTAATAAATCACATTCATTTTTGAAGTGACGGAGTATAGTGAATTTAGTTAAAGGTGGTGATGACCCTCCCAGTTTTTCAGTTGGGTCTTGTATTTCATTCAGATCACCCATAACAATATACGGATATGTACTGTTTTTAATAAAGGTGATTATTGATTCCCAGAATTCGTTTTTTCCTGATTCATTCGGGGGAGCATAAGTCATAATTATTAGTAGTTTAGTATTGGTACACAAGTTGGTGTACACCATACTAACAAACCTTTTTTCAATTTTATCTATTTCAAGTATTTCATTTACGAGTTTATATGTTTTCCACATAACATAGATTCCACCCAAAAACCCAGTAGCCGGGACACAGTGGAATTGGTCAAATCTTGCTTTTCTCCATACTTTTTCACTTGGTACTTGTTGGGCCCAACATGCTCCAACGGAATCAATGCAAAGCACATTGGGCCAAGATCCAAGCGGAGAAGTAGGCCGAGAAGACTGAAGAGAGGCGTCGGACGCTCGTCGAACGCATGGGATCCGACCACCCCCGAGAATTTCGCCCAGGACATTAATTGCTCAATCAAAGGCAAACGGTAATAAAATCAAGCGCGAGATTACGATGCCATTAAAGAAGAATCATGGAGATCATGCATGATAATAAATGGAGAATATCACGAAGACAGTAACGGACGAAGGAAAAGATACCATAAATAGACCACGAGAGAACAATCGACATACGACACGTCTACGAGCAACACTCACCTACTCAGCTCTCGAAAAAGCTTGTTAGCATATTGATCCCCGTTCAATTCCCCTAGAGCATTGTCTGATTACAGCCGGTCGAGCCATCAGAACAGCCAGTCGGACAAGACCTGATCTCTTATTCCTCAAGGATAAGTTGTACATCGATTCGATTCTGTCATCATTTGATCAATATATCATACTACTATTTTGCATCCATTCTTTACGTAGTTGATTGTTTATTTGGTCTGGATTTATTTTATATTATCTGATCGACTCGTTACCCCGTCTAAGGCGATTTAGGTCGATTGATCTTTTTGCCCCAAAACAATTTGGCGCCCACTGTGGGGCAACTTGCCGATCACCATCTCAGAAATCCTCCAACCATGACTGTTAACCCACCTATCGGTACCGAGGAACCACGCCTCGAACACGACTCCCAAACTCAAGGAAACACAACCGAAAATCCTACTCTAAACCAACTCCAAGAGCTTGCCCAAAAAATGACTACCCTTCAAGATGACCTCACCCAGCAATGCCAAAAGACCGAAGCCTTGGCTACCTTATCCACCCAATCTGAGGCCGAGATCGCACAACTAACCCGTGAAAATGAGTCTCTTAGATCGCAGGTACAATCAATGGCCTCTGGATCCAGGCAGATGCCCATCCATAGCAACGTCCAGACGCGTCTTAACATGGATAGTGTTGAGTTGACTCCCCCGAGCGTCCGACGCCCCGGATATACTGAGGGAATCCGAATCGACAAACCACAGGTTACCAATCCCCCCGATATCCTGGCTCTCGTCCAACAAACGCTCGATCACCACACGAAGACGCTCGACGATCACATCGCTAGAATTCCCGGAGTTCCACAGCCGATCGAGAAAGAAGCATCAGACGGATACGGGGAATCTCCGTTCATCGGAGAAATCGCCAGAGTCGAAATCCCTAAGAATTTCAACCTTCCTAGCATGACGACTTTCGACGGCACCAACGATCCAGACGATCATATTTCTCTCTATAAACAAAAATTAATGACTGCTTCTGTTCCGAGGGAAAGTCGCGAGGCTGTCATGTGCAAAAGCTTTGGCATGACCCTCGCGGGCTCCACGCTAACCTGGTTCATGTGTTTGCCTCAGGGTACGATCGCCTCATTCGCATACCTGGTCAATTCCTTTAAGATCCAGTTCGCCAGCAGTCGGAGGCTCGAGAGGCAGTCGAGTGATCTCTATCGAATCATCCAAAGGTATAACGAACCCCTTCGAAGCTATCTTAACAGATACAATAAGGAAAAAGTCGCGATCCCCCATTGCGACGTCACCACCTCCATCGAAGCCTTCAGACAAGGTCTGATCAAGGACAACAACCTCTATAACGAGATCACCAAGTACACGTGCAGAAGCTTCGAAGATGTCCAAGCCAAAACCATAGCCGAGGTACGTTTGGAAGAAGATCGCAAATCGCGAAAGGCGTCCCACAGACCCGATCAATCCGATCGCAAATCCTCTTCCGACAACCACTGAGACAGACGCCATCACCCCTACCCTCATAATCGAAACGAGCAAAGTCAGGTAAACTCCTTCCAAGACATGTCTCAAGACTGGAGAGACGGTCCGACGCTGCCTCCCAGGGTTCAATCTTACAACTTCAGTGTTTCCGTGTCGGAGCTCGTCGAGAGTTTCTACAAATATGGAAAACAAGTAAGATGGCCCCGAAAGAGCGACCGACCGGATGTCAAAAAGGACATGAGCAGGTGGTGCGAATTCCATGGTGACCATGGTCACTCAACGGACGAATGCATCGCCTTACGCAAAGAGGTCGCCAGGTTACTCGCGTAAGGTCTCTTGCGCGACGTGATCTCAGAACGAGCCAAAGCCATCATGGAGCGACGAGATTAGGTAAAGCAGGATAAACCTCCGTCTCCTGTCCATACAAAAATTATCAATACTATTTCAGGGGGCTCAGACGTATGTGGGAACATGTACTCCGCAGCCAAAAGACATGCGAGAGAAAGCAAAGGCAGTAAACCCGAAGTGCCGGAGTTTAGACAAACCAAGGTTTTCGACCTCCCAACAGTCACGTTCGACGAGTCCGACGCCGACGGGTCGGAAAACCATCACGATGGTCTAGTAATCTCTTTGTCTATTGGGAATTGTTTGAGACGTAGAGTACTAATTGATACATGAAGTTTGACCAATCTCTTGACCTTCGACGCCCTCAAAGGGATGGGTCTGGGTGAAGATGATGTTATCAAGAAATCAACTCCACTAGTCGGATTCAGCGGCGAAGTCAAACACACTATTGGCAAAATCATTCTTACGACATACGCCGGAGGAGTAAACCAACATGTGAAATTCTTAGTCCTAGACTGTCCATCTCCCTATAATTGCATTCTTGGCAGGCCATTGATACATGCAATGAAGGCAGTACCCTCAACGTACCATCAAATCATTAAGTTCCCTACCAAGTGGAGCGTTCAAAAGATCAAGGGCGACGAGAGGATGGCCAAGGAATGCTACATCGCCTCCATGAATAGTGCGGTCGAACCCAAGATCGCATAACAATCACAGCTCGGTGAAGGACCTAGTCGATACGTCGAACCAGAGATGGAAAAACTCGACGAGATTACGCTAGATCCTTCAAAGCCAAACCGAACGGTAAGGGTCGGGTCGGACCTGGACGACTCGACCAGACAACAAATATTGGACTTCCTCCGATCTAATGTTGATTGCTTCGCGTGGTCACACGAAGACATGGTCGGAATATCTCCGAACATCATTACTCATAAATTGAATATAGATCCATCTTACCCCCCCTGTAAAGCAGAAGCGCAAGAAATTAGCCCCAAAGCGGAATAAGATTGTCGACGACGAAGTTAGAAGCCTGCTGGAGACAGGAAAAATAAGAGAAGTTAACTACCCCGAGTGGCTAGCCAACGTGGTTGTGGTCTAAAAGAAAAATGGCAAGTGGAGGTCTGCATCGACTCCACCGACCTTAACAAAGCATGTCCCAAGGACTCCTTCCCACTTCATCATATCGACGCCATGGTCGATGCGACAGCAGGTCACAAAATGCTATCCTTCATGGACACGTTCAGTGGCTACAATCAGATCCTCATGGAACCGGAAGACCAAGAGAAAACGGCATTCGTCACAAGTCAAGGTATTTATTGTTACAAAGTAATGCCCTTCGGACAAAACAATACAAGGGCTACTTATCAACGACTAGTCAACAAGATGTTCAAAGATCAGATTGTGGACACGATGGAAGTCTACATAGATGACATGCTGGTCAAATCAAAAAAGAAGAAGGACCACATCGATCACCTCCGCGACAGCTTTGAGGTACTAAAAATATATAACATGAAATTAAATCCTATGAAGTGTTCTTTCAGAGTTTCGTCAGGAAAATTCTTGGGGTACATGGTGACACAAAGAGGAATAGAAGCCAGCCCAGAACAGGTCAAAGCCCTCATCAACCTCCGATCCCCTCGATGCGTCAAGGACGTACAAAAACTGACAGGTCGGATAGCAGCTCTAAATAGGTTCATCTCGAAGTCGTCCGACAAGTGCAAACCCTTCCACGACGCTCTCAAAAAGAACAAATCCTTTCAATGGACAGAAGAACATGAAGTCGCATTCCACGATTTAAAGAAATACCTGGCCAGTCCCCTGCTGTTGGCAAAACCCAAAGACGACGAGCCATTGCTATTGTACCTAGCAGTGTCGGAATCCGCCGTAAGCGCAGTATTGGTCAGAGAAGAAGATGGTAAGCAATCTCCAATTTAGTACGTCAGTCGAACGCTACTTCCGGCAGAGACAAGGTATTCGTCGTTAGAAAAACTCGTCATATCACTGGTAATGGCGTCAAATAAACTCAAACCCTATTTCGAGTCTCATATAATAATTGTCTGTACTAACCATCCCATGAGAGCAATCATGAGGAAACCTGAGTTCACAGAACGAATGGCCAAATGGGCCATACACCTCAGCGGCTACGACATCGAATACGAGCCCAGGACGGCGATCAAGTCCCAGGCATTGGCTGATTTTGTGGCAGATTTCAGCCTGACCCTAGAACAAGAAGTCGTCGAAGAAGCAACGCAATTACTCGCAACAGAAAAAACAGGTAAATGAGAGCTCCACACAGACGGCGCGTCGAATGCTAGAGGATCGGGACTGGGAGTCGTACTGAAATCGCCACAAGGGGACAAGATAGCCCAAGCCGTAAGATGTGAATGGGACGCGACCAACAACAAAGCTGAATACGAAGCACTCATATTCGGGCTCATACTGGCACGCGATCTAGGAGTCCGAGAAATCGAAGTCATCTGCGATTCCCTCTTAGTCGTGAATCAAATACAAGGATCGTACAACGCCAAGGACGGCAGAATGATAGCTTATCTGGACGTGGCCAAGAAACTAATCGACCAATTCCAAAAGTTCGACATCAGACAAGTTCCCAGAGATCTCGACGCTCAGGCTGACGCACTAGCCAACCTGGGGTCCGTCTTGGACCCAAAAGAATTCCCAAACATCCCACTGGCACACAACACCAGCTGTTCCAAAACCCCCCAAGGATTTAAGCACACCGCTGGAAGAACTCGTCACGTTGGAGATAGGCGACCGACCAGAAGAAGACATTGTCAGCGATTATGATGACTGGACGCTACCTTACGTCAGATGGCTAAAAGACAGTATCCTACCCAATGACAAAACATAAGCAAAAAGGCTAAAGGTAAGAGCTCTCTCCTTCGACATTATAAGTGATGTCTTGTTCAAGAGATCTATCACAGGGATACTCCTACGGTGCCTCAAGACTCCAGAAGTCATACGCATCTTACAATCATTACACGAAGGAGAATGTGGCAATCACACCGGAGGACGAAGCCTCTCGGGGAAAGCCTTGCGAACAGGATACTACTGGCCCACAATGAATAGAGACGTGATGGAGTACGCCAAGAAGTGCGACGCCTGCCAACGACACGCACCCGTCCCACATCAACCCTCAGAACTCCTCCATCCAACTTTAGCACCATGGCCCTTCATGAGATGGGGGATGGATATCGTCGGAAAACTCCCGCCTGTGTCGGGCCAACGAGTCTTCTTCCTCGCCATGACAGACTATTTTTCCAAATGGGTCGAAGCTGAAGCCTATCGAGAGGTAAAAGATCAACACGTCATTTCATTTATAAAACACAATATCTTGTGCAGATTTGGCGTCCCATCAGAAATCGTATGCAACAATGGCTCCCAATTCATTAGTCATAAGACTCGAGCCTTCTACGACCAATGGAACATCAAACTGGTCACGTCCACTCCTCGGTATCCACAATCCAACGGACAAGCCGAGTCTAGCAACAATATCATCATCAACAACCTCAAGAAACGCCTCACAGGGGCTAAAGGAAAATGGGCAGACGAACTTCCTTTCATCCTCTGGTCCGACAGGACCACCCCAAAGAACGCGACCGGACAATCACCATTTTCACTCGTCTACGAAAGTGAAGCGGTCATTCCCGCCGAACTACTAGTTCCTACATCCCGTTACAGCCTCTAGACGAATGAACAAAATGACGTCGAGCTAGCGCACAACTTGGACACGGTGGATGAGACCAAGGAAAAAGCCAGAATTAGAATGGTCAGGTTCCAGCAGCAGGTCGCGAGAAGTTACAACAAAAATGTTCGAGCCAAAGTCTTCAAGATCGGCGATTGGGTCATTAGAAAGACATTCCAGAACACCAAGAATCTGACCGACGAAAAGCTCGCACCTCAGTGGGAAGGTCCTTACCTCGTCAAAGAAGTAGTCGGACAGGGAGCATACCAGATGGAGGATAAAGACGAACGACCAATCCCAAGAAGTTGGAACGCGACACATATGAAGTTGTATCACTTCTAGACCCACAAAGTAAGACCCTAAAGATCCTCTCACGTTTCATATGCTATTCGTTGCTACAAACTCAATTCTATTTTATAAACCTAAATACTTACGTCTAGCAAGGATACTTTTTTGCGATCATAAGTACAGGACAACATCGACATACAAGCTGGATCCAGTCACACAAAAGCGCTTATACTACATTTACATGATCGATCGGAACACGAGGAGATGAATACCAGAGGCACGTCGGCACACCGTCTGCCTTATACAATACATAAGGTCAAAACACCTTATTACATCTATGCAATAAAGACATATTGCTTTCCTCCTCGGCATAACACTAAGTCATGACTAAACATAAACGTATACATTTGCAGGCCTCCCTTTTCTCACACGACACGAAAAGCCTTACTCGACGGAGCACACGGGCGAATCCGACACAGATCAAAGGCGTCACGACTATCTTCTCTAGAAGAATCCGACAAAACACACGGACACGAAACAAAATCGACCCTTTGAAAGACAGATTACGTCAATAAAAGTCTAACCTTTTTACATCCACGTGACCCGCAATGATGGACGGGTCGCCAAAACCCATTGTCTGCCTACACACATGTAGGACTTCAAGCATTCTTAAAAACATGTTCTGTGACCCGCGATGGCGGACGGGTCGCCAAACCAGAAAATGTTCTACCCACGCGCAGGTGGGACCACAAGTCATTTACGAAAAAGTCAAGAGTCAGGGGTCACAGCATTACCTTCAGTAGGAGTCGGGTTAGAAGAAGGCTGGGGCTCGATCGACACAGTGTCGCCAGAATGGACCTCGTCTTCACCAGCGCTTTCGTCTAGAGACTCTTCTCCGATGCCGGCCAACTGGAACAGCTCCGAACCGGGATTCCCCTTCGGAAATAGGGTATCCATGGTCTCCTTTTCTGCCTTCAGGTCCCAGGCCTCCTGTTTGCCCTCTTCAATCATCTCGACACGCGACTTCAGCGCGTAAAAAGTGCCTACGTCGCCTGCGATCCGACCAACATCAATCTTAGCCTGCTTAACCCTCTCTTCGACACTAGTCTGACTCTCGCTAAGCTCCCTCTGACAAACATCCAACTCGTCTTGGCAACTCTTCAGCTCCCTAGCGAAGCGGCGCTCAACATCCCTAAAGCGGCTTTCGGCCCCCTCCACCTTGGTCTTTAGAGACGCCAGGTCGGACTCTGACTTAGCAGCCCTGTCCTCAGCCTTAGCGACCATCTCCTTGACTTCAGAATACGCACCCAAGAGAAATTGAAAAGTCTGGAAAAAGAAAGACAAAATCAAAACTCAAAACCAACCAGCCTTACAAAAAAGAAAACATGTGTACTTGAGATTCGACAAGACGAATTACCTTCCACACGGAACACCCCGCCTCACCAATGCAGTCTAAAGGAGAAACGTCATTGACTTGAGACTTCAGAGTCGGGTCCTGAGCATGGAACAAGTCGGCGATCGATCGACCGACCGAATCGATCTTTTCGACTCCACAAGCGACCGTTGACCTCTTCTTTAAAGTGTCCGCCACCACCTTCCTGGCGTCAGGAGAAACACATGTCTTCCTTTTCGAGCCAACTTTGGCTGGAAGTGACGACTCAGCCGGCGTCGATTTACTCGACGAGGCCCTGGTCGCTGCCAACCTCTGCTCTATCAGACCCTTCCCAGACACTCCCTTCAAGCGAGCGCTTGACCGACCAGCTAGAGACGCTGACATACCAGACAAGACATAAGATACAAACACACGACGAAAGATACATGACTCAAACAAACAAAACTTACACTTAACTCGGGATGACGAAAGAGTCGACATGACGTCCTGAGTGGTGGGGGCGACGGACAACAAGTTGACGTTTACGAATTTCCGCTCTGACGCATGAATACCAAGAATAATATTGGTCAAACCTTCCGATTGAGCATCCACCTCCAAGTCTTCAACTTCAGGGACTACAAAAAAGAAGAGTTAAGCAAAAAGTTAAAACACTTAAAACTGGGCAAAGAGAAGTCAAATACGTACTCTCGATTCGCCACTCCGACAACAAAAATGAGCAGTCACCCCCCTTCTCCAGAGATGAACGCTCGAAGAAGAAGAACATTGACCCTCATCCACGGTCGTTTACATCAAGGTTAACCACTAAAGGCTTTCGACCCGGACGGATGCGCAACTGAACCCGAGAGGAACTCTTCGACCCTAGAGAGTAATTGTACCACAGGGCGTCAAAATTAAAACCGGCCCCAAACTGAGAATTCAACAGGTCTAAAACCCTAAGGATTCGCCACGCTTGTGGCAGGACCTGACACGGCTCGAGCGCCAGAGTCGCTAGAAAATCCATGACAACAGAAGAGAATGGGAACGTATGACCTATCCGAAAAGGGATAAGCATAAAAGCAAATCCACCCCTCATAACGAGTGTCGGCTCTCTCGTTCGGATACGGCAATCTCGCGACCGTCTCAGGAGGGAAGCCTCCGACTTGGAGGATCTGCTCCAACTCTGCCTCCGTCAGTGTCCCCGTCAGAGCATCAACCTCCTTCAAAAGGAAAAGGGGCGAGCCTCGTTCTTGCTCGAGTTCGAGTAAGTAGCAGACGACTCGGAAGAATCGCTGGAAACCATTTCCAGAACAGAAAGAGGGGGAAATCGAAAAGCAAATTTTTGAGAAGACTAGAGAGCCTACCAAATCAGAGAGCAAAGGGAAGAAGATGAAGTAAAACCGTCAGAACTTAATTCGGATTTATGGAGGGAATCGTCAGATCATAGAGACGTCCCATCACGCCACGAGATTGATGCCACGTAGCCCTCGTCTGTCGCGCCCAGATCGGAGGTTGGAGATCATGTGGAAGGGAAGTTGTTGGACTCCTGTTTCGCAGCTGCCTTGAGCCCAAAACAACTTGGGGCT
The DNA here is from genome assembly GCA_027886185.1 of Rheum nobile. Classification (NCBI taxonomy): domain Eukaryota; kingdom Viridiplantae; phylum Streptophyta; class Magnoliopsida; order Caryophyllales; family Polygonaceae; genus Rheum; species Rheum nobile. Next base: position 461,825 of record WOAB01000366.1, on the reverse strand, counting down.
ATTGTTGGGCCCAACATGCTCCAATGGAATCAATGCAAAGCAAATTGGGCCAAGGTCCAAGCGGAGAAGTAGGCCGAGAAGACTGAAGAGAGGCGTCGAACGCTCGTCAAACGCATGGGATCCGACCACCCCCGAGAATTTCGTCCAGGACATTAATTGCTCAATCAAAGGCAAACGGTAATAAAATCAAGCGCGAGATTACGATGCCATTAAAGAAGAATCCTGGAGATCACGCATGGGAATAAATGGAGAATATCACGAAGACAGTAACAGACGAAGGAGAAGATACCATAAATAGACCACGAGAGAACGATCGACATACGACACGTCTACGAGCAACACTCACCTACTCAGCTCTCGAAAAAGCTTGTTAGCATATTGATCCCCGTTCAATTCCCCTAGAGCATTGTCTGATTACAGCCGGTCGAGCCATCAGAACAGTCGATCGGACAATACCTGATCTCTTATTCCTCAAGGATAAGTTGTACATCGATTCGATTCTGTCATCATTTGATCAATATATCATACTATAATTTTGCATCCATTCTTTACGTGGTTGAGTGTTTATTTGGTTTGGATTTATTTTATATTATTTGATCGACTCTTTACCCCGTCTAAGGCAATTTAGGTCGATTGATCTTTTCACCCCAAAACAGTACTTTATTTGTTCGTGTTTCAAATAGAGCTAGTAATTGGATCCTTTCAATCTTACAGAAGGATTCTAAGTCCATCCAGATAGTTGTTTTACCAATTCCACGACAGTTTCAAGTGGAAATCTTCATAAAAAAACATCTGTAATGTTGCCCCATATCCGTAGACAGTTAGGGGTCTTACTAGAAGTTACATTGTATGAGTGCTCGACATAGGAAATATTAGAGTGATCTTCCTGATTTATGTGATGCATTTGTGATTCTATTGGAAGGACTCTTCTTCTGTTGTTCCTAGGGTCACTCGTGATATTTAACATTATTTGATTCTTTAGCTGGAATTGTTCCTTGTTCAGTAATTTATCCGTAGTCATTGTTATAGTAGAAGCTAGAAATATATTACAATTTAGAACGCAACAAATGCCATTCTCTAGCTAGTTTTTAACCGGTTTGTGCAGATAAAACATCAGCAGTTTGTACTAATTTGTGTCTTGATTATAACAACACTCAAGAATGTCCTTTGTCTGGTGCAATATATTAATATTGCAACAAAAAACCAAGTTCGTGAGATAAAAATATTGTTCTTTAGTTGGATCCAACTCATAGCTATAAAGAAATTTACAAGAATCATTGTTCAAAAATCTATAAAGTTTAGAAGTACATTTGTTAATCTTCCGTAAGGGAACCTTAGAGAGGTAGTAGTGAGAGAAATATCTGTAGTATGATAATTTGCAGTTACAGGAGACATATTTATAAACATGCATCAATTGCCTTAGAATTTTGCTACAAGATCCAAGGTAACAATAAACACAGATAAAGGTTCCATTTGTGTAGCACTGGTGACAGTGAGCTTCCTTCTTTAAGTATTTGGCTTGACTATGCAAAATCAAGCCCCAAACCCGGAGACACATATAGATAAATTACAAGTTTTTCCTTGCTTCTCAACAATGAGCATTGAATTGGTCATACACAAGAACAAAACATAAATTCTCAAAATTAAACCAAGAAAGGAAAGAGACTTGGGATTTGTTTGGATAGCCTAAATAATACATTAAATTGCATTATCTTATATTAAATTGTTAATTTAATGCATTATCTTCGACAATCCAAACGGACCTTGATAAACATCACAATAAATCATTACGACTTTCTTTTTCCTGATTTAGCCTTATTAATTAGAGCTACACTTAGTAAATTACTAATTACAATAATTATTAGAAATTAAAATCGTCTAAATATTAAAAATATTTTTATTATATATCGTATCATATATATTTGTACACAATAACTATAATATACTAGTCTTTATGCCCTACGCACAATGCATTTTTTATGTTATTTTAATACAAATAATTAAAACGCCTTATTTTGTTTTAACATTTTTTATAGTTAAATTATTTTTATTTAAGTTTATTGAAAATTTTAAATTCAAATTTAGATGTACTATATCTCTAGTTCTTAAATCTCTTTAATACTACAAATAGAAGAAATATATTTGTTTGTTAGATCGACGAACAAATTAGTATATATGAAAAAAAATTGCATTTTAGTTTTATGAAATAAGTTTTTAAGAGCATGTTGTTTGAACAATGCAACAGATACATGTTTATTAGACAAACACATCAAAAGATCTAAATATGTGGTTCTCATTATCATAAAATGTGAACCACTAACTATTCTTCACCTAAACATATATGTGATAATTACTATAAATATATGAGGATGTAAGATAGTAATTTGTGAATTTAGTACTAATCACCATGTTATGAATAATAGAAAAAACTATATATAATTTTTCCTAATATTATATAATGTGTTCGTAGTATAATATTTGTATAGGGGAGTTTCATATTATGATAAGAATGATTAAAGGCTAAGAAAATTGTCTCTTTAAGGCAAATCGCAACCCATATAATTTGAACCTAAGGTCATTATTGATTTTACCGTAATTCTATGCTTATAGTTAGCATTAATAAATTAAGAAAGAATAATTTGATATATGAATATTTATCAATCTCTAATAGAAAATTAGATCAATGGGTATATAACTAAGCTTCAATAGAAAAGACTCAAAAGAGTATAAATTTCTAATTATAGAAAATTGTTATTTGATAAAAATGTATCCTCGTAGCTTATAATTTGAGTACTAATGTCGTATTTCTTAGATTATAGAATTTCGTTTATATTTAAATGAGAAGGAAAGCACATAAAAAATATAATTTAAACATTATCTTATGTATACATAGATTTTTGAAAGATGATACTTGCTAGCAAGCTAGTATCTCTTGATCTGATTGAACTCAACTTCTCTCCCATGCTAGATTATTTTGTATGACTTTTCCCAAATTGCTCTTATCTTACTCAAAATCACTCTTCTGTGATAATTGAGTTAGCTGATACCCGTCATTATTCCTTTTTTTCATTACTTTTCCTTGATAACCAATATGTCGTCCACTTGTCCCGTATGTTGTGCTTTATATGAGAATCTATCTTGTTTATCATTAACGATACCAATTATAAATAATATTAATTATTTTATCATATATATTGATTTAAATGTGAAAATTCTTATTTTGGAGCATTAATTTTCAAATTCATTCATATTCCATTTATATACCCCGTAGGTCATGACTCATGACCCTTTTATGCATATGGGTCTTCATCTATTCATAATTTTTAGTTTAATGAAAATTCACTCTCTTTAAATTTATCATAATGAGAAAATATATAAAGTGGAAAAGTATAATTCATCTCTATATTATTGTATATGCATATACACTATATAGTTTTAATATATATATATATATATACAAATTTCTTAATAAATTATGAACTTGAGTTTTAACATCACATAAGAAAATATAAAAATTAATAAAATCCATTAGTTTTTTATTCATTTTTAGAAAATTAATGATACAATTTTATTGATTTAAATTAGTAATATTTGTTGGTGTATTAATTTTTCAAACCTATCATATTCCATTTGGTCATTACCGTTTTATGCATATGGTCATATGGGTCATCTATTCATTATTTTTTGTCTAATGGGACTTTGTTCTCTATAAGTGTGTCATAATGAGAAAATATATAGGTATAAACCATCTTTGTATCATTGTATGTGCATATATACACTTTATAGTTTTAACATATGTATAAATATCATAACAACTTAGTACTCAAGTTTTAACACAAAAAGAAAAAATATGAAACATTAGTGAAGTCTATTAGGTTTTTAATCATTTTTAGAAGGAAAACAAAATATGACTTGTTTATGAGTTTTTAGTCTTAATATATTGATATTTGATGATCAATGACTGATAAGATATATATAAATATACAGAGATGTGATATAAATAATAGTTTATCAAATTAAGTTGTGTAATATATGTTTGAGAAAAAAAAAATGTAGTTAATGAGACTTGAACCTAAGACCTATGGGTTGTTGAGAAACACTATTAGCACTAAGCTATATGCACTTTATTGTTTTATTTTTTCCAATAATAATTATATAGGTATAGTTATAACATGATTAATGTATGCAATTAATGAGGCAACAACTCAATCTTATACGTATATATAGATCGTACAAAATATGTGAGCTACACTAGATACTCGACTCGAACGCAAATCCAAGCTCGCGGATCCCCGTTATTTTGTATATTTTATTTCATTTATATTAAAATATTTTATGGAAATTCTTGTTGGTGCCCCTGAGATTAGGGTTATTCCTGTTGGTGTCTCACGATTAAGTTTTTTTCCGGTTGGTACCCCTAAGGTTTTGGTTTGTTTGTTTCGTAACCAAACTTTTGCATGTTTGTACCATTCCAATTCAAATTGATTAAATCCAAGTCCACCAATGTGTTCCTCGTCCTCGAATTAGTAAGATTTGACTCATAAATTATCCAAATTCATGTCCAAACCATGTCGATTTGAATTCCGAAGCAACAACCCGTTTTCAACCTTAAGAATTCAAATCGGAATGGTTCGAGTATGGATTTGATTGTTTTAGGAGTCGAATCTTACTAAGTTGAGGTCAATAAACATAATGATGAGCTTCAATTTGATCAATTCGAACCGAAATGATACAGATATGAAAAGTTTCGGTTACAAAGCGAACAACCCAAAACCTTAGGGGTACCAATTGAAAAAAAATTAATCGTGGGATACCAACATGAATAACCCTAAACTCGGGGATACCAACATGAATTTTCCAATATTTTAATATATTTTATTAAATAATAATATAATATTAATTATATTATTATAATTATTTTATTAAAGTTAAAAATCATAATAATAATCATAAAAAAAATGGCATGCTCGATCCGCTGGGTAAACCCGAATTTTTTTATCGACCCAAATCCGAGTTGATCCGAACCCGACATGACCCGACCCGAACCGTCCGACCCAGTTGACAGGTCTATTAGATACTATAACAAACAAGACATGTCTACTTGCCAGGCGTTTTTGTATCAATAACTCCACGTGGCAGCGTGATAGCTAACATATATTAGGTGAGGAATTAACTAAGAATGGCAGGGAGACAGGAGAGCAGGAAAGAGGTGGACGCTAAGGCAAGGCAGGGCGACACCGTCGTTCATGGTGGCACCGGCGGTGGCAACCTCCAAGCACAGGACCACCTCGCTCAAGGTGGTTTCATTCTTCCTCTCTTTTTTATTTATAATTTGGCTCTATAGATATTGTCAAGTAGGTACTTGACTTTTGTCGTGTGTGAGTGTTTAATATTTAAACGGTTTTTTAAATCTAAGAACATAAGTTAATATATTTTGTATAGAAAATTTTGATTATGTTTTAATTTTTTAAGAGTTTTTTATTTATTTTTAAATGAATTCATCCTTTTTTATTTAGAGTTTATATTATTTAATAGAAATTCGTAACCCGCATGGGTCAGACAAACCCATATTTAAATTACAGAATCATTTTGTTTTGAATTGTGATCGAGCAGAGCTCACTGAACACATATATTTATCGTTTACCAGATATATATGTTCTTGTGGGGAAAATTGTAGCAACTAACCTAGTAAATAGGGTATGTATATATCAAATCTTTGCAACTTAACCGGCAAGTATGAAATGTCGTTCGAATCTACATTCTGTTGTAATAATCTAAGAGGGCATATGAAAGATTACCTTTTTTTATTATTAGGTAAAAATTAGACTGAAAAACCACATAAAGTCGATTTCTCAGTCTAGAGTATCGTTTCGGATGAGAATTACAAATTCTACATTAGCTCGAATATCTTCCAAGGAACTCAGCTGGACCTCCTTAGCGATGAAGTCGGTCACCACTCACCACGTTTGTTTCTCGGAAGACATGAAAAATCTGCAATGAAGAGAAAAGTTATAAAATACACAGGATATCATAAATTAACATTTCAATATCCCATGGACAATGCTAGATTTGATTCAGAACGTTCACAATGGTTAGGTTATCGCTTTCAATATGAATGTCGGCAATGCCTAATTCATAGGCCTTTACCAAGGTATTTCTTACTGCAAGTGTTTCTATTTTTAAAGGGGTTGAGATACCACATTTATCTCCAAAGAGAAAGATTAGTTTATCCGTGTTGTTCCTGAAAATGTAACCAAAGCTAGATTCATCATTAGTTTTTGTGGATCCATCTGTATTAACTTTAATAATATTTTTCGGTGATTTTTTTTATTTTTTTTATTGATCGTCTGACATTATTCATTCTATGTGTTTTAGGCCCGAAAGATTACTTTGATTGGGCTGATAAGAGTTTTTCACCCTTATTTAATTAAAGATTAAAGACTTTCTACTCTATTTTGAGACGGATAAACTTCTTCATAAGTGGATGCTAATTCGTTCAAAAAATCTCAATTAACGAAAATCTTCTAGATAAATATTTTGCCCATATATGGATGTTTTTTATTTACTTCGTTTGTCATTGTCATTGTCTGGGTATATTTATACTACCGGATTTTCTTTTATAGTGTATTCACAGACATATACTAAAAATTTAAAATTATTTTTAAAATATTCTCTAAATTAAAATAGGTAAAAAAATGATATTTTAGTGCCTAAAGAATATTATTATTAAACATGAAAAATCTATTATGACTAGAAAAAACTGTTCACCTGGATTTTGCAGATTGATCACATAATACTACGGTTATATTTGGGTGGATCTTATTTATTTAGATATTTTATTCTTTAAAAAAAATATTTTAAACGTCTCTTTATAATATTAGTTTGTAATAAAATCTGAACATATTTCTCTAACCGTTCTTATTACATAGGATAGGGCCATTTAGTGTGATTTTAGTGAAAATCATTGCAATTTAGTGTGATTGAGATTCATGCAACATTATGGGAACTCATTTCGTTATAACACAAGTTCGGGTGTGTGGAGTACACGCTTGTGTAAACGACTTGAGTTTCATAGGGAAACAAATGATATGTTACATGTAAGGGTCAAGTTCCCTTGAAATAGTTTTGTAAAAGCTCAAATTCCCTTGAAACAGCTGAAACAGTTTCTGTAAAGGGAATTAGATATTAGTTCACTTCTTGTGAAGGGAACTGGACATCATTTCCCTTCTAAGGGACTAGAAGAATGCTTATGGATGGTTGATCTTCTTATGACGTGTTTTATGTGTCTGTAGTTGTTGGTAAAACCAATGTTTAACCGCTATAACCGTCGTAACTACTTTGTAACTGAAAGTAACTGTTAGTAACCGTTGTGGATCAATTGGGAATGATTGATAACCGCTGGAAACAGTTGGTAACTGTTTCCAACTGCCGATGTAACTTTCCTAAACTTCCATAACCGTTTTGGAAGTGTTCTCCAATGCCTATATAAAAGGCTTTTGGGTTGTGGTGTTAAAGGGTTCGAATTATCATTATGAAAGAGTGTCTCTCTTCATATTTGAATCTGATTTAAGTCTCAAATCCATTTTTACACAAACTTTAAAGTTCAGTTCATTTCATGAGCCTTGATTGGAACTGGTTGGTTTGTCTTATCTCACTTCAAATTCCGTGGATTCCCTAAGGCTATATAAGGGGCGAAATATTGATTTCGAAAAGTGGTTCACCACGATTCAAACCGATATTAAGATCTTGTTGCATATGATTGATCTACCGATGTGCTGTCATCTACATCAACATCCACAATAGGAACTCAGCGCCTTCAGGGAATAGTTTCCTCCATCCAAAGATTCAGCATTTCAGAGGAACTGACCAAGATAGAGTTCCCAACTCCTACATTATGCGCGCACATACTTAAATGGGATGCAGGGAAAAGCAAAGGAGGAGGAGCAAGGAAGAAGCTAGGAAGCAGAACAAAGTGGACGTGCTGGCTTCACCGGAGTTGATGACAAGTCCGCAGCCGGTGAATCATTCACACAACCCATAGATGTAGACGAATCCACCGGCTAAAACAACCCAACTATATATTTGGGACCAAGTTTATGTTTGCCCTTAAACTTAAATATATGTTCCCTTTTGTACGGTGAAAAATAAGGGAAAAGTTCAAATGAGGACAGCTCCCCGTGTCAGGACTCAGGATGCACCAAGCGCGTCCAAAAATTCGGCCCGGTCGAATTATTCGCGAATTTTTCGGAAAATATTTTTCAAAAATTTGAATTTTTGAAAAAAAAATCGATTTTGTGTGCATATGAAATACACTGTTGTGTGCATATGTCAGAACATATGTGTGCATATGTTAGGCTCGGTGTGTGCATGTGGTTTTCAGAATGTGTGCATGTCTGAGAACAGTTGTTAATGCTAGAGACATGTGTGTATATCAAATACACATCTGTGTGCATACGCGAAACAGTGTGTGTGCACATATAACCAACAAGGTGGATGATTTCCTGGGTATGAACACATGATTTATGCGGTATGAACACATGATTCCTGGGCTTATATTTGATACGCACACGCACGTAGTGGATATGCACACAACAAGGTGGATGATATGCACACAATAGTGTATTTGACATGCACATAACGAGTATTTGGTATGCACACATGGTTTGTGTGCATCAACACTTGAGACCATATGCACACACGAGGTATGCACACGATAGTGTAATGGATGTGCACACGACATGTTATTTGGTATGCACACATGGTTTGTGTGCATCAACACTTGTTTCCATGTATGCACATGACTTGAGATCATATGCACACACGGGGTCTGCACACGATAGTATAATGGATGTGCACACGACAAGTTATTTGGTATGCACACACATGTGTGCATACCAACACTTGTTTTCGGGTATGCACACGACCCGAGACCATATGAACACACGGAATATGCACACAACAGTATAATTGATGTGCACACACATGTTATTTGATGTGCACACAAGTCCTCTAAGCATAAACACTATGCTAAATGCATTCATAATTTCAGAAACCATATGCACACACACATAGTTACATATGCACACAACAGTGCATCTGATATGCACACACGTTATATGATATGCACACAAAATCGATTTTTCTGGGAAATTTTTTGACTTGGATTTTTTTTTTGTCGAATTATTCGCGAATTATACGCGAAAAATTCGACAATTGTACTGCAAGGCCGAATTGAAGCTTTTCCCTATAAGGGCGCGTGCCTCCGCCACTGTTCACTCCGTTTTTTTTGTTTTTTCCTTTAATTTTTTCCTCTTCTCTCATACATCCTCAATCCTATCATGAAACACCGTCCTCACCGGAACCGGACCCGTTGTGTATTTCGTTTGGTGTTTATTAATTCTAGTATTCTATATATCTTGACATGCTAATTTTGGGTTTGTTTCGTCAATCAATATTTCTAGTATTGAATATTTTTGTTCAATGATGATGGTTTGCAGCAGAAACCATTTTTCTTCAAGACAAATTACAATCATATATATTTATTTTTCTTTTAAATTCGTAGTATTAAAAGTACTTTTGGTTTTAAAAAATTGTATTAATCAAAATGTATTTATAATTGTATGTGTCAAACGAAGGGCAGTTTTTAGTTTGATGTTTTCATTAATATTTTAAAACTAAAATGTTTTTGAATAATCAATTGCAATTTGATTAATCTATATTGCATATTTATTATTTATTTAAAAGATAACATTAGATATTCAATTACTTTTAACAAAAAAATATACAAGGAACGAAAAGTAGAGGAAGTTAGGAATTGAACGATAATATTATTATGATAAGTGTTATTTTACACAATTTCCAACACAATAATCACTAAATTAAAATTATCTTTATAATTTTATATTTATGTTATGGAAACTTAGTTTGTTTTATTATTGTATATTTATATTATGAAAAGTTAGTTAAAATTATCTTTATAAGAGTTTTTTTAATGGAAAACGAGATCAAGAGTTGCATGTGAAGTTACATTCATCTCGGCCTTGAGTTTCAAACACAAAAAAATGCCTTCCACGTCATCGATGATGAAATTGTAAAACCCTACCTTGTTTGTGCGCATTTCCTTGCAGCTTCTCAGCTTAGAAATTGTAAAGGTCTGCCGTTTTTTCTTCGTGGGAAAAATGTCAATTTCTTAGACTCTATGAAATCATTAGTCAATTTGATTTGTAGTTTTATCACCCACAGCCACGGCCCACAGTATATATTAAGAAACTCCGGCGGTAAGCTATTTGTGGTTAACTGAATTTAGATGTTAATTTCTAACTGTAAGAAATTGCTGCTCTTTGGTACGTTATGAGTAAACTTAATTGGGTGCATATATATGTACCAATGACGATAAACAAGCTATATAAAGAGGTAAACTTGGAAACTAGAATACTATCTTGTAGAAAATCTATATATATTAAATCAAAGAAATTTAGAGTTATTATATTCATTTTAACCCCACAAATCCTATGTGTCAATTTGTGATTAATTCAATTTATTTTTTTATTAATAATTATATTTAATTTAAATCACAATATCTAATCATAACTAACTTTAAATCTATAAATCATATATATATGCAACTTTGTTGAATGTTTATATACATAAAGGTGATAATTTTTTTTGAAAACAATACAAATAATAAACTTATATTTATATAACTAATATATGAAAGTTTATATATATATTTTAAGTTGGATCACCGTATAAGCTTATATAACTAATAAACTTATATTATGATATGATAGACTGGAATAGTTTAGATACATTGGTCCAACTTTTATAAATACATGTAATGTATAGTGTGAGTGCAGTTATCCTTATGTAAAGTTCGGATGCTAAAAAACATGCAATTCATATGTAAAGTTTGTCATTATATATGTACCGCATCATGCATATATATGATGAACTTTTTATAAAGCTAGAATTTTTAATATATGCATGATTTCATCATCTACTTATGATTAGCTATCCTTATGTAAAGTTCAGATGTTAAAAAACATGCAATTCATATGTAAAGTTTGTCATTATATATGTACCACATCATTAATATATATGATAAACTTTTTATAAAGCTATAATTTTTAATATATGCATGATTCCATTATCTACTTATGATTGTTAACGAACTCACCACTTTCAGCAACCAATTAGATATGGTTGATTTAAACCTATTTTGAAAGTCATATTACTAACTTCTACTAATTTATTACTATTTATTTATTTTCAATTAAAAATCAATTAGATATCATTGTTTAATAAAACCTCACCACTTTCAAATTTCATTTCTACATACTATTGTTAACAACGAACTTCTGAATTTGAATATTTATTATTTGATATTAATCAATTTTTTGAATTTGAATGAGATGAAATTCCACGGGAAGCTAACAACATAATTTTGAAACGAAGATACCAAGAAATCTTATATCTAAATTATGTTCAAAAAGTAGCAACAGAACCACTTTCAAAATTACGTGCTACGTACTCTTAAATTATATTGTTAGTAATCAAAATACTTAAATCTAAACCGATTTATTAAATTAATCCACTTTTTGAATTTGAATGAAATCTCACTGATTTACATATCTGTTAGCAACCAAAATACATATTTGTTAAGGAAATTTTGCTGAACCGATTTATTAGCAACCAAAATACATATCTATTAGCAACCAAAATACATATCTGTATTGGTGAGCCAAATAAATGGTATCTCCTCAATTACTATTAGTCAGTAATTGATGAGATACCATTTTAGCCTAATTTTCACACTATATTAAGGTTTAGTTTCTGTATACAGAAATCACCAATATGAATTTTTCTTTAATTAATTTGAACTGAAATGGTACAAACATGAAAAAGTTTGGTTACGAAGCAAACAAACTCAAACCTTAGGGGCACCAACCGGAAAAAACTTAATCGTGTGACACCAACAAGAATAACCCTAAACTCAAGGGTACCAATTACAACACCCCCGACTTATTGTCGGAAATGCCACACGCCAGTGACCTCAGACGTTACTGTCCGATGTCACCTTATGCTTTAATCGGAACAATTAAACTTAAAGGAACATATTAATTAACGAAAGATTAAACAACAGAAGACATTTAAATATGAAACTCAACCCTTTTATTAAAAGATCTCTCATCAAACGAGAGTAGCGTTTTTACAACAAAGTTAAATCTCAGCGGAAGACTTATAAATTACACAGCGGAAGACTTTTAGAATAAACATATTACATGACTATGTTATAACAATATGTATTAAAGTAATACTAAACGACCTTGAAATACTGACACTTAAATCTGCAACTGCAAGCCTCTTCTTCAACTGGTTACTTCAAGACTTCGGGAACCAACCACTGATGTGCCGTATAGGACGGATGACACCAGCCAACCATGCAATGAATAAAACCCGATTGGTTAGTCTAATGAAAGACTATGCAAGGGTGAAAACAGAATGGTTTTAGTGATCGTAACCGTTTACTATCATTGTCCCTCGAATAATAACCGAAGGAACGATATATAACCCGAAACTTTCACGGAATGATTAGAATAGACATGCATTGAAAAGAAGACTCCAAAGGAATTGAGTCTTATGGGAAATGTATGAAGAGAAGACTCCAAAAGATTGAGTCTTATGGGAAAGTATGACAAATGTTTGGGAACGTTATAGTTTCATACAAGCGTTAAAAACGACTTGATCATTTGGGTCAACGACCAACCTTACCGCGCAATGCGAATCCAGATTGGAAAGAAGACTTACTCTAATCGAAGTCCGGACGGTTTCCACGTTGTACTCCTCGCCCGAGGGTATATTAATTATGTGCATAATCGCACTTATCTTCTTAAATTCCAAAACACATATTTACATTAAAGCTTTTATCATATAATATATCATCTCGATACGAGAGATATCTTGGGAATAAATCCCGATTGTTGGCACCAACTGTGTGCACCTCCCCTATACTCGGATAGGGAATAGTCATGACCAGGAAAGGGTGTTAGGGCTTGGACATCCTATCCACCACGGTTATAAAGAAACGGCTAGACCTCGCAAGGTACATAGCGTTCCTACGAATACTCGTTATAACTATATATGTATAAGTTCACACATAAAATCCACACCAATACCATCATGGTAATAACAGATAGAATAGCGTTGTTTCTAGCAATATATACAACCTATCATAGTATCACATTTTATATCATATCATTTATAAAATTTGTTCCCAAACAAAAACAACAATTCATCCCAATTTAATTAACAATCCGAAATAATTGATAATTAACGGAAACATGGAATGATAAGCAAGAGCGAACCGCCACTTGCCTTGATTGAGATGAACGAATGACGACGGGTTTCTGGGTCCGGGAACTGGAAACGGAATCGGATTGCGGATTCCTACGACGCCAACGAACCCACAACGAAACACTAGGTTAGATTCGATAAATAATAATACGGATCTAAGGAAACGAAAGAAATGAGGGTCCCATCTGTGACCGGATCGTCCAAGGCCACAACCGCGTTTGCTAAGGCAATCTGCGGTCGCGGCTTGGATTCCGCGGTCGTGGATGTCTGGACATCGTCCGCGGTCGCGGCCATGAACCCGATAACCCTAATCGGACAAATCCTCATCGGCGACGACACGACGAGGCTCCGAACGAGAGGGCTTCGTCTCCTGGCACCACGACTCTACTGCACCACCACTCGACCACTAAAACCCACCACTCGACGATACGAGAGAGAGAGAGAGATTGGATTTCGGATGCTTCAAGCCTCCATCCGAGCCCTCCTTTTATAGCCACCGAGCACCCCAACTCCCGGCCAGACGAACCGCTCCAAGTCCCCCCCGACGAATCGACGACCATCTCAACCGACAAAGCCATTGAAGACGAGGACGAAGCGTTTTCCGTGGTCGCGGAAATATTCCGCGGTCGCGGGAAAATGCCTGTTTCGTGAGGCTGACGACGCATCATTTTCCGCGGTTGCAGAAATCTTCTGCGGTCGTGGAAAAGGCATGTTCGCGTCCTTTTGCCCGGGAACGATTGAACACGTGCTAAAACCTTGCAATAACTAATATTTGTACCCAAACAAATATTTTAAGCCTCGAAAATACATCAAATGTATATTATAATGCTCATAGAATTATTACAAAGATTATACGCGTTACAGAAATTCTGAATTTCGCCTAACGCGTCACGATTACAGAACGAGGGTTGAGAAAATTACCCAAATACCCTTACTAAAAATGAGGGGTATTACACCAATAAGAATATCCCTTAATTATTTAATGAGCACTGATCAATTTAGACTAATAATCAGTTGAGATTAGGTAAATTGATTAATGTTAACTAGTTCATAACCTGTGCCATGCACGGGATATTTCTATTAAAGTATTGTTTTAGTATAGCTTTAATATCATTTTTACGTATATATTTAATAAGATTATATTAATATAAACCATACAAAATTAGTATATATTTTATTAAAAAATATTAATCATATACTCATAATACTAGTAAAAATGAAGAAAATTTGAACAATATTGTTCACCTATATCATAATAAATTTGTAGAAACTAAAAGAGAAATGATATGCTGAAGTGATAAATTATCACACCAACATATAATATTAGAAGATATACAATTGAACATACAAAAAAAAAGTGAAAAATATGGGTAAACTCTTTTTTGTAAGAATGATCTTTTTGATTAAAAATCGTGTTTTATCAATTCAATATAAAAAATTATAAATTAATAATTAAGTTTTTAATAAATGTAAATAATTCTAAAAATTATCAAATTCATCAATTTATTTCAATGTACATTTATATTAGCTTTGAGTGATCTTTGCTGAGCAATGAGCTTCTGATTGTTAACGTTGGTTAAATTTGCTCAATGCTTAAAAAGAATTGTTGTTCAGGGAAATATAAGCAACTTAAAAACACGAACAAAACAATTGATATCATGAACAATAAACACATTTCTCACATCAAGTAAATAATATTTAAATTTAAAACTTTTGTTTGATGTCTATAATAAAAATAATACTCGAAACACTATAAAAATCTTATCAAGATTAATCTATTGAAAATTTGCTAAAAGAAGTGACTAACTTATAAAGAATGAAGGGAAAAGTACAATTTTACATGTCAAAAAAGCTTATTATGATTAAGATGAATTGAGAAATGAATAATTTGATTCTGTTATGAAAATGAAGTACAATATTAATCATAAGTTGTATATAGCTAAATATGTGAGTGTATTTATATATATGGGATTTTGAATGCATGGTTTCCGACCCAACTCATTTGATTCACTTTTTCTTTCATCGTATGGAATTGATGAGATCGTGAAAACAAAATTACATAATCAATTATAAATAGAAAAAAATGTATTTGATGTGTTACATTATCAGTATAAGTTATTTTATAGTTAGCTTCGTTTAAATTTACTTGATCACACAAAATTTAATTTTCATAACGTTAGTTGAAGCTCGGCATATGACTTGATAAAGATCGTGAAATTGTAGTCATATAAAAAAAGGTAATTAAATATTAATAATTAATAATGAGATCTCAACTAATCAAATCAAAATCAAAACATTTTGCTTAATTAAATAAATAATATTACAATGTAAGTAAAAAGTCATTTTGTAATGATTTGTTGGCACAATTTTTATTAAGATTTATTTATTAAATTTTTTATATGTAATTTGATATAGTAACATTTTTTTTTTAAAGCATACTCTTGTACATAAATAAAGTGGGCCCAAAAGAGTTATGGTGACTCGAAAGAGGATGAATTTAATATGTATATAGATTATATTGATTTTGATGAGCCTCCTCATAGATTTCAAAATATACTAATATCCTTTTAGGGATTTTTTTCTTAGCTCTTTAGTATTTACTTGAATTTTATACCCTCTTTTTGAAAAAGAAAATTTTAAAAATAAATCACAACTTTTTAAATTTAAATTAACATAGGTTTTTTTTTATCAACAATATTAAATTGGGAGATGTGATATAGTTGTAAATTATACTACAAATATTAAGATCTTTTAAACAAATATATGCAATTTCTAAATTTGATTCCAAATATCTCCATCAATAATTGCTAATTAAGATCTTTGCTAATAAATATTGATATATTAAATATATGTAAAACGATTGCCTCAATATGTACCTGTTTTTATTTGCTTAAAGATATGAAATATATTATAGCTTACGATGTAGTAAAAAATTAAGGTGATATCTATTGCTTTAATTTTTGTAAAGGTTGGATGATGTGACAATTTTAGAGTCCGACGTATAGACAAATTCAATGTGAGGACAAAAGGTCAGCAAAAGGCCTCTTCTTTAGGAGATCTAAAATGAGTAATAATAAAAGTTCAAAAATAGATACAAAAGAAAAAAAAAAATAGATCGTAGATTTCGAATTCAAAGTGCATTGAAAAAATTTGTAACACCCCCAAATTTATAACCCATTTGGAAAGGTATTACCGCCAGTGACCTCGGTGTTCCTTACCGAAGCCATCCCAGGCTTTACCGGTTTAAACACAATTCATAAAGAATAATTATGATACAAAATTACCATAACTCTCATTTAAAACATAGTCGCGGAATTTCAACACAATTCCAAATGCGACAAAATACAGAGTTATTACAATACAGCGGAAGACTTGAAATAATTTACAAGAGTATTGACCTCAGTAGCCAATGCCCAAAGATCGTAGCCTGATTAAAACATTTTTAAACAACGTCCACGTTCATAGTCGATCTAGCCTTTTTGGACCTGTGTGTGCCGAAACGGACGGACGACACCACCATGACGTTGCAGATAAATAAAATACAAGGGGTTAGTCTAATGAATAGACTAAGCAAGGGCGGAAAACATTAACAATTAATTCACACAAATGTTAACACAAGCAGTTCCACATATCAACAAATCACATCAAAGCCCTCAAGTGTTAACTAAACAGTTAAACACATCAACAAATCACATCAAAGCCTCAAGTGTTAACTAAACAGTTAAACACATATAGTTATCAAAATTGTTCCCAACATAATTAATAATCCTCCCAAATTAATTAACAACTAAACAATTGATAATTAATGAAACATGATTAAGCAAGAGCGAACCGCCACTTGCCTGGAATAGACGAAAGCTTGAACAAAGCTTAGAACAACGGGTTCCTGGGTCTGAAACTGGGACAAATCCTGGATAATAAATCCCAAAGAAACGACCCACAACGAGATCATAACTTAGATTCAATATCCACATATATGAATCTTAAAAGAATAAGAATCAAAGGGTCCAAGAAAGCCAAGCCTCGACCAAGCCAACACCCAAGACACCCCTTCGGACAAGCCCACCGTGGGGCGCTATACCTTTGTGCCGCGGGGCGGTGGTCGAGCAGAGGCGATGAAACGAGAAGATTTATCGGGGAAAACTTACCCAAATCGATCCCTTAGGCTTCGATTCGTTCTTGGTTGAGTCTCTCACCTTCTTAAGCTACAAACCATCTCTTAGAAACCACTTTCTAATGATCGAAAAGAGGCTCGAAAGTCTCTCGAAACAAGCTCTCGAGTTCAGCAAAAATGGTGTTTGGGAGGAAGAAGATGGTGAAGAAGCTAACTTATGGCCTCTCTCACAGCTCTCCCTCTCTACTTATAGGCCAACCAGGACAACCACAAGCAAGCCACGCATGCAAGGACGTGTCTCAACTAGAAGAAAAGCCTTGGGGAGCAAGGATCGGCCAAGCATGACGATGCAAAAAAACCTTATCGCGATGACGAACTCACTGACGTCTTACCGCGGGGCGCGGCACCCTTCTCACCGCGGGGTGCGGTCGTGACCATCAGGAAATCGTCCTGACTTCGACGGGGCCGTTCTCTCAGCTCCGAACTCCGAATGAGGTGATTCCAAATCGAGGAGTTAGATCTAGAAGTCTATTTTAATCCTTCCAAATTTCACTTTGAACGGATCATGGAATCAAGAGTTACGACGATTTTTCTAAAAGGTCGCATTGAATGGCCGAGGAAAGTATGAGTACGGGTTCTTTTAACCCCGGGTTAAATATATTCGTACCCAAACATCTTGTACAACCATCTCACACACAAATCTCATATAAATATCTTGCACGAATATCTTATATAAATATTTTGTACACAGATATCTTGTACGCACACCTGACACAAATATCTTGCACAAATATCTTATATAAATATCTCGCACAAATATCTTATGCAAGAAAAGCTGGAAAAAATACCAAAATTTCCTTATCAAAATGAGGGATATTACAAAATTAGAGAAATGTTCAAATTACAAAATTTTAGTATTTTTTATTTCTAAATGCTAGTATCATAAAATTTGAAAGGAGATATAAACTAATATATAAGAGTATAAGTTTTATTTTCAAAATAACTTTTAAAATACATAGATGAAGTTCATTGTAAGTAAATACAAAATAAATTTGATATGATTTTACTGTATAATTCTTTTCTTAACTACCTCAATTTATATTATATTTTATGAGTAAAAATATAGATTGTTATTATAAATATGTTTTTAATTTTGCATTAAAAAATTTAATGAATTTATTTGTTTATACTATTCCATATATTAGGCTCAGTTTCAAAATAATACTAAAGTTGTTTCACTTCCTTATCTTATATCTTTAAAATTGACTTATTGGTGTATTACATTTGTTTCAAAATAAAATAGCTATGCTTTTTTTTATGTTTTTGAATAGTATTTTACTTCATGTTTATTATAGCTCATATTTTCTTATTAATTCAAAATATATATTTATGATTATAAATATCAGTTAATTCAATCCACAAATAATATTATTTATTTTTAAATTTTAAGTTGAGTTAAACTTTTGAAGATATTAAACTAATTTCAAAATTTGATAGATAAGTTAACAGTTAAAAATTAATTGAGATATCTTAAATTTATTTGTGTATGATAACAACTCCATAGATCTGTTAGCACAAAAATTCTAGAGAAGTAAAATTATAAGATGATGTTAGGAAGATCTCATAGGATTTGATGAGGTCAATAAATTAAGATTTTGAAACTTATTAGTTTAAACTAACACATCGACATGTATGAAGAATTTTGTATCAGTAATGGTAAAATAAGTAAAAAAAAGTAAAGTTTGTTAAGAGTATCAAAATAATTCATATTAATAATTTGCGATCAAGAAATAAAATAATCATAATAAATTATTAAAATTATCTTAGGTGTCACCGTTCTTGTAAAAAAAATGTTTATTTTTGTATTGACTATGAATACTATGTATGACCATGATATCAAGTTAAAATATTTATATATTATTATCTTCATGGTAGAAAATAAATGTGAAATTTAATATACAAACAAATATAAGGTTTAGATTAGTTCATACGTGTTTTTAAAAGAAATAAGCTAATTTATTTTAAAGAATAAAGTCAATTTGATGAGATTTAGTTAAGATTTTATAGAATTTTAGAGTTTAAATTTGATTAATTTAAAAAACAAAATAAAATTAATAAAAAGGATAATAATAAATGGATTTTTTTTTAAAATCAAACTTCAACAACCTAATCCTAAAAACTCTCTAGTAACTCAAAAAGAGTAAGGTTTAATATATAGTTATAGATGCTATGGTTCTTGAGCTGTAATATATTATTGAAAGAATTTTACATACATTCTTTCACTAAACACAAAAGATATTATTGATTAGTCGAAAACAAACCTAATAAATAAAAATAAAAAAGACAAAATTAGATAACTAATCTTGTATATTTTCAATTTTGACTTTTTTTAACAATTTTATGTAACCCATAAAACTTTCATATGCTCATACTTGAAACTATATTAATTATCATATGATCATGAACAATCATTGAATGGTGAAATTATGATTTTGGCTCAATGTGAATATTAGATATTTGCTACGAATATTATTGATCAGTTTCACAAAAATAGTATATGATTATTTGGTTCGATTTGTTAGCGTTTTTAATATATATTAGATTTTGTAATGATTTGTTGGCACAATTTTTATTAAGATTTATTTATTAAATTTTTTATATGTAATTTGATATAGTAACATTTTTTTTTTAAAGCATACTCTTGTACATAAATAAAGTGGGCCCAAAAGAGTTATGGTGACTCGAAAGAGGATGAATTTAATATGTATATAGATTATATTGATTTTGATGAGCCTCCTCATAGATTTCAAAATATACTAATATCCTTTTAGGGATTTTTTTCTTAGCTCTTTAGTATTTACTTGAATTTTATACCCTCTTTTTGAAAAAGAAAATTTTAAAAATAAATCACAACTTTTTAAATTTAAATTAACATAGGTTTTTTTTTATCAACAATATTAAATTGGGAGATGTGATATAGTTGTAAATTATACTACAAATATTAAGATCTTTTAAACAAATATATGCAATTTCTAAATTTGATTCCAAATATCTCCATCAATAATTGCTAATTAAGATCTTTGCTAATAAATATTGATATATTAAATATATGTAAAACGATTGCCTCAATATGTACCTGTTTTTATTTGCTTAAAGATATGAAATATATTATAGCTTACGATGTAGTAAAAAATTAAGGTGATATCTATTGCTTTAATTTTTGTAAAGGTTGGATGATGTGACAATTTTAGAGTCCGACGTATAGACAAATTCAATGTGAGGACAAAAGGTCAGCAAAAGGCCTCTTCTTTAGGAGATCTAAAATGAGTAATAATAAAAGTTCAAAAATAGATACAAAAGAAAAAAAAAAATAGATCGTAGATTTCGAATTCAAAGTGCATTGAAAAAATTTGTAACACCCCCAAATTTATAACCCATTTGGAAAGGTATTACCGCCAGTGACCTCGGTGTTCCTTACCGAAGCCATCCCAGGCTTTACCGGTTTAAACACAATTCATAAAGAATAATTATGATACAAAATTACCATAACTCTCATTTAAAACATAGTCGCGGAATTTCAACACAATTCCAAATGCGACAAAATACAGAGTTATTACAATACAGCGGAAGACTTGAAATAATTTACAAGAGTATTGACCTCAGTAGCCAATGCCCAAAGATCGTAGCCTGATTAAAACATTTTTAAACAACGTCCACGTTCATAGTCGATCTAGCCTTTTTGGACCTGTGTGTGCCGAAACGGACGGACGACACCACCATGACGTTGCAGATAAATAAAATACAAGGGGTTAGTCTAATGAATAGACTAAGCAAGGGCGGAAAACATTAACAATTAATTCACACAAATGTTAACACAAGCAGTTCCACATATCAACAAATCACATCAAAGCCCTCAAGTGTTAACTAAACAGTTAAACACATCAACAAATCACATCAAAGCCTCAAGTGTTAACTAAACAGTTAAACACATATAGTTATCAAAATTGTTCCCAACATAATTAATAATCCTCCCAAATTAATTAACAACTAAACAATTGATAATTAATGAAACATGATTAAGCAAGAGCGAACCGCCACTTGCCTGGAATAGACGAAAGCTTGAACAAAGCTTAGAACAACGGGTTCCTGGGTCTGAAACTGGGACAAATCCTGGATAATAAATCCCAAAGAAACGACCCACAACGAGATCATAACTTAGATTCAATATCCACATATATGAATCTTAAAAGAATAAGAATCAAAGGGTCCAAGAAAGCCAAGCCTCGACCAAGCCAACACCCAAGACACCCCTTCGGACAAGCCCACCGTGGGGCGCTATACCTTTGTGCCGCGGGGCGGTGGTCGAGCAGAGGCGATGAAACGAGAAGATTTATCGGGGAAAACTTACCCAAATCGATCCCTTAGGCTTCGATTCGTTCTTGGTTGAGTCTCTCACCTTCTTAAGCTACAAACCATCTCTTAGAAACCACTTTCTAATGATCGAAAAGAGGCTCGAAAGTCTCTCGAAACAAGCTCTCGAGTTCAGCAAAAATGGTGTTTGGGAGGAAGAAGATGGTGAAGAAGCTAACTTATGGCCTCTCTCACAGCTCTCCCTCTCTACTTATAGGCCAACCAGGACAACCACAAGCAAGCCACGCATGCAAGGACGTGTCTCAACTAGAAGAAAAGCCTTGGGGAGCAAGGATCGGCCAAGCATGACGATGCAAAAAAACCTTATCGCGATGACGAACTCACTGACGTCTTACCGCGGGGCGCGGCACCCTTCTCACCGCGGGGTGCGGTCGTGACCATCAGGAAATCGTCCTGACTTCGACGGGGCCGTTCTCTCAGCTCCGAACTCCGAATGAGGTGATTCCAAATCGAGGAGTTAGATCTAGAAGTCTATTTTAATCCTTCCAAATTTCACTTTGAACGGATCATGGAATCAAGAGTTACGACGATTTTTCTAAAAGGTCGCATTGAATGGCCGAGGAAAGTATGAGTACGGGTTCTTTTAACCCCGGGTTAAATATATTCGTACCCAAACATCTTGTACAACCATCTCACACACAAATCTCATATAAATATCTTGCACGAATATCTTATATAAATATTTTGTACACAGATATCTTGTACGCACACCTGACACAAATATCTTGCACAAATATCTTATATAAATATCTCGCACAAATATCTTATGCAAGAAAAGCTGGAAAAAATACCAAAATTTCCTTATCAAAATGAGGGATATTACAAAATTAGAGAAATGTTCAAATTACAAAATTTTAGTATTTTTTATTTCTAAATGCTAGTATCATAAAATTTGAAAGGAGATATAAACTAATATATAAGAGTATAAGTTTTATTTTCAAAATAACTTTTAAAATACATAGATGAAGTTCATTGTAAGTAAATACAAAATAAATTTGATATGATTTTACTGTATAATTCTTTTCTTAACTACCTCAATTTATATTATATTTTATGAGTAAAAATATAGATTGTTATTATAAATATGTTTTTAATTTTGCATTAAAAAATTTAATGAATTTATTTGTTTATACTATTCCATATATTAGGCTCAGTTTCAAAATAATACTAAAGTTGTTTCACTTCCTTATCTTATATCTTTAAAATTGACTTATTGGTGTATTACATTTGTTTCAAAATAAAATAGCTATGCTTTTTTTTATGTTTTTGAATAGTATTTTACTTCATGTTTATTATAGCTCATATTTTCTTATTAATTCAAAATATATATTTATGATTATAAATATCAGTTAATTCAATCCACAAATAATATTATTTATTTTTAAATTTTAAGTTGAGTTAAACTTTTGAAGATATTAAACTAATTTCAAAATTTGATAGATAAGTTAACAGTTAAAAATTAATTGAGATATCTTAAATTTATTTGTGTATGATAACAACTCCATAGATCTGTTAGCACAAAAATTCTAGAGAAGTAAAATTATAAGATGATGTTAGGAAGATCTCATAGGATTTGATGAGGTCAATAAATTAAGATTTTGAAACTTATTAGTTTAAACTAACACATCGACATGTATGAAGAATTTTGTATCAGTAATGGTAAAATAAGTAAAAAAAAGTAAAGTTTGTTAAGAGTATCAAAATAATTCATATTAATAATTTGCGATCAAGAAATAAAATAATCATAATAAATTATTAAAATTATCTTAGGTGTCACCGTTCTTGTAAAAAAAATGTTTATTTTTGTATTGACTATGAATACTATGTATGACCATGATATCAAGTTAAAATATTTATATATTATTATCTTCATGGTAGAAAATAAATGTGAAATTTAATATACAAACAAATATAAGGTTTAGATTAGTTCATACGTGTTTTTAAAAGAAATAAGCTAATTTATTTTAAAGAATAAAGTCAATTTGATGAGATTTAGTTAAGATTTTATAGAATTTTAGAGTTTAAATTTGATTAATTTAAAAAACAAAATAAAATTAATAAAAAGGATAATAATAAATGGATTTTTTTTTAAAATCAAACTTCAACAACCTAATCCTAAAAACTCTCTAGTAACTCAAAAAGAGTAAGGTTTAATATATAGTTATAGATGCTATGGTTCTTGAGCTGTAATATATTATTGAAAGAATTTTACATACATTCTTTCACTAAACACAAAAGATATTATTGATTAGTCGAAAACAAACCTAATAAATAAAAATAAAAAAGACAAAATTAGATAACTAATCTTGTATATTTTCAATTTTGACTTTTTTTAACAATTTTATGTAACCCATAAAACTTTCATATGCTCATACTTGAAACTATATTAATTATCATATGATCATGAACAATCATTGAATGGTGAAATTATGATTTTGGCTCAATGTGAATATTAGATATTTGCTACGAATATTATTGATCAGTTTCACAAAAATAGTATATGATTATTTGGTTCGATTTGTTAGCGTTTTTAATATATATTAGAGTGTGAAAAACATGATCAAACTTAATATTTTGTTACTCTCATAACTAAAAGTTTTTTAAAAAATAAATAAATCAAATCAAATATTGAAGAACTAAAATTTTGATTAATTTCTTTTTATAAAGAACATAATAATTTATATTAAAAGAGTGATGGTTTAACTGATTTGTAGCAATATTAATTTTTTAACAAATTAGATATTTAAAATATGTAATATGTTTACATGATGATAAATAAATAAATATATATATTTGTTATAATATATTTTTTTAATGAAAATGATAAATTTATAAGTTTGAACTATAAAGTTAAATAAGTCTTAACAATAATTTTGAATACAAAATTTGGGAAAGTGTTAACAATAATTTTAAAGACAAATTTTGGGAAAAAAACGTACATATATATGTAGTATGCAACATTTGCATCCAAATAATTTTTTTTTATATGCTAATTAATAATAATGTTAAATTAAAATTTTTGTTTTGTTGAGATTTGTTTTGTTAAGATTTGATATGGTTGTTTTAATATTAATATAAATAAATTAAAATATATTATTAATAAACAAAGTAGATTAACCACAAATTGACACCTAGGATTTGTGGGACCAAAATAAATATAATGACTCTAAATTTCTTTGCTTTAATATATATATAGATATTGAGGGGGCGAAGTCAGGATTTTAAACCAGAGGGCTATAATCATGCAAGAGAAAAAAAAACTTAAGGTAATTTTATTTTCATGATTTAAATGTGTTAGATCCGGCTGAAATTACATTTTTAGATGAAATAAGGATAAAAAAAATTAAGATAATTTTATTTTTGTAAATAATAACAAAAAATCTTAGCGGGGTCTAACACCCTCTGGACCCCATATAAATCCACCTCTGTTAATTTTGAAGTTGTAGTATATATATATGCATGGGCAGACACAGGTGGAGCCCAGTGGGGGCTACTAGGAGTGTTCAAAAGAGGACCGGATCGGTGAAAATACGGTCCGATCCAGGTAATTCCCTTAATCCGGTCCGGTCCAAACCCGGAAAAAATCCGGTGTGGACCGGTAGACCGGATTTTTTTTATTTATTTATATGTTTTTATATGCTTTTTGGGAAATTTATATGTATTTTTTTATAGATATTTTTTTAATTTAATAAGTTAGGAGTATATATGTTTTTTATATTTTTTTTTTATATTTTAAATAAGAATTTAATTATTTTAAATAAAAAAACAAAATCCGGTCTAACCGGTCCTGGACCGGACCGAATAGGTCCAGTCCGGTCTCCAGTCCAGATTTTTGAAAAAATCCGGTCCGGACCGGATGAACACCCCTGGGGCTACAGCCCCCACTGGAATTTTTTTTTAAAAATTAAAAAAAAAATTATACGGGATTTTTTTTCCTCAGCCAAAGTTTTTTTAAAAAAAAATCCCAAAAAATTTCAAACTATTTTTTATAGTTTTTCAATTTTAAAAATATTTTTTACATAGGATTTATTATGCATAATTCTCAAAAATACTAAAATTATCCAAATTTGCACACAATTTTTCAATAAGATATGTAATATTTTCATTATATTTATCATTATTTGTGTTAAAACTTTCAAAATTTAGGGTTTATGAATTTGTAAATTTTACAAATTAATTTTATACAAATTTGTTGAGATTACGCATTAAAAGTAGTCTGTAATGATTGAATTTTGTTTAATTTGTGTAATTTTTGGTCAATTTTAAGTAAAATTTCATTTAAATTTTGGATATAGAGTTTGTTGTTTGAATTTGAGATTGTTTGTGTAAAATAGATGATAGAATTAAAAATTACGGTTTAAAATTTTGTGTACAAATAGACGATAATATTTTACTGTTTAAGATTTTAGCCTTCACTGGACTAAAATCATGCGTCCGTCCCTGTATATATGGATCACCTGGTAGCAGGCACCACAACCAACACCGTGGCGGTAGAGATCTGATGCAGCCGAAACATCTCCACCGTTGACGGTGGCTCCAAACGATCCAAAACCACAAGCTCCATCTGCACCCATGTAATAAGGTTAATTAAGGACTAAAGGTAGCGTATTTTATATAACGTTATAAGAAGATTTTACTCTAGGTGAAGCATTTTCTAAAAGTTGATAACATGTGAATTCTTACTTTGGATTCCATTGTTGTCGGAAGTTGAATAGAAGGCTGTCCGGGATTGTACAAAATTGTAATCACTGCATGTATCAGCACATGCATAATTCATTAATTCAGCACTAGAATGATTATAAGCGTAACCGCAACGACGTCGTAATGTGGAGAAAATGCAATTGAAGGTGGAGGCAAGAGAGGTAACCAAATTATTTGATTTTGCAGATATTGAAGGTGAAATTTCGATCATTATAATTTATAAGCGAACTAATGAAGTCAAATAAGTGAAGGGAATCATATTCATCAACTGTGTATGTTTGACATTCTACCTTCTCAGCTACAGCATACAGATAGCGTTTATCACTTTACCAGCTAAAGTTAAAGTAATTATGGCAAAGAACAAGAAGAAAAGAAAAGAAGGAATTTGCCCAATAATAACAAATGGTGCTTCCACAAGTTGACATCCGATCCAACCTAATAGTAAGCGATCTGCCAAAAGCAACCAAAATATTCCTTGGTGAATCGGGCGAAAACTTGAACTACGTACATACATACTTTTAAAAAAGATAAAGCTAATAGACATATAAAAACTAGTGCTATTGCGGCTACACCTCCCGGTTTGTCAGGTATACTACGAAGAATGACATAGATCGGTAGGAAATACCATTCTGGCACAATATGAGGCGGGGTGGGCATCGAATTAGCAGGTATATAATTGTCGGGATGTCCCAAAACATTAGGAGCATAAAAAATCCAAATGGAAAAAAAGATATCAAAAGCTACCCAACCTACTAGATCCTTTACATAAAAATAAGGGTAAGAAGCTATTTTCCTTTTCTTCTCCGCGCCCGCTCACGCTTCGCTGACCTATCGTGTGGTAAAGAAAAGAAAGTATGAAAGAATAGTAAACGGAGCACACCGCAAAAAGATTCTAAATATGAGAAGTCCCCCTTGGATTCGAGAAGAAGAAAATGAAGAACGAGAACGAAATAAGGCGTTTCTAGCTCTAGTTTCGGATGAGCTTCTCCCAATTATGTCTGGTAATAGAATAGGGCAGCTTGCTCTGACCAAGACTCCACTTTTTGCTCCGTCCATGGAGCGTATGAATTTCCTTGAATGTAGATAGACCAAAAGAAGGAATGAAGGGATAAGAATAGGAATTATAGTACCATTGGAAAAGGGGGGACATGTGGGAACATCTCTACTGACGAACCATTTCAATAGTATGGGTGCTGCCGTGCCACAAGGCACGACCATGGAAGTAATGAAAACGAAAAAGTTATGCAGTTGGACCATCTGCTCTATCCGTTCAAGTTTCGCTTCTCGAGAGAAGATGAAAGACTAAAAATGAAAGTGTTTGCAAGACATACCTTATTTATAGCCCCTGAGTTTAGGGTTATTCTTGTTGGTGTCCTATGATTAAGTTTTTTCGTGTTGGTACCTCTAAGGTTTTGGTTTGTTTGCTTTGTAACCGAAAATTTTCATATCCGTATCATTTCGGTTCAAGTTGATCAAATCAAATCGAATCTCATCATTATGTTTATTGACCTCAACTTATGGGATTCGACTCCTAAAACAATCAAATTCATACTCAAACCATTCCGATTTGAATTCTTAAGGTTGAAACGGGTTGTTGCTTCAGAATTCAAATCGACATGGTTCAGACATGGATTTAGATATTTTAAGAGTCCAATCTTACTAATTTGAGGGCGAGGAACACAATGGTAGACTTGGATTTAATCAATTTGAACTAGAATGGTACAAACATGAAAACGTTTGGTTACGAAGCAAACAAGCCCAAACCTTAGGGGCACCAACCGAAAAAAACTTAATCGTGAGACACCAACATGAATAACCCTAATCTCAGGGGCACCAACAGGAATTTCCCTTGATTAAATCAAACTCAACCATTGTGTTTCTCGCCCTCAAATTAGTAAGATTGGACTCCTAAAATATCAAAATCCATGTCCGAACCATGTCGATTTGAATTCTGAAGCAACAACTCGTTTCCGACCTTAAGAATTCAAATTGGAATGGTTCAAGTATGGATTTGATTATTTTAGGAGTCAAATCCTACTAAGTTGAGGTCAATAAACATAATGATGAACTTCGATTTGATCAATTCAAACCGAAATGATATGGATATGGAAAATTTCGGTTACAAAGCGAACAAACCCAAACCTTAGGGACACCAACCAGAAAAAAAAGTAATCGTGATACACCAACAGAATGACCCTAAACTTAGGGGTATCAACAAAAATTTCTCAATAATTAATGCATTAATTGGATGAATTAATCAATTAAGGTAAGGTGCACCAACAACAGTTGTTGCTCAGATAAAGGTGTGACCATAGTTATAACGGACATCGGTTCCAGTGACCAGTGCCTTCATTCTCAGTAAGCATGCTTAAGATGCCTCAAACACCTGATGCAGCTCAATCCCTAGTCACACATGGTGTCGTCGACATCGAATACAAACACCTGATGCAGCTTAATCCATACTATATATTATATATAACTTGGATCAAATTCGGTGAGTTAATATACATTTTTGTTTGTAGCGTTTCTTGTAACTACCCGAGAAAGAACATAACATTCAAGATCGAGGAGAGCAGCAACAACCCTTCTTACCTCGCTTTCGCTATTTACTACTACCAAGGAACCAAAGACATCACCGATGTCCAACTATGTGAGTGTAGGATCGTGATTGTTAGAAAATAACTTAAGGAACTCAGAATATGAATTCTAAGTTCCCTTCGCAGCGGAAATAAACAATCAAACAAATAACAAGTTCCTTATAGTGGAAACATTTGATTGCCAACTAGCAATCCAGGATAAAAACCACTACCTTTATTTCGAAAGGATTTCAAGGTCTACTTCTTGATTTCTTATCTCTTTTGGTTACAGCTTATCCTAGGAACAAACACACAGTTTCTTTGCCTTACACACAGTTAGGCAATCCTAG
Source organism: Rheum nobile (assembly GCA_027886185.1). NCBI lineage: Eukaryota > Viridiplantae > Streptophyta > Magnoliopsida > Caryophyllales > Polygonaceae > Rheum > Rheum nobile. The sequence continues at coordinate 432,300 of WOAB01000366.1, read as the reverse complement.
ATAACTTAACACAATCAATAATTAATCCAAGAAACAGACCTTCGCACCTAGGAACTATCACTTACAGTCACAGGAACTTAGCACTCAGCTCTTCTCTTCCTTGACTGGTTCTTCTTGATCTCGATTTGCTTTGATGATCTTGTTTGAAGGTTCACACTTGATATTTGCTAATGAGTGTGACTCGTATTTCAGTGCATGAAGAAATTCTCTTGAGTTAGTCTTCATTTTATAGAGGATTCTTCACAGCTTAATCCTCTCTGGGTTCCCACAGATTGAGCTTGCCCTAGGATCAGTGATTCTCCTTGGTCCACGTTGTTCTTGGCATGTGCAAACAACCTAGGCAACTCAGAATATCTCTTGGTTGGTCAACTACCTCAGACGAGTCTTGCTATGTCGTTGTTTAAGTGCTTTCGTCTGAGGTTGAGCAAGCTGGGCGCTTGGGAACTGTCTTCTGGATAGTGACATCTCTATGTCCTGTCGCTTTCATCTTTTCTGTCCGAGGTTCAGCGTTTCTGGGTATCTTATTGTTTTGTTCTGGACATTGGCAGACCTTTGGAAACTTCGGACAAATCGTTTTCAACAACTTTTGTCCTAGGTTGTGTGTTCCCAGATTTCTCGAAAATCGCAGCCTTGCATGCTACCTTTCTGGGTACATCTGGGTTCCTCTGAGTTCCTTCTTCTGTCTTGTTCCTTTGGTTCTCTTTGTCCTGTTTGGTTTTCTTGCCTTTGGTATATTCATGTGGTTCCTTAAAACACATCTTTGAGATAAAACATTAGTATCATAATATTTGTCATCTTCAAAAGTAGAGAAACTGAGGAAAAGAACTCTCAGTGGAACCGAGGTTCCAGAGTTCCGTTTCCTAACAATTTCCCCCTTTTTGATGATGACAAATACAAGGAACCTGGCAACATAATAAGACTTGAATTTCATGAGACCATATTGAGTTTTAAGGGATTTTCAATATTATAGAGTAATGAGAAACATTCAATGGTTGCAAATTCCCCCTAAGCAAGTGAACGAGTTTATTTCAAATTCCCCCTTAGAAGTAGAACTAGTTCAGAGTTCCTATTAGTCAAGTGGTTTCCAAAGTTCAAGGTTCCTATCCTTTTCTTCCCCCTTTTGACATCATCAAAAAGATTAAATGCTAGTTAAGAACAGGATATCCAAGTGAATATGCAAATGCATCAATCCCATAACAGAAGCATAATGGAAACTTAGGATACAAACAAATTGATCATTGGAACGAAACCAAAAGATAGTCATTAAGACTTAACACTGATCATTGTTCATAGAAAGGATAAGATAAGCCACAAAACAACACAAACTAATAACTTAACAACCACCGACAAGAACCAACAACAAAATAACAAACGATGAGGGCAACAACAAAAGCAATCGTTAGGAAAGACGACATGGAGAAGGAAAAGGGAAGTAGGATCCTAGGGGAAACTACTAGCACGCTGTGATGTTACAACACTGGGAACCAGAACAAGCGTTCCTATGGCAGAGCAGCGGCCTCCTCTTCATCAACTGTGTCGTCAGTTCCTACATTTTGGCCTGTGGCCTAATGAGCACCGATTGCATCTTCCCAATTCATCTGAAGGACTTTCACCAGACTTATCACAACTGAGCTCATTTTTTCCAACTCTTGTACTTGATCACGGAGGGCGACCGGGATGGCAGTCGAGCCTTCCATGATTGCTTTTTCAATACGATCCAAAGCAAAGAGGATCGCAGAGGAGTCTAAAGAGGGGTTGAGCTATGGTCGGGAGCTAGAAGGGGCCTGGGAACTCGCCTTTTCCTTAGGCGGATTGGCTTGAGCGTCAGAAGGGTTGGGCTGTTGTTCCTTTGTCTTCAACTTCCGGACAGTGGCCATGGTAAGGCACTTGCTATAGACTGTCTCAGGCAAGTCATCTGGGTATTGGTGAAGGTTAGAGAGAATAGACTTGATGATATGAGGGAAGGGTAGGGCATGGGAGGCATGGGATGAACAAAACTGCATATGAGCCAACACAATATGAGAGAGATCAATTTGGACACCAGAGAGCACCTTGTCCATAAAAATTGCGTCTGTGATGAGAACGTCGTTCCTGTGCTCCTGTCTGGGAACTAGATTACGGGTGATCCAGAAGTGTAAAATCTTGTTTGTGATGGAGAGGTCCTTTGTCTCCAAGGATTGGGGGGAGGCGCCGTCGTAGATTTTCTTGACCACTGCTCCCTTGGATTTGTAGCCCTTTCCCTTGGGCCACCCCTTTTTATGAGGGAGAATGCCAAACCCAGACCTGGACTCAATCCCTAGAGCGGATGCGATGAGGTTGGAGGATAGGGGATAGCTGGTTCCCTTCCATATGAGAATAGCATCGTTACAGGGACAATTGTCTTTAGCTAGTACAAACTCGATAGACTGGTAAAACAGGCGGACGACCTCATCAGAAGCAGAGAAGGGCTCAATCAACATCTCGTCCCATCCTTGGTACTGCAGGAGGGAGTGGAACTCAACAATGGCTTCTCCAAACATATCCTCATCTTCTTCTTCCAGTTTTTGTGACCATAACTCTTTGCCGATTATGAGGGGCTTGAGGATCTTCCTCTTAGAGAAGAGAGAGGAGACGAGACCCAGGGAGGAAGACGCAGAGACGGTTAGGGCTTTGGTTCTTTTGGAGGGTTTCTGCTCGTTGGATTGAGGATCATAGGGAACCAAGGCTTGAGAACTCATTTTACGTTGTTGTAGCCTGGTGGCAATAGAGGGATCGGGATTGGAAGGGGGTTTTGATTTGAGGCTTGCTGGTGAGGGCTCAAGGCTGGAGAGCATTTAGATAGACTTGTCAGGGGAGGAGTCATGAGAGTCACCTTCAGGGACGGATTTTGTAGCCGATTCCGAGGCCGGGGTGATGGCTAAGGCTTTCTCCTCAACCTGTGATTTTGACGGCTTCTCAAGTTTCTCTTCAGGTTTCTCCGCTGTTGTCTCCACAGTTTTATCTTCAGGTTGGGTTTTTGGAGAAGTGGTGGCAGAAATAGGCTTGGAGGAAGATGCTGCCTTCTTTTCGCGAAAGGCTTTGAGAAGGGCTGCCTCCTCTTCATCCAGGATAACATTGGGGTTTGGATTGGCCATTTTTGAGAGGTTAAGGATTTCTGTGTTTAAGAGAGAGAGAAGTGGAAGATCAGAGAGATGGCGAGTTGTGGGATTAGCTTGGAGCAACAGGGCAACTCTTAAAGGTGGTGAGGGCGGAAGGGACGTTGAGACAAATCTAGCCGTTGAGAATATTGGGGAGAATCTGGAGCATTGAAGGCTCTTTGCAGCTTTTCCGAACGGTCAATACAAATTCAAAGCTTACCCTTTCAGAGAGGAGGGAGGTCTGCCAACTGATAGGACGTGACTGACCTCTGCGATTTTGCCATAAATAGCTTTGAGGGAGAGCCAAAGTAGCCGTTGGAAGTATGCTTCATCATGGTTCCTTTTTGGCGATATATTCAATGTGCTAGAAGGACAAGTGGGAATCTTTGATGTGGGTTTAAACAATGGAACCAGAAAAATACGTTCCCATACAAGAAATCAGGGTAGGCCATTTATCGTATTGCACAATAATTCTCAGAGAGGGTTTAGGGATGGATCATAGAGAATTAAAGTGAGCAATGAGGCAGGGGAATGTCTTAGTACACAATCATCATTTCGACTTGTAGTGTTGGGTTAGAAATATGATCAGATTGTGACTTTTGGGCCATTCAAAGAAACTTGAACAATGAAAAAGTGGAAAGAATAATGAGGACCAGAAGGACACGAGGCAGAAAAAATTATCTAAACCCTTTTTAAAGAGACCATTATGAAAAGTAGGGTTTGAAGCAACAGATATAACACAAAGATATCAAGACTCAACAAGTTGACAATCTTAAACTAGACAATCAGGGGAACTGGAAAGGAACCTTTATACTAAAGTCACTACTAGGTTATAGGAATCATTCCTAGTTCCAATCTAAGGTTCTCGAAAGGAACTCTATTCAATGCTTTAGTGAATATATCTGCAACCTGATCTTCAGTTCTACAAAACTTCATAATGATGTTTCCCTTCTCAACATGATCTCTAAGAAAATGATGTCTTATGTCGATATATTTGATCCTAGTATGATGCACAAGATTCTTTGAAATGTTTATGGCACTAGTGTTATCACAGAGAATTGTAAGAGGGCCATAAGACATACGAATTGGTCAGCTTGCCGTTATCAGCGTCATTTCGACCTTTGAACTTGCACACGAATTGGCCCCCGGATGACACCGTCACCGTTCTTGAACTAAAGTCGATCACCGCCTTGTGATGCGTCAGCCAATCCATACCGAGAATAATGTCGTATGGAGCCATGGCTATGCAGATTAAATCTGCCTCAAATTCCTTACCCTGAATGGTAATCGGAAAGTCGGACAAATTCTTGGTTCCTACCAAACGTTCTCCATTAGGAAGATTAACGACGAAAGGGTCGCACGAATCGTTGCACACTAAGTGTAACTTGCTAACACAGCTATCCGAAATAAAGGAATGCGTAGCACCAGAATCAAACAGAATGCACACTGAAGTAGAGTGAAGGTATAGAGTACCTTGAGCAATCGGAGCGTTGGGTCCATCTGCCTCATGCATCTCGTACAAGCGTTGGCCCTGACTTCCAGAAGCAGCTGGGGCCTTTCCCCTGTTCTGAGCAGTCGTCTGCACTGAAGGGCTAGGAGTCTCGGCAGGCTTAAACCTAGGTCGGTTGCTCTGATGAACTGACCCTTGCTGCGACTCTACTCCCTTCTGCTTCCCCTGCTTGCAGAACTTTTGCAGATGACCATCACGTCCACACCCAAAGCATGGCCTCATCTCCTTCCGACACTCAGTGCTCTTGTGCCCAGCAGTACCGCAGTTATAACACTGAACTGAACTCCTGGTATGCCCTGACTGCTGAGTCGATCCCCCTTGTGTCATCTCCGTTTTAGCTCTGCCGGATTTGGCGAAGTTAGACGGTGGCGCAGGGCGCTTAAAACCACCTCCCTGGTTCTGATTCTGCATCGACTTCTGTCAGTTGCGCCTCTTGGTCGACTCTTCGAGAGTTACCTCCAGCTTATAGGCACAATCCACATACTGCTCCAAGGTAGAGCATGTGTGGTGCACCATTAATGGCTTGATATCTGGGTTCATCCACTCGTGGAAGTACCAGATCTTTTGAGCCTCGCTGGTGATCTCGGCAGTGGCGTACTGTAGAAGATGGTTGAACTTAGATGCCAACTCGGTCACTCTCAGACCATCAGTCTGAGGGTACAAGAACTCTTTATGCTTCTCCTCTCTCATGGCACGAGAGAAAAAGCGATCAACCATCTTGGTCTTGAACATCGACCAAGTCAACACTGGGCTCTCAGCCAAACCAGTGCTCTCCCACCACTCGCTAGCCTCCTCCTTCAGCTGAAGAGAAGCGATATGGACCTTCTCGGCCTCCGTACACTCCACGTTCCTGAACAGCCTCTCCATATGGGAGAACCAATGAGTCACTGCCACTGGCTCCCCTTTCCCGTTATAGCAGTCGGGTCTCATGGAAGTAATGGTCTTAAGAGCACGACCATAGCTGTCCCTCGCCCTAACGGCAGTCTCTTGAATCACAGGGTTTCTGGGTTCCACAACATCAGGAACTGCGGCATGAATAGGCACTTCTTGTGCTTGAGGCGCACTTGGTCTCAAGACATCAGTAATAGCCTGCATCACGATCCCACGGATCGCCTCAACAGTTGCAGCGTCAAACAGCATCGGCGCCTGGGTCTGATCCTGACCTTCACGCCTCTGCTGGACGCGAGACTCAGACTCGTGTTCATCCTGAACACCTCTTCCTGCTGGTCTGGGGTTTTGGCTAGTCCCAGCACCGGCTCGAGTCGAGTTTCTCGTGCTTCTTGGGTTCACCATCTGTTTACCGATCCAATTCCAAGCATTCAATACATTAATATTATGCAACATACTTATGCAATATATCAATGTAAATAAATCACTCAGAATAGATCAACTTGGTATTTTATAGATGAACCTTCGAATTCTTACACAAGTTACACATAAGTTTATCATTCGAGCGTTAGGACAACATTGCTCGAAGATATAAGTGTTTCTCAAAGTACTTGCCGTAATACTGAAATATTACATAAAGTACAACTTGGAAAACTAAGAACGAACTACTACGATAGGCAACGCCACTCCTCCTCAAGGCATTCCAAAACGTCTCCCATACGACTGGCTACTCGTGCATGGTCTCTTTGGGCTAGGCTCACCATCGAGATCTGGCGATGGGTTTCGCACCCTGCTTGACCCTGAAGCACATAGTCCTAGCTCAGTCATGGAAAAGTATGGGTCGTCCATGACTGGTCCTCCTATTCCAGCCCTCCTCTGAGTACTGGCGATCAGCTCATCCCTCTGACGCTGCTGTTCTGCGGAGATTACCTCGCTTTGGCGGAGAATCTCCTGCAGCTCGGATTCCGACCTCCATCTCCTTGGAGTAGGGATAGGCTGAGATTCCCTGTCACTTCTCCCAATACCGTACTCGGTATACAGTGCCTCCCAATCAGCTTCTGACATGGGTGCGTACTCTGGCACTGGTGACAATCCTGTACCGGGCTCCTGATTCTGCCCTCCAAGGTCCAACTCTGGATCCTCTTCTGGATCATCCTCTATGGGATCCTCATCCTCGGGATCATCCTCGATGGGATCCTCTTCCTCGGGATCATCCTCGATGGGATCCTCATCCTCAGAATCATCCTCGATCATCTCCTCGTCCTCGACAAGATCTTGCTCAAGCATCTCCTCTTCCTCCTCCTCGTACTCGATCTCCTCGGGAATTGGTCCCAGTAGAAAGTCGTCTTGGTAAACCCCTTGTTCATACCTTGACAACTCGTCTTCCTGCTCCCATTCCTGTACTCCCTCCACCCTTGGTGGCGGCACAGGTGCAGGTCTAGGGACCATAGCATTCCTGGCTACAAGGACAACCGACTCGGGGAGAACGTGCTTAACGTCTTCGGGTGGGCTACTCAGGCCTCCAACCTCGAAACATCGCTGAGGTAACGGAAAATCTAGCCTCGGCTGATTCGACTTGGCGTCTTCCGACCCCCTACCAATAGAAAAGCAGACACTCATCCTATCGAACAATAAGGAAGGAATTAGTCTTTCTAGACATAGAAGCAAGCTTACTATATCAGACTATAAAGAAGACACGACTATGAACGGTGTTTTTAAATTCTTCTCAGAATGAAAATTCAGAGCCCTCTTTAAAGCATTTTGAAAATGAATAAATGGTTTATAAAAATTCCAAACCCGTTTTAAAACTTTGGCTCTGATACCACAACTGTAACACCCCCAAAACTTAACCCTTTTGGAAATGTATTACCGCCAGTGACCCCAGTGTTCCTTACCGAGATCACCCAAGGCTTTACCAAATAAATACAATTTATGAAATGCAATTGATACACAAAGATCAAGCATTAAATTCCAAAACATAACATTGTTGAGGAAACAAGAGTTACGGGATTACAACCCAATCCCGAATAGGTCAAAACATAGTTTAAACCAAACACAGCGGAAGACTAAGAAAGTAAGTTACAATCGGAGTTATTGTCCAAAGGATCATAACCTGATTAAAGAAATAATTAAAACATTCAAAAACCACTGCCGACTTCATAGTCCTTCTAATCTTCTGAGCTACTTCTTAACTGATGTGCCGAATCAAACGGATGACACCAGCCAACCATGCAAGGAAAAATATTGGTTGGTTAGTCTAAATGAATAGACTAGTAAGGGAATAAAGCAGACTAGTTCGAAGCAGTCATATTAGGTTAGACTCATCGCTTCTCGGATAATAACCGATAATGGTAGTCAACCATCATATTCCTACTGGAATAAACAAGAGGTATGCACAAGAGAAGATTCTGGAAGACTGAATCTTCACAGAAAACGACTCGAAAGAAGACTCCAACTGAAATGAGTCTTTAAGGAAGTATGACAAATCTGGAAAGTTACAGAATCATTCAACCATGATTTAAAACTGACTGAGATGCTTCGGTTCACGACCAACCTCATCGCCTACAGCGAATCCAGATTGGAAAGAGAACGTACTACATTCAAGTCAAGACGAGTTTTCCTAGCTGCACTGAACTTAGCTGCACTACTCGCCCAAGGTGTATTAATTATGTGCGTCAAGGTAGCACTTATCTGATTTATGTTTCAAAAACACACATCACGTTATAGACTTTTACATGTATACCCCACCAATGGGACGACACATCTTAGTATACGTTTCGTCGAGAGTGACGTATACCGAAAGGTTTGTGACACCAGCTAAGTGTCCTGTCTCTACACACATGTGTAAGAGACCGATCATGATCATAGAATAGTACCAGATGGGGACGAGCCATCCCGATACCAGATTATAAAGAAATGACTAGACAGAGTCCGAGTAACGTTCCTATCTAACAGTGCTAACTAAACAGTTACAACACCACAACATTTACAGGATAAATCCACATAAAGGCCCGAAAGACGATCACAGATAATAGCGTTGTTCTAACAGATATACAACCTATTATATGATTTTCAAAACAGTTTATCAAAACCGTTTCCAGACAAACAGAATATTCATTCCAAATTAATTACTCAGATAAACTACTGATAATTAATGTAAATATGGAACGAAAGAGCAAGAGCGAACCGCCACTTGCCTTACTCCGCATAATAGTCTAAAGACGTCACTGGATTCCGGGCTCGACACGGTATAGTTCTGACAGCACAACAACCTTCGAGTCGACCCATAAAAGGAACCCTAAGTTAGATCCGACATAAACAGTACGAATCTAAACACGACGAAAGATCACGAAAGGAAAGACGCCACGACGACAACCGACCAAGCCAAAGCCACGAAGGCATTCTGGGCACTGGCGGCGGTCGCCGTTCTTGGCGGCGGTTGCCGTGAAGAACACGGCGGTCGCCGTGAAGAACACGACCGACTGAAACGAGAGAAAACTCACCCCAAAACACGAGCGGTTTGGCCTCCTTCGACTTTTTTTGGCTTCTAACCTCCAAGGCTAACCAAAAGCTTCACAAAGGCACTCTGGAAACACACCAAGGCAACACCGGCGAGACCTCCGGCGAGCACAAGAAAACCGGCGAAAACAAAACTCCGGCGAGAGGCGAATTTGGCAGCGATTCGGGGTTGTAGATGACCCAAAACCCATGCCCAAGCTTTGCTATTTATAGGCAAACCCCAAGGAGTGAGCTGCAAACCCTCAGACGCGGCAAACGACACAACGGCGCGCCTCGAACGACGTCGGCGACCATCGGGCAAAGCCCACTGGACAATCACGGCGGTCGCCGTATTTTTGCCTGCGGCGGGCACGCGGCGGTCGCCGTAAATGCGGCGGTTGCCGTCGCTAGGCCTGTCGCGGCCAGCTAGAAGCTGACACGTTGACTCTTCGGGCCCAACCACGGCGGTCGCCGTTTCCCCCTTTTCCCGCCCATTCGGCTTTGAACGAGCATGACGATAAACCGGGATAAAAATTATCGTACGCGAACGACAATTTAAAATTCAAGGCACCTTGTCTGTATATTATTTCACTGAGAAAAATATTACAGATATAGAGCACATTACAGAATGTCTCAAGCTACCTGAATTAAATCCGACGTACACAACGGGTACTCGGGAAAATTCCATAATTCCCAAAATAACCTTACAAAAATACGGGGTATCACAATATTGAGATAACGGGATTTACAACATTACAGATTAGTGATAGAACATTCAATGGTTGCAAATTCCCCCTAAGCACGTGAACAAGTTTATTTCAAATTCCCCCTTAGAAATAGAACTAGTTCAGAGTTCCTATTAATTCAGTAGTCTCCAAAGTTCAAGGTTTCTATCCTTTTCTTCCCCCTTTTGACATCATCGAAAAGATTAAGTATGAGTTAAGAACAGGATATCGGAGTGAATATGCAATTGCAGCAAGCCCATAAAATGTCATAATGAAAACTTAAGGCGAAGACAAATGAGCATGGGAACGAAACTGAAGATAATCATTAAAAACTTCACTTATCATTGATCAAACACACAAAATACCACAAGCAAACAACAAACAACCGACAATACAGACAACAGATAGCAAGGAAAACAACAAAAGCAATCTGAAGAAAGACAACAACAGGGATAGAAGAGGGGAGTAGGATCCTAAGGGAAACTACTAGCTCGCTGTGGCGTTGCAGCACTGGGAACCTAGAATAAGCGTTCCTATGGCGTAGTAGCAGCCTCTTCTTCTGCATCCTTGTCGTCGGTTCCTACATTTTGGCCCGCGGCCTGATAAGCACTGATTGCACCTTGCCAATCTTTCTGCAGAACGTCCACCAGACTCTCGACAGCAGAACTGATACGCCCCAACTCTCTTACTTGATCATGGATGGCGACCGTGTTGGCAGTCGAGCCTTCCAAGATAGCTTTTTCAATACGATCCAACGCATGGAGGATCGCAGAGGAGTCTGAAGAGGGGGGTTGCTGAGGGTGGGAACTGGAACGGCCCTGGGAACCCGCATTTTCCTTAGGCGGGATTTCTTCTGTTTCAGCAGGGTTGGGTTATTGTTCCTTAGATTTCAGCTTCCGAACTGTGTGCAACGTAAGACATTTGTTGTAGGCAGTCTCGGGGAAGTCTTCTGGGTACTGATTGAGGTTCGAGAGTAGCCTTTTGATGATGTGAGGGAAGGGTAAAGCATGGGAGTCATGAGATGCACAGAATTGCATGTGAGCCAGCACAATACGGGGAAGATCCAACTGAACGCCGGAGAGCACTTTGTCCATGTAGATGGCGTCGGTGATGAGGACTTCGTTCCTGTGCTCTTGCCTGGGAACCAAGTTGCGAGTGATCCAAAAATGCAGTAGCCGGTTTGCAATGGAGAGATCCTTCGTCTCCAAAGATGAGGGGGATGTGCCATCATAAATTTTCTTAACGATTGCTCCTTTGGACTTGAAGCCCTTTCCCTTGGGCCATCCCTTCTTCTGAGGCAGAATGCCAAACCCAGATCTCGACTCAATTCCTAGAGCAGACGCGATTAGATTGGCGGACAGGGGAAAGCTGGTTCCCTTCCATATGAGAATAGCGTCGTGACAGGGAGAGTTCTCCTTCTGAGGTACAAACTCCATGGACTGGTAAAACATCCGGACAACCTCGTCGGAAGCAGAGAAGGGCTCGCACAGCATCTCGTCCCACCCTTGTAACTGCAGTAGAGAGTGGAACTCATCCAAAGCTTCTCCATAGTGTTCCTCATCCTCTTCTTCTAATGCCTGGGTCCAGAATTCTCTGCCGATAATGAGAGGTTTTAGGATCTTCCTTTTGGAGAAGGAAGAGGAGACAGAGAGGGTGGTGGTTTTGGCCCTTTTTGTGGATTTGGTTTCATAGGAAACAATGGCTTGGGAGCTTCTCTTCCTCTGTTGCATTCTTGTGGCGACAGAGGGGCATGGGTTGGAAGTTGGATTTGAGGCTGATTGGGGAAGGCTCGGGGCTAGGGATCACTTGAAGGGATTTATCCGGAGAGGAATCATGCGACCCGCTTTCAGAAACTGATTTTGTGACTAATTCTGAAGCCAAAGTGATGGCTTGCTTCTCTTCTTTGGGCATGGTTGGTTCCTCTTCCACCTTTTCCTTAGCCTTTGGTGGTTCCTCAAGCTTCTCTTCTGGTTTCTCTGCCGGTTTCGCCACAAGGTTCTCTTTGGGGAGGGATTTTTGAGAGGTGGAGGAAGAAACAGGCTTGGAGGAGGAGGCTTTAGCCTTTTTTTCGCGAAAGGCTTGAAGAAAAACAACCTCTTCTTCATCCATAACAACGAGTGGGTTATGGTTGGCCATTTGAGAGGAGCTAAGAGGATTGCTGTGAGAAAAGAAAGAGAGGTAGAAGATCAGAGAGATGGAGAGCTTGGGTGATCAATTCAGAGCAACTGAGCACCTCTTTAAGGGCGTTGAAGATCTGGGATGGCCAAGAGCTGAGGTGACCGTTGAAGCAAATCCAGCCGTTGAGAAGATCAAGGCAAATCTGAAGCATTGAAGAGAGTTGCAGCTTTTTTGGAACAGCTAATTTAAATTCAAAATATGACCCATTCCGAGAAGAGGGAGGTCTGCCACTGATGAGACATGCCTTATCCCTGCCAATATGCCATAAATAGCGTCTGGGAGAGCCAAGCGAGCCGTTGGAGAGACGCGATGTTCTGGTTCCTTTCTGGCGACATTTTCAGCGAGCTAGAGGAATGTATGAGAACCTTTGGTGTGGGTGGAGACAAAGGAACCAAAAACAGTACGTTCCCATACAAGAAATCAGGGTAGACTTTTTATCGCATTGCACAATAATTCTCAGAGAAGGTTTAGAGATGGATCATAGAGAATTAAATTGAGCAAGAAGGCAAGGGTAGGTCTTAGTACACAATCATCATTTCAGCTTGTAATGTTGGGTTAGAAATATGATCAGATTGTGACTTTTGGGCCATCAAAGAAATTTGAACAATGAGGAGTTGAGAAATAATGATAATCAAAAGGAAACGAACCAGAAAAATTTATCTAAGCCTTTATAAGAAACCATTATGACAAGAACGGTTTGTAGTAAAAGATATAACACAAGGACATCAAGACTCAACAAGTTAAATATCTTAAACTAGTCAATCAGGGGAACTCGGAAAGAATTCTCAGAACTAAGATCAATACTGAGTAATAGGAATCATTCCTAGTTCCAATATGAGGTTCTCAAAAGGAACTCTATTCAATGCCTTGGTGAATATATCTACAATTTGATCTTCAGTTCTACAAAATTTTATAATGATGTTTCCCTTCTCAACATGATCTCTAAGAAAATGATGTCTAATGTCAATATGCTTGGTCCTAGTATGATGCACAAGATTCTTAGAAATATTCATAGCACTAGTGTTGTCACAAAGAATAGTGAGAGGGCCATAAGACATACCAAAGTCCGCGAGTTGTTGCTTTAGCCAGAGAAGTTGGGAACAACAAGAGGCAGCTGCAATGTACTCGGATTCTGTGGTGGAGAGGGAGACTGAAACTTATTTCTTTGATCCCCATGACACAAGGCAAGGGCCTAGGAACTGTGCCATTCCAGAAGTGCTCTTTCTATCCACCAAATATCCAGCATAATCAGCATCAGTGAAACCCATGAGCTCAAATGGACATTCTTTGGGGTACCAAATGCAGAGATCGTTAGTTCTCTTGAGATATCGAAGTATTCTCTTCACAGCAGCCAAGTGGGTTTCTCTCGGACAAGATTGGAACCTAGCACACAAGCCAACAGCAAAGACAATGTCTGGTCGACTAGCGGTTAGGTACATGAGTGAGCCTATCATACCTCTATAAAGCTTCTCCTCCACTAGAGGACTCGAGTGGTCCTTATCCAGATGGGCAATGGTGGATATGGGAGTGGAGAGAGGCTTTTATGAATCCAATTTGAACTTCTTCAGTAGTTCCCTAACATACTTCTGTTGGTGGATTTGAATACCATCTTCCTTTTGAGTGATTTGTAATCCGAGGAAGAATGTGAGCTCCCCAATTAAACTCATTTCAAATTCACTGCTCATCAAGTCTTTGAACTTGTCTACAAGGGACAGGTTAGTGGAACCAAAAATGATATCATCAACATAGATTTGAACCACTAAGATGTTACCTTCTTCTTCTAGGATGAAGAGAGTCTTATCAATAACTCCACGCCTGTAGCCATTTGAGAGTAGGAACTGGGCAAGACGATCATACCAAGCTCTGGGAGCTTGCTTGAGGCCATAGAGTGCCTTGTCTAGAAAATAGACATGATCTGGATGATCGTCGTCTTCGAAACCAGGAGGTTGCTTGACATAGACTTCTTCTTGAAGAATTTCATTGAGGAAGGCTGTCTTCACATCCATTTGGAACAACTTGAACCCTTTGTGAGATGCGAAGGCAATCAACAACCTTATTGCTTTGATCCTTGCCACTGGAGCATAGGTTTCATCATAGTCAATTCCTTCTTGTTGATTGTATCCTTGAGCCACAAGTTTTGCTTTGTTCCTTATCACAGCTCCTGTATCATCTAGCTTGTTTCTGAAAACCCATCTGGTTTCTATGATGTGCTTATCCTTGGGGCGAGGAACCAGATGCCAGACTTTGTTCCTTTCAAATTGATGAAGCTCCTCTTGCATGGCTTGGATCCAGTCCGCATCCTTCAGTGCCTCACCTATGTTCTTTGGTTCCACAATAGACAAAAAGGCATTAAAGGCAAAGAAAGTTAGATGTTCGTACCTGACTGGAGGCTTGACGACTCTTCTTTCTCTGTTGGAAGCCAAAGTATTTGATGTGGAGACATTCTGAGTTGAGCATTCAGCTTCCTGGTTGGGGTCACCTTCTCCATTGAAGAACATGTGGGAAGATGAATCATTGAGATCTCCACAGATATTGTCGTCATGCTCATGGTTCCCAGAAATGGATTGTTGTTCATTATCCATGGGAACTGGTGGAGGAGCCATTGGAGGGTTCCGTTCAGCAGGGCAGGAACTGGGAGGAGTGACATCTTCATCTGGATCTTCTTGGGATGACTTGGGAAACGGATCTTCAAAGGAACTGGTGGTGTTCTGCACAATCTTTCCAAGTGATTTTTCATTAAAAATAACATGAACACTTTCTTCTACCTTTTTAGTCCTTTTGTTGAAGACCTTGTATGCCTTGTTGCCTGAGGCATATCCAATGAAGATTCCTTCATCACTTCTTGGGTCGAACTTGCCAAGATTGTCCTTCCCATTGTTGTGCACAAAGCACTTGCATCCGAACACCCTTAGATGAGAAATGTTGGGAACTCTTCCTCTTAGGAGTTCATAGGGTGTCTTCTCTGTGATAGGGCGAAGCATGGCTCTATTGATGATGTAGCATGCTGTGTTGATCGCCTCAGCCCAAAAGGATTGGGAGAGTCCACTTGAGATCAACATAGTTTGAGCCATGTCTTCCAAGGTCCTATTCTTTCTCTCCACTACTCCATTATGTTAAGGAGTGTATGGTGCAGAGAAATTATGATCAATGCCATGCTCACTGCAAAAGGTTAGAAATTCTCCATTTTCGAATTCGGTACCATGGTCCGATCGAATAGCATTAAGTGAGCAATCAAGGGATTTTTCTAACAAAAGAACCAGGTCTTTAAAGCGATCAATGACTTCACTTTTAGATTTAATGAAAATGGTCCAAGTAAAGCGAGAGAAGTCATCGACAATAACAAAAATATATTTGTTCCCTCCTAGGCTTTGAACTCTCATGGGTCCACAAAGATCCATGTGGATGAGCTCAAGAGGCCTTGAGGTGCTTACCATGTTTTTGGATTTGAAGGAACTACGAGCATGTTTTCCTTTTACACGGTCAGAGCATGGTTCCTTAGATGTGCCACTCAGCTTTGGCAATCCTCTGACTAGTTTCTTTGAGTGTAGCTTTTGAATCAGCTTGGTGCTAGCATGACCGAGGCGTTGGTGCCACAACTCAGCTTGGTCATTCACGGTTGAGAGACACAGTTTCTCCTTGGGGACGAAGGATGGGTCAATAATGTAAACATTGTTGAATCTCTTTCCTTTTAGGATGATTTGTCCCGAGGAGTCAAGAACTGAGCATTCATTTGATCTAAATCTGACTTCATTGTCTCCTTGATCACACAGCTGTGACACACTTATTAGATCAAAACCAAGACTATCAACAAGGTGAACTTTGTTTACCTGAATGTGATCGTTAAGCTTCACAGTTCCTATTCCACAGATTTTCCCTTTGCTTTTGTCTCCAAAGGATATGTTCCCTCCTTGGAGAGGTTGAAGAGAGGTCATTTGATTTCTTTTTCCGGTCATATGGCATGAGCAACCACTGTCAATGTACCATAGTTGGGGTTGCCTCTCTTCTTTCTGCACATAAGGGAACTAAGATTTCTGAACCCAGCGAAGCTTGACTTTACTGGGGGGATTAGCATTTCGAGTCTGTGAATAATCAGGGAGTTGGTTCCTTTCCTGGTGATAAGCACTTTTCTCCCTTTCAAAGTTCCTTTTCTTAGCACAATCAGTGTTGTAATGGCCATTCTTATCACAGTAGGTACATAAGCGGTTGTAGACAACATGACCATACTTTCCTTTCCTTGGCCTAAAAGGTTTTTCATATATTTTGTTGAAATCAATATTGTTTTTAACCTTACTATTGGCCATGTCAACATACTTTTTGTGAGCAAAAGAATTGGTGAACCATTGATTTTCAGGAGTCATTTTTTCTTTTCCTTTTGGTTCCTTCTTAGGGCTTTGAGAACCTTCATTGAGACGTTTGGCAACCTCGGCCTTGTTCTCAAGCACCATGATCTTCTCTGATAGGAACTGATTCCTGTCACGAGAGGTGGCAAGAGCAATGCTGAGGTTCTCATTCATCTCAACAAGTTCTCGTCTAGCTTTTTCATCTTCAGCATCATTGTTATCCTTGTTGTTGACATATCCTATTCCATGGCGTTGTCTCACAAAAACAGTTTGATTTATTGTCTTTTCATTAATAGAATCAGTGAGGATGTCCAATCTATCAATTATGGATTGAAGCATGTCTTTTCCAGGTAAATTAGCATGCAAGGAAACTGTGACAGAGTCTATGCTAGTTTCATCACAAGATTTGCAGATTTTAAGGTGACTAGCATGCACGTTCCTAATTTCAATCAGTTTGGAGTGAGTTTCAGTTAGGTCTTTCTCAGTTTCATCAAGTTTCTTACTCCAAACAGAATTCTCAACAGTTAAGCATGCAATTTCATCTTCACAATCATCAAGTTTCTGTTGAAGGGAACTGGTTTCCTTTCCTAGTTTCTTTATGATCTTAAGAAGTTGTTTCTTATCACAATCAACTAGGGATTTTAAGAGATCATCAGAAGTTACCTCAAGGTCTTCTGAGTCGCTTGAGTCTCCTTTTGCCATGAGACATCTTTCTCCAGAGAAGCCGCTCAGATCCAGTTTCTCATCTGAGTTTTCTCCCCATGAGGCTACGAGAGCCTTCTTTCTCTGAGGTTTTTCTTCTTCCTTGGAGTCTTCCTTGTTGGGACAGTTCTTAGCGTAGTGTCCCTTCTCTTTGCACTCGTAACAAGAGACTTCCTTTAGATCCCTTCTGGGTCCGTTGTAGGAGGAACTCCCCTTGAGAGCAAACTTTCTGCTTTGCTTTAGTTCCTCACTTCCTTCATGCATCTCCTTGAGAGCTTTCCACATCTCTTTGGCCGTCTTGATTCCTATGACCTTGTCCATGTCCTCTCTGTCCAATCCATTGAGGATGAACTGCCTGGCCTTGGCATTCTTCTCCATGATAACATAGTGTTCTGGTTTCCAATCTTCTTCCTTCATGGTGAGGTCGACATAGCCATCTCCATTTTCGACTATCCTCCAGCATTGGTAGTCGTTGGTCTTGATGTGGCTTTCCATGCACTTTTCCCACCATGTTTCTTCTCCTTTCTTTCGGAGATGTGGCTTGTTGGTAGAGATTCTGAGCTCAAACTTGCTTGGTTGAGACATGATCTGCAAACTTATCAAAGATCTAGAGCTTTTCCTGCTCTGATACCAATTGTAGGATCGTGATTGTTAGATTAATAATCAGGGAACTGAGAACACAGTTTACAGTTCCCTTCGCAGCGGAAATAAACAATTAACTAAATGAACAAGTTCCTTATAGTGGAAACCTTCGATTGCCAACTAGCAATCTAGGATAAAAACCACTACCTTTCTTTGAAAGGATTTTAAAGTCTACTTCTTGGTTTCTTATCTCTTTTGGTTACAGCTTATCCTAGAAACGAACACACAGTTCCTTTGCCTTACACACAGTTAGACAATCCTAGATAACTTAACACAATCAATAATCAATCCAAGAAACAGACTTTTCGCACCTAGGAACTATCACTTACAGTCACAGAAACTTAGCACTCAGCTCTTCTTCCTTGACTGGTTCCTCTTGATCTCGGTTTGCTTTGATGATCTTGTTTGAAGCTTCACACTTTGATGTTTGCTATGAAGTGTGTTTCTATTGTGAATGCTTGAAGATAACCCTTGGGTTAGTCTTCCTTTTATAGAGGATTCTTCGCAGCTCGATCCTCTCTTGGTTCCCACGGATTGAGCTTGCCCTAGGATTGGTGGTTCTCCTTGATCCACGTTGTTCTTGGCATGTGCAAACAACCTAGGCAGCTCAGAATCTCTCTTGGTTGGTCAACTACCTCAGACGAGCCTTGTGGTGTCATTGTCAAAACGCTTTCGTCCGAGGTTGAGTAAGCTGGCCGCTTGGGAACCGTCTGCTGGACAGCGACGTCTTCATGTGTTGTCGCTTTCATCGTCTCTGTCCGAGGTAGAGGTTCTCTAGGCATCTTGTTCTTTAGCTCTTGGACCTTGGCAGACTTTTGGAAGCTTCGGACAAGTCGTTTTCGACACCTTTTGTCCGAGGTTGTGTGTTCCCAGATTTCTCGGGAATTGCAATGTCGCAAGCTCCATTTCTGGGCACACCTGGGTTCCTCTAGATTCCTTCAGCTGTCTTGTTCCTTTGGTTCCCTTGTTCTGTTTGGCTTTCCTGTCTTTGGTATATTCCTGTGGTTCATTAAAACATATCTTTGAGATAAAACATTAGTATCATAATATTTGTTATCTTCAAAAGTAGAGAAACTGAGGAAAGGAACTCTCAGGGGAACCGAAGTTCCAGAGTTCCGTTTCCTAACAGTCTTGCTATGTCGTTGTTCAAGTGCTTTCGTCTGAGGTTGAGCAAGATGGGCGCTTGGGAACTGTCTTCTGGATAGTGACATCTCTATGTCCTGTCGCTTTCATCTTTTCTGTCCGAGGTTCAGCGTTTCTGGGTATCTTGTTGTTTTGTTCTGGACATTGGCAGACCTTTGGAAACTTCAGACAAATCGTTTTCAACAACTTTTGTCCTAGGTTGTGTGTTCCCAGATTTCTCGGAAATCGCAGCCTTGTATGCTACCTTTCTGGGTACACCTGGGTTCCTTCTTCTGTCTTGTTCCTTTGGTTCTCTTTGTCCTGTTTGGTTTTCTTGCCTTTGGTATATTCCCGTGGTTCCTTAAAACACATCTTTGAGATAAAACATTAATATCATAATATTTGTCATCTTCAAAAGTAGAGAAAGTGAGGAAAGGAACTCTCAGGGGAACCGAAGTTCCAGAGTTCCGTTTCCTAACAGTGAGGTATGTATATATAACTAGACCTTATCAAACATGGGCCCGGGCCGGGTCTGAGCCAAATTTTAAGCCCGTTTGTCGGGCCCAATATGGTAACCGTGTCCGTCCGGAAGAGCGGACCGGGCCTGCCCGCATGTCATATAACCTATTTTTAAAAAAGTTATTTTTTTTTTTGTATTGGGGATCGGTCCGTTAAATTATTATTTTAATGTATTTTTTAGGTTATATTTATTTTTAATGTATTTTTTAATATATTTTTATATAATTAAAATTTTATACGAGGCGGGCCGAGCGGCCCGTACGGGCTTGACCATGTTACCGCGCCCGGCCCGTTCGGATTGAAACCCTTGTCCAGGCCCGTATTGTTTGATAGGCGGACGGGCCGGTCCGCGTTTGCTCAGATCTAAAATATAATATAACTTGACTAGCATATGTAGTTTAATATATTGCTAATTCCTAATTCATTGAACGTGGCACAGACGCAGAGTTTCAGTTGCAAGTTACTGGTGCGTGATCACGGAGCAGTTTGGGCGGCTAATTCCCCGCCCAAGGGACCCTTGTCTATAAGGATGCAGACGATCAATGGGTTGTTCCGGTTAACGACATTCCACATGACTGGAAACCTGGAGATTTATTGACTTTGGGCGGCTAATTCTCTGCCCAATGGACCCTTATCTATAAGGATGCAGACGATCAATGGGTTGTTCCGGTTAACGACATTCCACATGACTGAAAACCTGGAGATTTATTGACTTTGGGCGGCTAATTCCCCGCCCAATGGACCCTTGTCTATAAGGATGCAGACGATCAATGTGTTGTTCCGGTTAACGACATTCCACATGACTGAAAACCTAGAAATTTATTGACTTTGGGCGGCTAATTCCCCGCCCAATAGACCTTTGTCTATAAGGATGCAGACGATCAATGGGTTGTTCCGATTAACGACATTCCACATGACTCCGGAGTACAAGTCAACTAATTAATTCAGAAAGGGACAAGCTGCAATAAGTTGATCATTCGTCTTCGATCTTCCTTGACATATATATGGTCGAGTGTCTATCAGAATAAGTTTATTTATAACATTCGATAATTGTTGATTGTATGTTTAATGTTCTATGAATTGTAATGCAATACCCCTAATACATTAATTTAGAATCAAGGATATATACCGATATAAAATTTACCCAAACAATTATATCTCCTTCTCACTATCTCATATATCACGCCTACTTTTATTATCTACCGATGTTAAAAATAATATTTTAATAAATATATACTTTAGATAAAAATTAAAATATTTTTCTAATATATATTTTAACATTATATTTATGGTACATTTAATAATTTATTATCAAATTTTGTATGCTATTTAAAAAATATTTTATTTAAAATTTACATATTTTAATAATCTTGATCATATGAATATAATATTATCACTTTTTGTTAAACCCGTACATAGACCTGTCAACTGGGTCGAGCGGGTCGGATTCGGGTCAAATCGGGTTCGGGTTGATAAAGTTTTCGAGTCGGGTTCGGGTTGACTCAACGGGTCGATCATGTTTTTTTTATGATTATTATTATGAATTTTAACTTTATAAAAATAATTATAATAATATAATTAAGATTATATTATTATTTAATAAAGTTTATTAAAATATTTAATATAAATAAAATAAAATATACAAAATAAAGGAGATCCGCGAGCTCGGATTTGCGTTCGGGTCGAGTCGGGTCGGATCCTTCGGGTTCGGGTCTTTCTTGACCCAGTGACGTTCGGGTCGGGATCAGGTTCTTTCGGATCGGATTTTCGGGTTGAGTCGGTTTTTGACAGGTCTATCCGTACATAATATGGAAACTACAAGAATTTTAAACGTGAACCGGATTGTGAATATCCAAAAGTTTATTATGTGGACCGGATTGTGAATATTGTAGATGGAGAACCAGGCCCGTTATGTTGGCCCAATAAATCCCGCGTCGGTCCGTTAGCTGGCGATTGACGATTCTTCTTCTCTTAGCTCTCTCTATCTCTGCCCTAACTGTCCGACACCTTGCTCTCGCTATCGGTTCCTATTCCCCCCTTCCTAATCTTGTCATTCTTTCCGGTCGCCGGAGGGAAATTGGAGGTTGTTCAGTTGCAAAGACACAAGTAAGGTTAGAAAAATCGAAACTGAAATTCAGTCCCAACGATCAAGGGTGCAATCAATCGAATTGGAAAAGTAGGCGAGTTTCTCTTCAACTCTTAGACTTGGTTTTGTGTTAGCTTGTATCGTGAAATTATCTGTTGATTTTGGTATTGAAATCAGATCCTTGACCTTGATTCTTTGACTGAAGTCGGCAAATTTCTGGAATTCATATCCCTTTTGAGGATTCTGCTTAAAAGGGGAAGGGCGGTATCGTGAGAATTGGTTGAAGGATTTATCAAGGCATAACCATATTTGTCTGTCTTTGTTCATCGATTACAGGAAGAAATATTGGATACATTTCCTGCTCCTGAGAACGTCTCAAGGGCGTGTTGCGAGTCAAAATGGATGGCCGCTATGGTCTTCAGCAAGGATGGGAAAATAACAGCGTAATTTGTGGTTTTACTTTTAATCAATCACCCTATAAAGTATCGGATGATGTACAATACAAGAAATTAGGGCTCATGTGATTGTCCCGTTTTAAACAACTAGGAGTGAGACAAAGCCGTGGGCATTGAGGATATGCAAAAGGGTTTCCCTGTCTTTAGCATGATTATTTGTTCCTGATCTACTTTATTCTCTTCAATCCACAGGCTTTTGAGGGGTATAGCGCAGCCCATGAGCCGAATTACAGGTGCGTTTGTTGAACAAGTGCAAGAGATTTTATGGCAGCTGAAATAAACTTGAAATTTGTTTGTGTCCTAGTAGTATCTAACGGATTAAATATTTTGTGGCATTCTGGAGTAAACTCATCTTTCATATTCCATTTTTCTAACATTCCAAGTTTATCTGTTTGATACTCTTTTTTTTCCCTCTCCATAAGGCTACAAGGATTTTTTTAAACTCTTCCTTGTGTATTTTTGGCAGGGGTGGTGGTTCATATGATGATAGGAGGTTTATGGATGATAGGTTCCCTAGGGAGCCAGTTTATCCTAGGGGTGCATACCATAGAGATATTCTTGAAAGAGACGATTATGGAGATGACCCTTCCACTGGTATGTGGTCTCAACCGAGACGAAGAGGCTATAAAGAAGAATATCCTGCTGACAGGGAATCTAGAAGACATGATAAGTCACATGTTGATTCATATCATGATCTAGATTCTTTTCATGAAGATAACAGGTATCAGATGGACGCATATCAGAATCTTGATAAATTAAAGGATGGCTATGGCACTGACAATTGCAGAGAACGTGCACTTGACAGGGCTGGTAGACTTGGGGTGCAAAATGATGATGGCTACGCATTGGATGACTATGAGTATAGACATCGCAGAGATGATAGTCGTGAAAGAGATTATGATCATGGAAGGCATAGTCACGATTCTGATTATGACCGAAGTAGGAGAGATGGCAGCTGGAGGCGACGTGATTCTCGTGACAGAGAGCGTGATAGGAGAGGAATGAGCCATGAACAGGATCAGAGCCCCCAGAAGAGGTATGACAGTTCACGGTCTCGGTCACGAGGCAGGGATGATTACCCTAGGTCAAGATCTCCGCGAGGTCGAAGTCATGGTCGTAGCCATCGAGAGGACAGCTATGATGACGACCGGTACGATAGAAGTTTGAGGCGCCGTGATTTTGATGATAAACGCCATGATCATTACTCTGTGGTATGCTTTTTTTATATTGTTCTGCCTCAACATTTCAGATGTGTAGGACATTGGGTTTTTATGACTCTTGTTTCTATTATATTCTTTTCCTTCAGGCTCCTTCTGCTACTGTTGTTGTGAAAGGTCTTTCACAAAAGACAACTGAAGAAGATCTTTATCAAATTCTGGTATATTTCTATTTGAATACATGGTTTTTATACTATTGTGCAAATGATATTTGCGTCACTGACATCACTCTAAACAGGCTGAATGGGGTCCTCTTCGCCATGTTCGTGTGATTAAAGAGCGTAACTCTGGCATTTCTCGTGGATTTGCTTTCATTGATTTTTCTTCAGTGGTAAATTACTAGAACCCTGTTTGGTGCGCTTTAATTTTTCAATTTGAGCTTGAAGGTGATAGAGTTTCTGCAGGATGCTGCACAAGCAATGATGGATAAAGTAGGAGTTGATGGCCTTGTTATAGATGGCAAGAAGCTTTTCTTTGAGTACAGGTATTACTTTGTTCATGACAAAGTGTCTCAACCAATCTGTTTTTTATTATTGTGGAAGCTTGTTTCGTTAGGAAGCGGGAGTCATTAGAATTTTTGGAGGACATATTAAAGATATAGTAGAAAATTCACATATGAAAAGTAAGTTTGTGCTTGTGAATTGGGCCAGGGTGATGTATTCTACAACATAGTTTTCAGTGGTTGACCTGCATTTTAATACATCAGACTATGCTGTCAAAAGTTATGGGTTTTCCCTCTGACTTTGATTTGTATCCCATCATGTGTCATCCCTTTTTGAAGCCATATCGGCTGTTATGATACCTAGTTGATTTTTCACTGTGGATGTTTTCAGAAGTTATACGTATTCCCTCTGGCTTTAGTTTGTATACGATCATGTGTCATCCCTTATTTACTCCATATCGGCTGGTAGGGTTGTTTATTAGATTTTGTTATAGGCATTTTCATTGTGTAAATTCATATATCACTTGATAACTAGTCTCTATTTTTGCTGACCACTATAAAATAGCAAAATGGAAATACTAACCTAATTACTAGACTTACTGTTTGATTAATCTCTTTATATATGTCATTTGGTAATTATTTTGCTTCTCAGTAGCAAGCCAACTGGAGGTGCTGCTGGGCCACCTTACCGGCAAGATAGTGGAAGGCCAAATCATGGAAGTCATAGAAGTGCTGTAGTGGCATCTGATTGGATGTGCACTATTTGTGGGTGTATCAATTTTGCACGTCGGGTGTCCTGCTTCCAGGTTCTCTAATTAGCTTATTAATCTAGTTATTTTCTTTTCATTAACCCACATGTCTAAAGAAGGATTGTGGAATAGCTCATCAGTGGCAGCTATTTTTCCTGAAGTTGTAGGATTATTTATTTCATGTGTTAAATTGACTGATGATTCTTTGTGCAAGACTCCTCAGTAGCCTTGCTGGGTTGTATGGCTAATTGTGTGATGCCTATTATTATGCCGTTGCGGTATTGGAGCTAAATTGTATGTTCAATTTGTATTTTTCTTTTATTTTTTCTACTTCCATATATAAGAAGTGTCTATAATTTTGAAGTTGGTGCACAATGTCTGAGGTACTAACTATCAGTCTAATTAACAGTGACACAGTGGGTTATTTCTTTATTTTTGGTGATTGTTAATAAGTTGCCCTTTTACTTCTTTGAGCTTCTCGGTGGAAGAGCATTCTGCAAAATAAGTTGCTTTTTTGTTGTTGTAAAAGTAGGTATTTTCTTAGCGTTAAATTTCCCTCAGTAGCTTATCAATGGGTTTCATCAATGACAGTGTAATGAAAGCCGAACAGATGATGCACCTGCTGCTGATATTGCATCATCCAGTTCTGCACAACTGGGTAGAAAGGGTACAGAGTCAGGTTGGTAAAGTTGGGACTTGTGACTAGGATAACACATATACTGTTCAATGCTCTTATATGAATTGCGTCTTTCTTAGGTCCTACACATGTTTTGGTTGTGCGTGGATTGGACGAGAATGCTGATGAAGAAATGCTTCGTTATGAATTCTCAAAACATGCTCCCATCAAGGTATCTATGTTTGTTTGATTAGTCCAATATTTTTCTTTGTTCTTATTGTGCATGTTATAGAGTTATCTGTTATAGAGAATGCAAGTGTAACTGGAACTTTTTGTTGATAATATGCAGGACCTTCGTCTTGTTAGAGACAAATTTACTCACGTATCAAGAGGATTTGCTTTTGTGCATTTCTATTCGGTATGTTCTTCTATATATGTTCATATGGCGTATGCTTTTATTTCTTATTGGAATTAGTGTAACAATTTCAAAGTTTTCTTAGTTCGTAGTTATCTCCAGAATAGTAGGAAATTTCAAATGTCGTGTGTCAAAAAAGCTTCAAGATTTATAATGTTAGTCTTGCTTAATATTTTAATCCGAGTAAGCGTGCATTGTGCATTTTTGTTCAAACAAAAGTTTGGAGCTTTAAAAAATAAAAGCTGATACTGCTTCATATCTGATGAACTGCCATAATGTCAAAGCTGGACCCTAGCAAAGAAAAGGTAGGTTTCTGCAAAATGACTTCAGAAACCTATCTTAAGAATGATGCACTCAGTCAATTGAGTGTGAACCATAAATGAAAAGTATTTTTGTAATCCAAAATCCATATGGGTGGCTCTAGGTTAAAGTGCAGCATGTTGCAGTTCTGTAACCTTAAGATATCAATCATTTCATTCTTGTAGCATATTCCATATTTTGAAGTTAAATAGTTCAGTCTTTGCTACCAAGGTCTGTAAGAATGCAGTGGGATATTTGGTCCATTTCCTCCAAAATTAAACTTCAGATGCAAGCTAATTGTCCTTTTTTATTTATTTCTATTGACTAGGTGGAGGATGCTACAAAAGCACTTGAAGCTACAAATGGAACAACACTTGAGAAGAATGGTCAGATTCTGCGTGTAGCATATGCTAAAAGCATACTTGGTCCAGGGTCTGGCTCTTCAGGACATTCTCAATCTAGTAGCCTTGCAGCAGCAGCAATTGAGGCTGCAGCATTTGCTCAACAGGTAATTGCTTCCCCTTTCACCCACAACTATGCCTTGCTTGCTTGCCAGTAAAAATGACTTAAGAAATAATTGTACCTGTACAGGAACAGCTTTAGATTCCAGTTGGGCAAGATTTGAACCCTGAATATCAATTTAACTAGAACCTGAGGGTTAATGTATTTATTTTCTCTCAGACCAGTGCCTTCTACTCTGTTGTTCAAATGAGAGGGAACTCAGTGAAGTGATATTTTTTTAACTAAGACCTGGCTTTATTTTTAACCAAGCTTTTGTAGTATAATATGAATTTGAGAAAGAACAAGAAACTGGGAATTATCTTAAAAGCTTTTATTTCTAACTTTCCATTTTATAATCCAACTTGTAACTGTATATGACCATGATTTTTTTTCCATTGGCACCTATGAATATCCCCTAATTTACTTTTAGGCCTGGATCTTTTTCCTAATTTCTCTTACTCTTTTACCTGTCTTCCAATGTCACTTTCTCATTTTTATGCTAAAATTCTTGTATGCAGTATGATGCTGTCGGTTGGGCACCCAAGGAGTATAATCCGGATGAAAAAATATCCACTGGTGGACAGGAACAAGGCGGAAAGGTTAGTACTCAGAATGAAGGTTCAGCCCCACAATCTGGCTTTGTATGGGATGAAGCGTCAGGCTACTACTATGATGCCACTTCTGGTTTCTATTATGATCCAAATACAGGTTGCTTATCTTACTTTTGATACATGGCTATTTTTGTCGCATCTTTATAAAACAAAATCTCAAGAGTGAACATAAGGAGAGTAGAAACATGGATTATTTTGCATGTTGATGCAGTTGTATTTCTTTATGACTTGATTTATTGATACTACTGCCCTCGATTTGTTATGTATAACCTCCTAATGAACAGCTTCTCAAATTGATACTCCTTTTCATGATAATGATTATGAGAAATATCAAGGTTATTATCTTCTGAAAATCTACTTCTAATTTTTGCACAAGTCCATTCAAAGATGCATCAGAAATAGCTATTTTTGTGTGGCTGTAGTGAGTCAATTGTTTTATGCTCTAATTTTCCTGCTCAATCCAGGCCTATATTACGATGGCAACAACGGGATCTGGTATTCATATGATCAGCAGAATCAGCAATATGTCCCCTGCAATGAGCAAAATGCTAATAGCACTTCGAAACAGTCTGAAAGTAATAACACTAGAAAAGCTGTCATCTCTGCTCCTGCGGCAACCATAGCATCAAGTGAAAAACCTGCTTCCATACCAGATGCCATCCAGGCTGCTGCCTCAGCAGCATTAGCTGCAGAAAAGAAAGAAAAAGAGAAAGCAAAAGAAATCAAACTTGCTTCAAAGAGCAGCCTTGTGGCCAGTAAAAAGAAAATGAGTAATGTCTTGTCCATGTGGAAGCAGAGAAGCCACGAAGGGCAAGCTCCACGTGTTGCCCTTGATGTTGGTCAAGCTCCAGCTACACCCGATGAACGTGCTAATATCCCTGCACAGTCTGTGAAGGGTAAGTTTAGAACTGAAGCTATGGGGGCTAGGGAGAATCTCGCAGCTACAACTAGTTCTGGATTGCCGACTGTGGCTGTTGGTGCTCAGACTACCTCCTTGGAATCTAAGGCAAACCAGAGGCCTGGTAATGCCTCAGGGGTGACATTGATGGGAGTAATTAGAGGCTCTGGAAGAGGTGTTATTAAAGCAGATTCTATTTATCCAGGATCATCTGGTGCAGCTTCCTCTCCAGCAGCTTCCATTGTTGGCTCATCAGTTCCTTCAGGGTTTTCTGATACAGTTGCTGGTTCAACTCCATTCAAAACTGATGCATCTGCACTAGGTTCCTATTCATCATCTATTGCTGCTGGAAGTGGAAAAAGGCGGTTTTCTGAGACACCTCTACAGTCTTCTGGTCAGAAGGAACAGCAGACAACTTACAGGGATCGTGCTGCTGAGAGAAGAAACTTGTATGGAATTACCTCTTACGGAGATGATAGCTTTGACGATCCAAGTAAGCCATGACTTCTTATTTGTCTGATATTACCACCTTTTCTATGAGCTTGTATTTATATTACTGCGAGAAGCACTAAACTCTAACATCTGCTCTTTATGGGTTTGACTTTTTGTACTATAATTCTTAGAAGGAAGATGTAAAAAAGAAACATAAAACCTTCTTTGTGTTGAAATCTACGGATGACTTCATTGGTTCATTTTAGTTGTTTTGACCGACAGATTAATTTATGAGAAATGTTGTCTTTAATTCTGAATTGGCAAGATCGAGATCTGGGATCCAGAAAAGGTGCTTCAGATTTAGGATCCATGCCTTTTCCCCCTGGTGTCGGTGGCCGAGGGTCTGCTGACAGCAGTGTTCAGAGTTATGACATTATCACAGCTGATCAAGCAATCGATGAAAGCAATGTTGGCAATAGAATGCTGCGCAACATGGGCTGGCAAGAAGGATCGGTATTGTTCTTTCTTAACTACATTTTTTTCCCATTACTTATGAGAATGGGTCTAAATACTTATCCTATTGCCAATCTTCTCATAAGGCCTGACAGTATAGTTGCTCATTTCTCAATTTGGATGTGCTAAAGGAGAAATCCTTGTTGACCAACTATTTTCAGCACACGAGCTTGCAACTAAATTAGAATCTCGCTAACATTACATCTGGCTGTTGGTTTGTCTATGTTGCTTGTGTCGGGTATGTCGTTGCCAATATAACAGGGACTAGGTAGGGATGGTAGTGGTATGGTGGAGCCAGTTCAAGCCCAATCAGTGGACAGCAGAGCAGGCTTAGGAAGCCAGCAGAAGAAGAAGGTGCACCCGAGCCTCGAGGTGCAACCCGGGGATAGCTACAAGACGTTGATTCAAAAGAAAGCCCTTGCAAGATTCCGGGATATGTCTTAGCACAGTCTGCTGTGGGAAACTTAGTTTGTTCTTTGTAGCATATGTTGGGGGAAATATTGGTTTCCGGTAAATGCTCCTGTAAAAGTTGAAAATGAGACATTTTGGGGTATCTTTCTACTTATTGTTTGCAGTGAAATTACTAGTTTGGAGCTGCTATGTAGACTATTGAAATTAATTTTTCCCTTGCCCAATTTATAGTCAATAAGTTCAACTAGTTTAAGAATTTAACTTGTTCATGAATTCAACTAGTTTGGAGCAACTGGTTGATTGCAGTTTGTAAAGTTTGAAGTAATATGAAGAGCAATGCAAATTCCGACTCGACCGGACCCGAAAATTACGGTCCAGACCGACATTGTGAAACAAAGTCGGTCTGGTTGATTGCAGTTTGTAGCAATGCAAACAAAAATGCAAACAAAATGCAGGTTACAAACTGCAATCAACCAGTTTGGAGCAACTGGTTGATTGCAGTTTCTAACCTGCATTTTGTTTGGCCCTCAAACAAAGGCTTCATATAAGCCTTATTTGAATGTCCCAATACCCTAAAAAAATATTAGAAACCAAAACATTTACATCGAAAGCCAAATTAAAACCCTTAACACCGACGGAAAAAAATCAATTGATATTCTATGTGATCTTCAACCGGTGCTAATTAAGCAAGAATGGGTTTGTCTAGCAACAGCCTGGTGGGGCGTCTGGATCCACAAAAATAAAAAAATCTTCCAAACTACAGGGCCAAACAACATAAAGGATCTAACCCTGTACATAAAAACTCTTATACTCAACTGGAACAAAACAAAGAAACTTGAAACAGACGAACCAACGCACCAAAAGCTCAACCCAGCTCAACGACGAAAAACTAGAAACATTAAATGGGAAAAACCCCGACATGGATTCTACAAAATAAACTTTGATGGCTCTAAACTACCAAACAGACAAATAGGAACTGGACACATTATCAGGAATGATCATGCTGAAATTATCCATATGTCCAACCAAAAATATGATTCCAAATCAGTACTCATGGCTGAAACCATAGCATTGAGAAACAACATTAAAAAAGCTATATCACTCAATCTTAACAAGATCGAAATTGAAGGAGACAATTTGTGCCTAATTAACTCTATTCTAGGCAACTGGACTTGCCCGTGAGAAATTGAAATGGTAATGCTGATATCCTCATCAATCTTCGTTCTTTCTAAGAAGTCTTGATAAAGCATGTTTTTCGAAAAGTTAACAGATTCGTTGACTTTATTGTCAAACACAGCTTCTCAACCTTAAGAATTGCCTTAGAATCCAACCAAGAACTGAAAGTTCTCATCCTTCGGAATGCTCTAGGCCGAACCTTACACCGTAGTTAGGTTTCGTCTAATTCTCTCCTCATTAAAAAAAAAGAAAAAAAAGAAGCTTCATATAAGCTACAGTGTGCTGGGCTAATATGTTGAACGCTGCTAAATCGCGATTCGCGAACGCTTCACTTCGTCGTCTCCCCGTCAAACACTCTCGGTATGACAATGAACGAAGAGCAGCGATCCCGCCTCCTCATTTCCTCCTCTCGTTACTCGCCTCCCCAAGGTTTTCTATATTTTCCCTCCCAACCACCAAATTCTTCCCCTCCAGTTTATCTCTCTCTTCAAATTATTTTTTGTATTTTTTGGTCTTCCTATATTCATGGCGGATTTTGACAGTGTCGTCTGCTTATCAACCAATACGCGAAATTTGCAGGGGTCAAGCTATCCTACGGGACGGCGGGCTTCCGAGCAGATGCAACGCTCCTTGAATCGACCGTCTACAGGGTAGCAGTCTTGGCGGCTTTGAGATCCATCAAGACTCAGTCGGTGATCGGACTTATGATCACCGCCTCCCACAATAAGGTGTCTGATAATGGCGTTAAGATTGCTGATCCCAGCGGTGAGATGTTGAACCAGCAGTGGGAGCCCTTCGCTGATTCCCTCGCCAACGCATCTGATCCCACTCACTTTGTCGCGGTCTCTCTCTCTCTCTCTGATTTCTTTTATTGTTGAAAGCTCTCTGAGATGTTGAAATTGTGGAACAACTTGTGAATATTCACGTTCCTGGTCTCTTGCCTAGACGTTTTCAGTTGACATGTGTGGCTTTTCGTGTAAATTACAACCAGCTGGTGGATGAATTTGTGAGCAAGGAGAGAATTTCGACTGGTGTTGGGCGCCCAGCTGAGGTCCTATTAGGAAGAGATACGAGGCCGAGCGGAGAATCACTCCTTGAAGCTGCAAAGCATGTACTATATTTCATCTCCGTGAGTTTAGAATTTGTGTGATCTGAGTGCTAATCTTGCTCATGTTGATTGTTTTTATGTGGAAGGGAATTAACTCCATCACTGGAGCACTTGCTCATGATATGGGGATTGTGACCACCCCGCAATTACACTGGATGGTCCGAGCAAGAAATAAGAGCATGAAGGCAACTGAAGATGATTACTACCAGCAGCTGTCAGTCTCTTACAGGTGTGTATGTTGTTAATTTTTTTTTTGTTTTGGGCAGTCAGCTTTATAAGATCCTAATGTAGTCTCTGAGATGATTAATTTAGGTGTCTG
The DNA here is from genome assembly GCA_027886185.1 of Rheum nobile. Lineage (NCBI taxonomy): Eukaryota > Viridiplantae > Streptophyta > Magnoliopsida > Caryophyllales > Polygonaceae > Rheum > Rheum nobile. Next base: position 400,811 of record WOAB01000366.1, on the reverse strand, counting down.
GTGGATCTGATTCCTGATAAAAGTACAATGGACAATGTCGGAGGAAAAGTAGTTGTTGATGGGGCGAATGGAGTTGGTGGGGATAAGCTTGAAATGCTGAAAGATTTGTTTGAACACAGTTCAATTGAGATACGTAATTCTAGCAGAAGTGGCGGTTTGCTAAATGAAGGAGTGGGTGCTGATTTTGTTCAGAAGGAGAAGATTGTACCGTCTGGGTTCAGTGCAGCTGACAGAGGGCTCAGGTTTGTGTTCTTCCGTTTATTCATCTCCATCTAATTTTACTGACAGAAACATACATAACTGTGTTATCTGGATTCCTATAATTGAAAAAGGAAGCTCATTTGATTAAGTATCAATAAAGAACTTTCCCTAATCTGATAGATAGGACTCTAACCATTGTGTTGTTTCTAGTTTTCCAGGTGTGCTAGTCTAGATGGAGATGCAGACCGACTTGTATATTTTTATGTGCAACCTAATTGCAATAAGATTGATCTTGTTGATGGAGACAAGATTCTGTCCTTATTTGCTTTATTTATTAAGGAGCAATTAAGTTTTCTAGATGAAAATGAAAACACGAATGCTCACTATTGTGCCCTTGGTGCTGTGCAAACAGCGTATGCCAATGGGGCATCCACAGCCTACTTAAAAAGCTTGGGGTTGGATGTTGTCTTGACTCCTACTGGAGTGAAATACTTGCATGAAGAAGCTGCTAAATTTGATATAGGAATATACTTTGAGGCAAATGGACATGGGACAATTTTGTTTTCAGAAGATTATATATCATGGCTAGAGGGTAGAGCTAAGGAGTTGGAGTCCACATCTAAAGGTGAGTTCCAGTCTGCTAAATCTATCGTTTTTTGTTTCTGCTTGTCTTTGTTTTCCCCCTCTTTTTTCCCATTCAGTGATTGTTTATTCCAGGTTCACAGAAGCAACAGGCAGCTCTTCGGCTACTGGCTGTTAGTAAGCTGATCAATCAGGCAGTTGGTGATGCTTTGAGCGGAATGCTCTTGGTGGAAGCCATCTTACGTCATATGGGATGGTCTGTTGAAAAGTGGAATAATATTTACCATGATCTTCCCAGCAGACAGCTTAAGGTTTGTTCTCCTAAATCCTTCGTGCCAAGCAAGCCCCTCCCAGGTTGGGAGGTTTAAATGCTAGACATTGCCTTTTGAATTTTTCTTATACATCGTGAGGGCTTCTACACATTGCTTTCACTGTTTACACGTAACACTTTGAAACTTACTATTTCCTCCCTCTTCGCATATTGCTTAGTGATTTATCCTTACGTATGTCCTCTTTTTTATGGAAAGTGGCAGTAATTTACCCATCTAAATGACTGATGCTATCAAATGTCATGAACTGAGCTGTTCTTTTAATTCTTAGGGATCCTAACTGTAGCTTGGTTGTCTACACTTTATAAGTTAGTCCTGAACTTTAAATCTCTCAGATATATCAAGAATTTCTTGGCCCTTGTTCTACAGATTATAGCTAATTCGTACTAAAACTTGTTTTTCATTTAGTGTGGCTTTCTGCAATCTCAATTATTTAATTTAGTTGCTTTATTTCATAAAACTTTGAGCCACATTGACATGACATTATTAAGAGACGTATTAGGTTTTTGTATGAAACGGATATCCTGTAAAAGAAACTTTCCTATTTATGCAGTTCTAGTATTTGTTTGTTTTTCTCCTTGTCAATTGAGAGGGTGAGTGTGGACTAAGAATAGAGTTCAAAACTATACCTGCCTCACTTTAGAAAATTCTGAACTAGCCATACCCTTTTGTAGATTTGCAAGTTCATATCACTGTGAAGACCTTCATTTACAGCCCATCTGTTCACATTAGGTGGCAGCTGATTACATATATAATTCCGTTTTCTTGAACTAAACTGAGCTTATTTCCAACTACGTCAGACCTGACAGACATGGTAGCTTTACAAGTCACATCTAAATGGATAACATCCATGTTCCAAACCATCTTGTGACTTCAGTTTCTCAATCAATGTACTTGTTTTTCAGCATCACTTCATTTGAAGGGGCTCCTGCAGTTAACCTTTTGTTTTCATTCAGATGCAATGAATTTGATGTGTGACTCAACAACATAGCTCACCTGTGGTGGAAACATTTTTTATTCTTATATTTAAGTTGTTGAATTTTTGCTGCTCAGGTTAAAGTTGTGGATAGAACTGCTGTTGTTACTGCAAATGCAGAGACTGTAGCCATCAAGCCCCCAGGCATTCAAGAAGCAATCAATTCTGAAATAGGTTTGCCTGCTTTCTTGCTCTATTTCTAATTTTCTAGGATGTTACTCCTCTAGAAAAATTAGAACAGAGTATATGTTTGTTTTATCTTGGGGACTTGGTAATGAAAGTCGGAAAGGATGATGAGTGTTATGGACGGTGACTTACCCAAGATTTCAGATTTGGGGTGCAAATCCATGCAATGTGATTATATTTAGATTATAACACACTGCCTGAATTGTAGCCTCCTTTTTTACCAAAAAAGAAATTTTGGAAGGAAGTGGCATCATCAACAAACCCTTTTTATGCCTGTGCTTTTGACTAATACATGGCTCTCTCTTACTGACAAATGGTGACCTCTAATGCTATTGATCCCCATGCAGATAAGTATCCTAATGGGCGTTGCTTTATCCGGCCTTCTGGCACAGAGGATGTTATCCGAGTTTATGCAGAAGCAGCCACCCAAGAAGCAGCAGACTGCTTAGCAAATGCTGTGGCACACATTGTGGACCAATTTCTTGGATTTGGCAGCAACAAGGAGCAATGAGTGTTGTAGAAGGGTTTCTAGTTGATCAATCTTCGGTTGTCTTGGATATCAATTGAATCGTGTTTTGAACACTTTCCAAAATCAATATTTCGACCCTATACTTGTTGCCTCGGGTTACACGAAATCTGATCCGGGATAAGACAATCGCACCTCTAGTGATTCAGGCAAATCAAAAGAGAACACTTGAAGTTTTCGGTTTTGTTCGATATAGAGAGATCGTAAGTTCTCGCATACCAAAGACTTGCCCCAAACCCGCTCTTATATAGAGCATATGAATTTAGGCAGTTATAAGTCGGTTTATGAGGTTAAAAAGTAGTTTTAACGGTTAAGTTAGTTAAAAACCCGCCAAAACTCTCTTACCGGCAAGCCGCACGGTTTGTGACAAACCGTGCGGCTTTACAGAAGCCAAAACTGGCTTCTGTTCTGCCCTGGCACGGTCTGTGCCCATGTGCACGGTTTGTCACAAACCGTGCACACCCCTTGGCACCCCGAAAATACATTCTCGGTGTCCGCCTCTTGAACCCCGACACGTTTCGTAACTCCGAATCCACGCACACGAGTGTGCACTCCGCACTCCCGAACCTCGTTATGCACCAAACAAACTCCTTAAGTCTTTGAGCGAATCCCGATTACACTAAATGGCCGATAACACTAAAATCACCAACAATGAGTCGTTTCAATTTATGTTTTGTAGTTCCTTGATTTTTCCTTGTATGAGTTGTATCTTATTAACCCTTGCTAAGAACCCGATGTTGTAGTACTTAGAATTGAATTTGGGATGGAAGAGGGAGATGGATTAAAGCAGGATTGTTCATCCGTGTCTTTCTAAGACCTAATTCATGCTTGATTTTTACCTAAAAAGAATATACAGGACAACGGCACTTGGTTCACATGCTAGGTCATCATTTTATTCATTCGGCCAAAAAAAGAGCATCATGTTATTTTATTCTGTAAACTACCCTGCCATTCTTTCAAGTTAACCCTTCATTTTTCTTACTTACAGCATTGAAACTCATCTGAGTCTTATATTGAATTGTCAAGTGTGGGACTTCTTTTTCTGTTGTGTTGTCTGCAAACTCACAAGTGACAACAGGTTTGTGAATTGTGATGGATAGAGTAAGCAACCAACAGTCCTTTCAACAACAAGTTCTGATTTAGAAGCAGCTGTTGTGCCTTTACACTTGTCAAATGCCATAAGAATTAAAGGCTTCTTCTCACTATAGTATACATGTTTAACTTCTCCCTGTTCTATAAGCTATCATTAGCTGACCCATCCAAGGCTTCTCACACACCCCATAGTGATATTCTCATATGGTGCACAACTGCAGAAACGCCAGCAAAAACGAACTTAGATGACCATATGTTCAATGCAATGCTGCACACGAGATCCAACAACTTCTTGGAATGGAAACACAGAGTGGGAGCTTGGAACATGTTATGACAAAATCAAGCAACAGCTAATGCCCAATGACTTGAGATGATCCTGATCTCATAAAACTATGCTCCTAATCCTACAACAGCTATCCTTCTAAGTTGTAAGTTTGAAAACACCCTCATATGTGATAAGTCATACCCATCTCAGTATAGGCATACACATTACACTTCAAAACTCAACCCAGCTAAGACACTTACATTGGAATGCAAAATGGGGCATTTGAAGCTCCATGGTAACATCTTCATAATTGTAGAATTCAGATGGGGATAGAACAAGAACTAGCAACGGATTGTAGGATTGGGAGGTTTATGGCACTGAAAGAAATGAACTTCCCAATTGTATGAAATTCAAGAGTCCAAATACACACCCAGAAAATTCAAGGAGAATCCTCTAATGGAGACCAGAGTAAGCTTTAAGACCTTCCACTTACAGGCAAAAAATATTTCAGTACCAAAATTCAAACACAACTACACAAGGGCAGATTAAGCCTCATCCGAAATTGGATAGAGAAAGCAAAAAGGCAGCAAATTTGCAACTCGAACTATTTCGCAATTAAAGATATTTCTCAGTAAACTTCAAACGATTCGCAGCAACAACTGGAGTCAAATAAACAAAACCCTAGTTACGTTGTTCACAATTTCACCAATTTGACATAAACAAGAGAGCATGAAAAATAGAAAATGAGTTCAAAAAACTATACGGAACTGGGGAGCGTTGGAATCCTCGGCGGGGAGAATCTCCCAGCGGCAGGGCTCGAGGTCGTCGGAGACGGGGCAGTAACCGGCGACGGTGACCTTATCAGTGGAGTTGGCGACGGATCCGAACTCGAAAACGGCGACGTCGGAGGGCGGCGGAGGAGGGGGGCGGGGGACCTCGACAGCGCCGTTCATGCCGGGGACTTGGGAATTCGGGTCGGGTTTAGGGGAGGATTGGGATTTGGGTTGGGAATTGTCGTTGCGTCTCCACCAGAGAAGACCCATCGCAGTGCTGTTCGCTTAAACGCCGACTGAGAGATGGAGATGGAGATGGAGATGGAGATGGAGATGGAGGAGGGTACTGAAGCTTGCTAGGGATTTCGCCCCCTATAATTTATTTATTTTTATTCATTTTTTAGTTTTTTGTCACAATGCTTTAGATGCAAGTCACATGGTACGGATAGATTAGATTATTTACAAAAAAGTGGGCACACACAAAATTGACATAATAACAGAGGGTTATAGCTTACGGACAAGCTAAATACACGCGAATATTTATCTAAATGGACGCGAAATTACACGTTTAAACTAAGCGTTCAATTTTACACGTTTAGTTTAAGCGTGTAGGGGTATTATTGGTATTTTTAAAAAACAGTCCACGGTTCTTACACGCTTAAGCTAAGCGTGTAGTTTTTTTTTTTTTTTTGCAAGTTTAAAAGCACACGCTTACCTTAGGCGTACAGTACAAAAAAAATCCCAAAATTGCATTTTTTTTCCCCATAATCATGTAGAGAATTTCAATACGAGTCCGTACATATAAAATTCGTCCAAAACGGACATCGTTTGTCCCTCCAAAAGCGCAAAAAACGAAACCTTCAACTCGTGCGCATAGCTTCTTCAAGCAGCCCATCCGTAAGCTTTTATAAGCTTCAATGGAGCATTTGGCAAATTTCTTGGATCCGATTGAAGCCATTAACTATTGGGCATTTAAGATGACCTTATCATACACGTAATTCCACATTTAATCGGATTGAATGTCGATTAAAATCGTAGAATTTTATCCCCAAAGTCACCGTGTCGTCCAATGGGCCGATTTGAACAAATCCAAAATTGGATCAAATCATCTTCTATTGGAGGGCATGAACCATAGGGCCTTGTTGAGGGTGTCCTAAGATTCAAAATACCTATAAAATCTCATTCAATCGTTGCCCCAGTGCATCCAATTTTGAAGTCAAAACTCATGAATCCTAAATCCCGTTATCGGTTGTTTTTGACCGAAATTCGAGCACATGGAAGCTTTATTCTTGCAATTGTTGGTACTACTAGCCTTGAAAATTGGTCATTTTTCAAAGCCCTCTCTTTACATCGCCGGAAAAAGACCACTTCCATTCAATTTGGAGTTTTTCCGACGAGGTGTCAAGAAGGTATTCCGGCGGGATTGAATTTGTGCCCATTTTGCGATTTTTGGGGTATTTTTCATTTGTTTTGTCTTAATCTTTGTTAAGTTAATTAATCTAGATTAGTGAAAAATATTTTAAGATCAATTTGGTGCCCGACATATAATATGTAAGTAATAAGTTTATAATATTTAACCATAATGTGTAACTATAGTATGTAAGTAATAAGTTCATAATATTTAACTATAATACATAGTATATAAGTAATAAATTCATAAATGATTAATCATAATGTTTAACTATAGTATATAAGTAATAAGTACGTAATACTTAATTATAATGCATAACTATACTTTATAACTAATATATTTTGTAATACTTAACTATAAAACATAACTATAGTACATAAGTAATAAGTTCATAATACTTAACCACAATGTGTAACTATAGTATATAAGTAATAAGTTCGTAATACTTAATTATAATGAAATATTATAGTAAATAAGTGTAACTATATGAAATTTCATGAAGTACTATAGTAAATAAGTCTAAGTATACTAGATTTAATGAAATATTATAGTAAATAAGTGTAACTATATGAAATTTCATGAAGTACTATAGTAAATAAGTCTAAGTATACTAGATTTAATGAAATACTATAGTATATAAGTCTAAGTATACTAGATTTAATGAAATACTATAGTATATAAGTCTAAGTATATTAGATTTAATGAAATACTATAGTATATAAGTCTAAGTATACTAGATTTAATGAAATACTATAGTATATAAGTCTAAGTATACTGGATTTAATGAAATACTATAGTATATAAGTGTAATTATATGAAATATAATAAAATACTATAATATATAAGTTTAAGTATACTATATTTAATGAAATACTATACTATATAAGTGTAACTATATGAAATACTATAGTACATAAGTGTAACTATATAAAATACTATAATTTCATTAAATCTAGTATACTTAGATTTATATACTATAGTATTTCATTATATTTCATATAGTTACACGTATATACTATAGTATTTCATTATATTCCATATAGTTACGCTTATGTACTATAGTATTTCATTATATTTCATATAGCTACACTTATATAGTATAGTATTTCATTAAATATAGTATACTTAGACTTATATACTATAGTATTTTATTATATTTCATATAGTTACACTTATATACTATAGTATTTCATGAAATTTCATATAGTTACACTTATATACTATAGTATTTCATTATATATCATATAGTTACACTTATGTACTATTGTAATTCATTATATTTCATATAGTTACACTTATGTATTATAGTATTTCATTAAATCTAGTATACTTAGACTTATATACTATAGTATTTCATTATATTTCATATAGTTACACGTATATATTATAGTATTTTATTATATTTCATATAGTTACACTTATATACTATAGTATTTCATGAAATTTCACATAGTTACACTTATATACTATAGTATTTCATTATATATCATATAGTTACACTTATGTACTATTGTAATTCATTATATTTCATATAGTTACACTTATGTACTATAGTATTTCATTAAATCTAGTATACTTAGACTTATATATTATATTATTTCATTATATTTTATATAGTTACACGTATATATTATAGTATTTTATTATATTTCATATAATTACACTTATGTACTATAGTATTTCATTATATTTCATAGAGTTACACTTATATACTAAAGTATTTCATTAAATCTAGTATACTTAGACTTATATACTATATTATTTTATTATATTTCATATAGTTACACTTATATACTATTAGTATTTCATAAAATTTCATATAGTTACACTTATATACTATAGTATTTTATTATATATCATATAGTTACACTTATGTACTATTGTAATTCATTATATTTCATATAGTTATACTTATGTACTATAGTATTTTATTAAATCTAGTATACTTAGACTTATATATTATAATATTTCATTATATTTCATATAGTTACACGTATATACTATATTATTTCATTATATTTCATATAGTTACACTTATGTACTATAGTATTTAATTACATTTCATATAGTTACACTTATATAGTATAATATTTCATTAAATCTAGTATACTTAAACTTATATATTATAGTATTTTATTATATTTCATATAGTTACACTTATATAGTATAGTATTTCATTAAATCTAGTATACTTAAACTTATATATTATAGTATTTTATTATATTTCATATAGTTACACTTATATACTATAGTATTTCATTAAATCCAGTATACTTAGACTTATATACTATAGTATTTCATTAAATCTAGTATACTTAGACTTATATACTATAGTATTTCATTAAATTTCATATAGTTACACGTATATACTATAGTATTTCATTATATTCCATATAGTTACGCTTATGTACTATAGTATTTCATTATATTTCATATAGCTACACTTATATAGTATAGTATTTCATTAAATATAGTATACTTAGACTTATATACTATAGTATTTTATTATATTTCATATAGTTACACTTATATACTATAGTATTTCATGAAATTTCATATAGTTACACTTGTATACTATAGTATTTCATTATATATCATATAGTTACACTTATGTACTATTGTAATTCATTATATTTCATATAGTTACACTTATGTACTATAGTATTTCATTAAATCTAGTATACTTAGACTTATATACTATAGTATTTCATTATATTTCATATAGTTACACGTATATACTATAGTATTTCATTATATTTCATATAGTTACGCTTATGTACTATAGTATTTCATTATATTTCATATAGCTACACTTATATAGTATAGTATTTCATTAAATATAGTATACTTAGACTTATATACTATAGTATTTTATTATATTTCATATAGTTACACTTATATACTATAGTATTTCATGAAATTTCATATAGTTACACTTATATACTATAGTATTTTATTATATATCATATAGTTACACTTATGTACTATTGTAATTCATTATATTTCATATAGTTACACTTATGTACTATAGTATTTCATTAAATCTAGTATACTTAGACTTATATACTATAGTATTTCATTATATTTCATATAGTTACACGTATATATTATAGTATTTTATTATATTTCATATAGTTACACTTATATACTATAGTATTTCATGAAATTTCACATAGTTACACTTATATACTATAGTATTTCATTATATATCATATAGTTACACTTATGTACTATTGTAATTCATTATATTTCATATAGTTACACTTATGTACTATAGTATTTCATTAAATCTAGTATACTTAGACTTATATATTATATTATTTCATTATATTTTATATAGTTACACGTATATATTATAGTATTTTATTATATTTCATATAATTACACTTATGTACTATAGTATTTCATTATATTTCATAGAGTTACACTTATATACTAAAGTATTTCATTAAATCTAGTATACTTAGACTTATATACTATATTATTTTATTATATTTCATATAGTTACACTTATATACTATTAGTATTTCATAAAATTTCATATAGTTACACTTATATACTATAGTATTTTATTATATATCATATAGTTACACTTATGTACTATTGTAATTCATTATATTTCATATAGTTATACTTATGTACTATAGTATTTTATTAAATCTAGTATACTTAGACTTATATATTATAATATTTCATTATATTTCATATAGTTACACGTATATACTATATTATTTCATTATATTTCATATAGTTACACTTATGTACTATAGTATTTAATTACATTTCATATAGTTACACTTATATAGTATAATATTTCATTAAATCTAGTATACTTAAACTTATATATTATAGTATTTTATTATATTTCATATAGTTACACTTATATAGTATAGTATTTCATTAAATCTAGTATACTTAAACTTATATATTATAGTATTTTATTATATTTCATATAGTTACACTTATATACTATAGTATTTCATTAAATCCAGTATACTTAGACTTATATACTATAGTATTTCATTAAATCTAGTATACTTAGACTTATATACTATAGTATTTCATTAAATTTCATATAGTTACACTTATGTACTATAATATTTCATTAAATCTAGTATACTTAGACTTATTTACTATAGTACTTCATGAAATTTCATATAGTTACACTTATTTACTATAGTATTTCATTATAATTAAGTATTTGACCTTATTTCTTATATACTATAGTTACACATTATGGTTAAGTATTATGAACTTATTACTTATATACTATAGTTATGTATTATAGTTAAGTATTACAAAATATATTAGTTATAAAGTATAGTTATGCATTATAATTAAGTATTACGTACTTATTACTTATATACTATAGTTAAACATTATGGTTAAATATTATAAACTTATTACTTACATATTATATGCCAGACACCAAATTGATCATAAAATATTTTTCACTAATCTAGATTAATTAATTTAACCAAGATTAAGACAAAACAAATGAAAAATACCCCAAAAATCGCAAAATGGGCACAAATTCAATCCCGCCGGAATGCCTTCTTGACACCTCATCGGAAAAACTCCAAATTGAATGGAAGTGGTCTTTTTTCCGGCGATGTAAAGAGAGGGCTTTGAAAGATGACCAATTTTCAAGGCTAGTAGTACCAACAATTGCAAGAATAAAGCTTCCATGTGCTCGAATTTCGATCAAGAACAACCGATAACGAGATTTAGGGTTCATGAGTTTTGACTTCAAAATTGGATGCATTGGGGGAACGATTGAAGGAAATTTTATAGGCATTTTGAATCTTAGGACACCCTCAACAAGGCCCTATGGTTCATGCCCTCCAATTGAAGATGATTTGATCCAATTTTGGATTTGTTCAAATCGGCCCCTTGGACGACACGGTGGCTTTGGGGATAAAATTCTACGATTTTAATCGACATTCAATCCGATTAAATGTGGAATTACGTGTATGATAAGGTCCTCTTAAATGCCCAATAGTTAATGGCTTCAATCGGATCCAAGAAATTTGCCAAATGCTCCATTGAAGCTTATAAAAGCTTACGGATGAGCTGCTCGAAGAAGCTATGTGCACGGGTTGAAGGTTTCGTTTTTTGGGCTTTTGGAGGGACAAACGATGTCCGTTTTGGACGAATTTTATATGTACAGACTCGTATTGAAATTCTCTACATGATTATGGAAAAAAATGCAATTTTGGGATTTTTGTTTTTGTACTGTACGCCTAAGATAAGCGTGTGCTTTTAAACTTGCAAAAAAAAAAACTACACGCTTAAGCTAAGCGTGTGGGCACACGCTTAGCTTAAGCGTGTAAGAACCGTGGACTGTTTTTTAAAATACCAATAATACCCCTACACGCTTAAGCTAAGCGTGTAAAACCGGACGCTTAGCTTAAGCGTGTAGTTTCGCGTCCATTTAGATGAATATTCGCGTGTATTTAGCCATTGCCATAGCTTATAACACAAATATGCTTGTACAAATTTTACAAAAATCTTTTTTTTTAAATATAAGTAACACTCAAAACCTATTTTGTCTTTCTCTCTTTTAACAATTTCACATATAAAGGAAAAAAATATGTAATTCATCTCTAGCACATAACTTTGTATGCTTACACAAGGCTTGTGTAAATAGAATATCTTATACATAGTGCCACGTGTAGAAAGATTTCAGTTAAAATCTTAAAAACAAAAGCGGGATTTCAAAGGAGAGAGCAAGATTTCAGAAGAAGGAGATTATTTTTCGCACTCGTAATATCACGCGGCGCACCCATATTTGGGCGCATCCAGGATGCGCCCAAATACAGGATTTTGTTTTTCGAAAAAAAAAATCAATTTCTTGGGCGCATCCAGGGTGCGCCCAAGTGAATGAACCGGGTTTTTAAAAAACCCGGCTCATGGCCGATTTATTTTTAAAATAAAAAATAAATCCTGGTTCTTTCTGGGCGCATTCCGGATGCGCCCAGGAAAAAAAAAAATTGAAAAAAAACTGGGCGCAACCAGGTTGCGTCCAAGGAATTTCTAGTGTTTTTTAGGTTTAGGGTTTAGGGTCCATTCGAGTATAAAACCCTAAACTCCACACACCCTTTGGGCGCAACTAGATTGCGTCCAAAATTATGGGCGTAACTAGGTTGCGCCCAAGGGGTTTATAGTGTTTTTTAGGGTTTAGGGTTAGGTCTTGGGGTTTAAGGTTTAGGGTTTTTGGGCGCAATTAGATTGTGTCCAAGGGGTTTTTAGTATTTTTTAGTTATATGATATAAGTATAGTTATATTCTATAGTTATATACTATGGTTATATCTTATAGTTATATGACTTATATCCAATTTGGTTATATCATATCGTTATATTCTATAGTTATATATATATAATTGTTATATTATATAGTTATATATTATGATTATATATTATATAGTTATATACTATGCTTATATCATATAGTTATATACAATGATTATATCTTATAGTTATATCCAATTTGATTATAATATATCGTTATATCCTATAGTTATATACTATAATTATATCATTTGAAAATCATATATAACTATGGTTATATCCAATTTGGTTATGTCTTATGGTCATATACTACGGTTATATTCTATAGTTATATACTATGGTTATATATTATACTTATATGACTTATATCCAATTTGGTTATATCATATCGTTATATTCTATAGTTATATATATGTAATCGTTATATTATATAGTTAAATATTATGATTATATCTTATGATTATATTATATAGTTATATAATATGCTTATATCATATAGTTATATACAATGATTATATCTTATAGTTATATGACTTATATCCAATTTGGTTATATCATATCGTTATATTCTATAGTTATATATATATAATCGTTATATTATATAGTTATATATTATGATTATATATTATGGTTATATTATATAGTTATATACTATGCTTATATCATATAGTTATATTCTATAGTTATATATTATGATTATATCTTATGGTTATATTATATAGTTATATACTATGGTTATATCCTATATTATATTCTATAGTTATATACTATGGTTATATCTTATAATTATATATTATGATTATATCTTATAGTTATATTCCATAGTTATATAGTATGCTTAATCATATATTAAGTTATATCATATACTTATATATACTATGACTATATCTTATAGTTATATGTGATTTGGTTATATCCTTATAGCTATATCCAATTTGGCTATATCCTTATGATTATATTATATAGTAATAACAAAAATGGATATAACTATATCATATAACTATAATATATAATCATAGCATATAACTATATGATATAACCATAGTATATAAATATAGAATATAATCATGAGATATAACCAAATTGTATATAACTATAGATATAATCATAGTATATAACTATATGATATAACCATAGATATAACTATAAGATATAACCATAGTAATAACCAAATTGGATATAACTATAAGACATTTAAATTGGATATAAACAAATTTGGGCGTATTCTGGATGCGTCCATTTTTTTATTTTTTATTTTTCGTGATAAAAAAATAAAAAAAATGGACGCATCCAGAATGCGCCCAAAATCAACCGGTTCAGACCCAAATTGGTTCAATAATCTTTAAAAAATTATTTTCTAAGATAAAAAAAAATCCACCCAGACCTTTGGCACACCCTGGATGCGCCCAAGGAATTGATTTTTTTTTTTAAAAAAAAATATCACCAGTTTGGACGCATCCCGGATGCGCCCAAACTTGAGTGCGCCGCAAGAAATTGCGGGTGCGAACATTCTACCCGCAGAAGAAAGAGCGGGATTTGCAGAACCCACCTTTAACCTTTGGATTTCCACGTCAATGTTTCAGCTTCTATCCCCAAATCACCTATTCACCTTCGAGCAGAACGTTGCCCTTTCTCACAGCACTCCCACCTTCGCTCATAATAGGGGTGTTCATCGGGTTCGGTTTTTGGATCGAACCGATTATATTTGATTCTTATAAAAATAATATTCGATTTTCGATTCGGGTTCGATTCAAACCGATTATTTTTTAAAATAATTTAAAAAACATGGATTTCTAGATAAATTAGTCTAAGCTTATTCGGTCTAGTTCGGTTCGGTCCAAGTTCGGTTCGGTCCAAATTCGATTCGGTCTAATTCGGTTTTGTGCACTAAAACCTCTAAATCAACATAATTTCAAAATATTCGGTTATTTCGGGCCAAAACCGAACCGAATAAAACCGAACCGAGTATGTTCGGTTCAGTTTTCGGTCCAAAAAATCCCGAAGTTCGATTTCGGTTCGGTTTTGGCCCGATGAACAGCCCTAGCTCATATTACCCCCGGTGTTCGAAACCGGTTCGACTATGCCAGTTACTTAATCCGGTTGTTGGAAACCAAACCCACTTGTTAAACATGTTTATGTTCAACATAAGAAACCAAGACCACTATATAATATCATGGACTACTCCTCCTATTGCCAATTATAGGGGTGTTCATCCGGTCCGGACCGAATTTTTTCAAAAGGTCGGACCGGAGACCGGACTAGGACCGGTCCTTATTTAAAAAAAATAAAAAAATAAATTCTTATTTAATATCTAAAAAAATTTATACTCTTAACTTATTAAATTAAGAAAAATATCTATAAAAAAAACATTTAAACTCTTAATTTATTATTTATTTATTTATTTAATTAAAAAAAAAAACCGGTCCACCGGTCCGGACCGGTTTTTTTCCGGGTTTGGACCGGACCGGACCCAAATGAAGGGAAAATCATGGATCGGAGACCGGACCGTAATTTCACCGGTCCGGTTCGATCTTTTCCGATCCGGGTCATTTTTGAACACCCCTAGCCAATTGGTTTTAGGATGGAACCTCATGGGCTTATATGGTAGGCTTGTACACGGACGTACACGCCCCTCCCTAACCGGCCCACCGGACTTTAACATGGTATCAAAGCGGTTCGGTCTGGGTTTGGACTCCTGGTTGATTGGGTTTGTCGGCCTTAAGACACTAACGGGCTTGCCGGCCTTAAGGCATGATGTCAAGTGTCAACTAGGCCAGACCAGTTGCCACTTGAGAGGGCGTGTGGAAGATAAGATAAGAGAATCACACATCGGAAATATAAAAAAACCAAAACCACTATATAATAGAATGAACTCCTCCTCCTATTGCCAATTGATTTTAGAATGAAACCCTGTGGGCTTATATGATGGACTTGTATACGGACGTACACGTCCCTCCCTGGCCGATCCATAGGACTTTAACATAATTTATAAATATTGGCTTTTCATACTTATTCGATTTAATCTATTACTGGAATTTAATTAATCAACTAAATCTATTCCTCGGGTGTTCATGCTTTAACAAATTATTCAATCTACTCCTCGGGTTTTCATGTTTATTGCTGGAAATTAATTAACAAATGTGATGAGTTTTTGGGTACACCCATGAAGCTTCACAATTAGACTTGCCACTGAGGAGGATTTGGAGATAAGTAAGTGCAAAGTATAGAAGAGAAATGCTCATTCTTTCTATGGTGTTTTCATTCACAAATTTGATTAATGGTGATTTGTGATTTACAAAATTCATGAAATAGATTGGATATGGTGGAGAGTATGATAGAGCTTTTCATATTGGGTTTTTAGTATTTCTGTCATCAGAGTTGTCTTAATGAGGTCCGATTTCATCCTCGGCGGTGGCTTCACCTATTTGGACTACTGGTGGCGGCCGGCGGGGGCTCTTGCCTGTCTCAAGGTGAAACCCGGTGGCAGGGGGCTCGGCTGGTGGTGGCAGGGCGCTGGTCTAGTGGTGGTGGCCAACAATTCTTAGGACACGGGCTGAAAAACTTCTTAAAAATTTGCCAAAAAGGAAAGAAGTATAAATTTTGGCAATGGCTATATACACGCGGTTTCGCGTCTAAATGGATGTGAAATCGTGCGCGTAGCTTAGGCGCACAAAACTGTGCGTCTAAGCTACGCGCACAGGGGTAAAACATACATTTTTGAAAATGCCTGTGACAAATCCGTGCGCGTAGCTTACGCGCACAAAAAAAAATTTGCATAACCCATGCGCGTAAGAGGCGCACCCAAAAAAAATTGCAATTTTTTCCCCCCATAATCATGTAGAGAATTTGAATACGAGTCCGTACATATAAAATGCGTCCAAAACGGACATCGTTTGCCCCTCCAAAAGCCCAAAAAACGAAGTCTTTCTACCCATTTTTTTACAATTTGGTGTCCGACATATAGTGCATTGTAGTGATTTTTTTTGGTATTTTTTGCATTTTTTAACTATAATTTTGTATAAATTTTAAATACGAGTTCGTACATAGACCTCTAAAAAACCGACCCAACCCGAAAGGACCCGAACGTCACTGGGTCAAGAAGGACCCGAACCCGACTCGACCCGAACGCAAATTCGAGCTCGCGGATCCCCTTTATTTTATATATTTTATTTCAGTTATATTAAATTTTTTAATATACTTTATTAAATAATAATATAATATTAATTATATTATTATAATTATTTTATTAAAGTTAAATAACATAATAATAATCATAAGAAAAGGAAATGTTCGATCCGCCGGGTCAACCCGAACTCGTCCGACCCAAAATTTTTACCAACCCGGTCGACCCGAACTCGACATGACCCGAACCCGATCAACCCGACCCAGTTGACAGGTCTATTCGTACATATAAAAATTCATATAGTTACACTTATGTACTATAGTATTTCAGTAAATTTCGTATAGTTATGCTTATATACTATAGTATTTCATTATATTTCATATAGTTACACTTATGTACTATTGTAATTCATTATATTTCATATAGTTATACTTATGTACTATATTATTTCATTAAATCTAGTATACTTAGACTTATATACTATAGTATTTTATTATATTTCATATAGTTACACTTATATACTATAATATTTCATTAAATTTTATATAGTTCCACTTATGTACTATAATATTTCATTAATTCTAGTATACTTAGACTTATATACTATAATATTTCATTATATTTCATATAATTACACTTATATACTATAGTATTTCATTATATTTTATATAGTTACACATATGTACTATAGTATTTCATTAAATCTAGTATACTTAGACTTATATACTATAGTATTTCATTATATTTCATATGGTTATACTTATATACTATAGTATTTCATTAAATCCAGTATACTTAGACTTATATACTATAGTATTTCATTATATTTCATATAGTTCCACTGATGTACTATAATACTTCATTAAATCTAGTATACTTAGACTTATATACTATAGTATTTCATTAAATTTCGTATAGTTATACTTATATACTATAGTATTTCATTATGTTTCATATAGTTACACTTATGTACTATAGTATTTCAATAAATCTAGTATACTTAGACTTATATACTATAGTATTTCATTATATTTCGTATAGTTACACTTATATACTATAGTATTTCATTATATTTCATATAGTTACACTTATGTACTATAGTAATTCATTTTGTTTCATATAGTTACACTTATGTACTATAGTATTTCATTAAATCTAGTATACTTAGACTTATATACTATAGTATTTCATTAAGTCTAGTATAGTTACACTTATATACTATAGTATTTCATTATATTTCATATAATTACACTTATGTACTATAGTATTTCATTAAGTCTAGTATTCTTAAACTTATATACTATAGTATTTCATTATATTTCATATAGTTACACTTATATACTATAGTATTTCATTATATTGCATATAGTTACACTTATAAAATACTATAGTACATAAGTGTAACTATATGAAATATAATGAAATACCATAGTATATAAGTCAAAGTATACTAGACTTAATGAAATACTATAGTACATAAGTGTAACTATATGAAATTTAATGAAATACTATAGTATATAAGTGTAACTATATGAAATATAATGAAATAATATAGTATATAAGTCTAAGTATACTAGATTTAATGAAATATTATAGTACATAAGTGGAACTATATGAAATATAATGAAATACTATAGTATATAAGTCTAAGTATAATAGATTTAATGAAATACTATAGTACATAAGTGTAACTATATGAAATATAATGAAATACTATAGTATATAAGTGTAACTATACTAGACAATGAAATACTATAGTACATAAGTGTAACTATATGAAATATAATAAAGTACTATAATATATAATGTAACTATATGAAATATAATGAAATACTATAATATATACTCTATTATATAAAGTTTTTATTCTCGGGTTCGGGTCAAATCGGATTCGGGTCGATCGGGTTGGTAAAATTTTCTGGTCGGGCGGATTCGGGTTGACCTGGCGGGTCGAACATGTCATTTTCTTATGATTATTATTATGATTTTTAACTTTAATAAAATAATTATAATATTATAATTAATATTATATTATTATTTAATAAAGTATATTAAAATATTTAATATAACTGAAATAAAATATATAAAATAAAGGGGATCCGTGAGCTCGAATTTGCATTCGGGTCGAGTCGGGTTCGGGTCCTTCTTGACCCAGTGACGTTCGGGTCCTTTCGGGTTGGGTCGGTTTTTGACAGGTCTATGTACGGACTCGTATTAAAATTTTATACAAAATTATAGTTTAAAAATGAAAAAAATACCAAAATTTTTTACTACAATTCGCTATATATCAGGCACCAAATTGTAAAAAAATGGGTAGGAAGACTTCGTTTTTTGGGCTTTTGGAGGGGCAAACGATGTCCGTTTTGGACGCATTTTATATGTACGGACTCGTATTGAAATTCTCTACATGATTATGTGGAAAAAAAAATTCTGCATTTTTTTTTGGTGCGCCTAGCTTACGCGCATGGGTTATGCACTTTATTTTGTGTGCGCGTAAGCTATGCGCACGGGTTTGTCACATGCATTTTTGAAAATGCCTGTTTTACCCCTGTGCGCGTAGCTTAGACGCACAAAACTGTGCGCCTAAGCCACGAGCACGGTTTCGCGTCCATTTAGACGCGAAACCGCGTACATATAGCCTTTCCGTAAATTTTTGAGTTTTTTTATTCAACTTCTTTTAAAATTCAAAATTTGAATTTGAGCTCAAATTTAAAATTTCTGAAATTCTAGATTTTACTTAAGAGAGTATAGGAATGTGTTTTTACACTAAGTATAAATGTACATTTATCTAGAAACACCATCGTGTAAGGTATTCGGGTTAAATTTCGATAATCTCTGTTCTCTTAGAAGCAACATTGACATTCCATTAATATTAATATTACATACGACTTTTTATAATTTTTTTGTTATTTCGATTTACTACTAAAGGTGTGAGTATGGTGTAATTACTCATATCATAGTAATAAAAATAATACTAAATAAATGAACAAATGTGACACAAAAAAGATAAATACTTTCTTAAATATGTTACATTATGTGTCTAATGAACATGTTTTTATGAAAACTAATAAAAGCGACACCTCATATATAAAAATGGTATACACGTAGTATTCTTATGGACTAATGTAGCATTTTATTGATAGTGGAAAATGGAAATTTTAGGTGATCACCGATTTTATCAAAATTTGTGGCTAGATTTTTAGCATAGTCACATTTTAATTCCATGATCATTGAACTAATCAGATTTGATCAATTTCCATATCTATGATTCAGGTTTCTTCCGAGTTGAAAAACGAAGCAACGTCGTCTAGTCGTTGAAAGGAAGCAAGTGCAAATCCACACTGGGTCGAAATCATGCATACGACGCCCTCAAATCGCCCGAAACGCCGACCCGTTACCAACCCGACCCGGTACTCTCCTGAACCAGCTTCTTCTTCCCCTTCTTCCTCCATCACTTCACTCCTGGTCCAACCTCCTCCCGACCTCTTCCCCTCCGGATCGGACTTCCTCAAGCTCGCCGTTGTCGTCGCTGTCGCCATCTCCGTCGCCGCCGCCTGCAGTTATTTGTCCGCCGTCTATAATCGCCAGCCCAATCCGTTCTGCGATAGCGATTCGGAGTTGCATGATTTATTCTTTGGTGCGTCCTCTTTTTCCCTTTTCCGAAAACTGTCTCCTTTTTGTTTTGGGGGAACATGATGCTGGTTACAAATGACTGTAGAGCTAGGGCAAACGTAAACATCTGCGTGTGTGATGAAAATATGGGAGGTAGCTTTTACATTGCCAATTCCACCATTTTGTGTGTGGAATGTCTTGTGTATTTTAGCAATTTGTATCTCAAAGTTAATTATAGACAAAATTTATGCACAAATTGAAATTTTAGTTTCAGATGATTACAGGTGGCTTTTGCTACTAACTTCAAATAGCTCTATTATCTCGCTTCTTTGCCCTCTTTGCATCCACTTTTGAAGTGGGGCTGGGAATGTTTTTGCTTGCAACTAATGAAAGGGTATTCTTGACTGATTATTGCAGATTCGTGTGAACCTTGTCCAAGTAATGGCCATTGTTATGAGGGGAAGTTGGAATGTAATCCAGGATATAAGAAGTATGGAAAGAAATGTGTAGAAGATGTTCATATTGATGTGGCACTTAACAAACTAGTATGTCCTTCTACTGTCTCCTTTGTTGTGCAGTGCTATACCTTTCACGTCTGATGGGGACATTCTGCTGTATGTGAATTTTTATGTGACAACATCTGATTTCCCCCCTCTATATACAACTGCAGTTGGAAAGGGTAGAAAATCAGCTATGCAGAGCATATGTCAAGGCTATGTGTGAGGGAATTGGGACAATTTGGGTTAGTAGTCCTTCAAAGATCCACTTATTCTTTACCTAGAAACGCTGGAAATATTATGAGCTTAATGTTTCTTTGTTACTTTAATTAGGTCCCCGAAGATGAATTAAGGGATACCTTGGATAGTTTTGCATGGGAGGAGAATTCTCGCCTGGACAATATGGCATTCGAGTATGTCAAAGAAAGAGCAATGAAGAAAACTGATGAGGACTTTGAGACAAGGCTTAGCAATAAGGGGTATACTAATACTATATGAATTGTTAAAATGACTATTGCACTTAAAATCCCTTATCTTTAGGATACGACATCTAACTTGTATACCTTACGTATCATCTAACTTGTATACCTCACGTATCCTTTCACACGCAGGTCCAAGGAGTACAAATGTCCTGTTTCTCTGGCAGAAAATTATAAACCAATTTTTTGTCGTATTCAACAGTGGATATCTAAGCATTCTCTAATTCTCATGTCAGTTTGTGCACTGGTATCTAATTTTCAGAGGCAGCTTCTTAAAACTTAATGCTTCGCATCAGTCTGATAATGGATATTGATGACAATAATATTTCCAGCTTGGGGGATGCACGATTTTACTTTTGAGAGTTCGTAGAAGATTGTATTTATCAAGGAGGGCAGTAGAGATATACGATCAGGTTGGCCTATCTCACTCCTCCCTTACCCAAAGTAGACAGTTGGGTGATATATTTTTCCTGCCTGTTGTCGTCGTAGTTTGAGTGCTGGTCTTATGAATTATGATATCATTTGACAAATTTTAGTACACACTTAGTCAGAATACTTTTATTTTAAATGTTTTGTTTTTCATGATGATCCTTAAGAAAATTAAGAGAGAAATGGCTAAATGATCTTACTTGCCAACAAAAGCCTGATGAATATGGAGAATCTTTGTTTGACTCAGTTTCTTTCTTGCATGCCATAACAAATAGATGAATTATGGAAAAATCCAATTAATATGGATGTATTATGAGTTGCTAACATTGGAGTGGATCATTGGTTAAATCCATTGCTTGGACAAGGATTTTCCATTTGGAAAAAACTCTCCTAAATTTATCATTTTGACTTTAATGTAATATAGCCTGAGAACGTATTTGACTTCAATGTAGTTGTCCTACGGTCACTCTTTTATAATCCACTTGCATGAAACTTCACATGTATAACCTTCATGTTTTCCTTTACTCTCAATGAAACTTCACCTATATTTAAATCGAAACATCCTAGGTATGCGACGTACTTGAAGAGAATGCATTGATGTCACGAAGCATGACCGGTGGAGAGACTTGGGTTGTTGCTTCCAGGTTACGGGATCATGTACTTTCCCCTCTGGAAAGAAAGGACCACCAGTTGTGGAAGAAGGTTTATTTCTTGTCCATTTGTCCTTTTCATTGGCAGTGTGCATGCTTACTTACGTTTACTATCACCTTTATTTTCCAGCTGAAGTTAATCATTCTCATCCTGAGAAGAATTTGCAAATGATAGTGAACAATGTGCCCTCCTAGAAAGAAAAACAACAATGTATCAATCAGTTGAGGTGCATACATGCCGTAGGCACTCTAGCATTGACACGAGGCAGTTCATGCATCACTTGATCTAGGCTTAGTTCTTACTGATAAAAAACGTGAGACTGGTAACAATAAGGTTGCTTCCAGTACCATATTATAGAATATACATTAATTTCTCCTGATATACCAATGTTCTTTCCTTAAGCTATAAAGAGGCATGGACATGTGTTATTGTGAATACACCTTTTCACTTTACAATGATTGTATGCAATTTTCAGTTTTCCTTTGACCTTATCTTAGGTAGAAGAGTTGATGGCTGAAGATTCTAGAATGGAATGCTATCCAAAGCTTGTGAAGGGTGAATCAAAAGTGGTTTGGGAGTGGCAAGGTAATTACTGCATATATTCATGTCTTGTTTCAGTTCATCAGAAGAATAGATTAGCTTCTTCTGTTCTGTGTAACAGGCACTTCAACATAGTGCATCCTTGTGAACGTAATCCTTTCTGATCACTTTAATGGTTCTGGAATCTTCTTATGCATCTTTGTTCCTGTATGAACTTATCTTTCTGTGTATTTGTATCTTGCCATTTACGGTTCTGTGTTACATTTATGTTCAGTTGAAGGGTCTCTGAGCTCTTCAAGGAAGAACAAGAAATCTGAGCTGATTCACCGAAATTCCTCCGCAGATGCAAAGACATCTGATAGGAAGGAAAAAACATCTCCTTTTGGTGAGTTCCTTCTTATTATGTCAACAAAACTAATTGTGTTTTTATTTCTCATTTCAAAGTGTAGAATAGATTACCAACTTCTGCCTTTTAACTCCTCTGCAGGAGGGAAGATTTTGTTCAAATGAATGGGTCACATTAGAGTTGGAGACGAGCACAGCTTTCGTCATTTGTAATATGCATACACACAGCTTCTGATTTTGGTCAAATCCTTCCTCTGTAACTCTGTTAAGTCTTTTTTAGGCCAGGGCAAATTGTTTTTTTTTTTAGAAAAAAAAAACACTTTGACGTTAGTGTGACGTTCAACATGTCAGTTAAATTCCTTTTCTGGCGGCGAATTTCATGCTATCATGAAAAAAAATGATGTCATTAGGAGTAAAATTTTGTGGAGCATGCTTGATTCGTGTTGTCTCTATCAATTCGTTTGTTATGCCTACTGACAACTAATGCCCTGTAAAAAATAGTTGGAGCTCAATGTATTTTTGTGAAAACGCATCTAATTGTTATGAAGTGCAAAAATAACTTTAAAAAAAAATTACTAGCATCAGTTTAATTGTAAATCAGTTAGCACGTAATGATGTATTCGCCTTTAAATTTCAAAAAATTAAATTCAGGCTGCATAACATTTAGTATTTTTTATTCCAATCACAAGCTGTAAATTGTACATGACTGACGACTATATGAAAAAAGTCGACGTCTTACTATGGTTATGATACTTTACAGAAGTTTTTTTTAGAGGAATAATTTACAGAAATTAATTTCCTATAAACATGAGGATAAATAACAAAACAAAAACTTGATAAAGGTCTAACTCCTTAATATCGTTATATAGTCATGTCCGACCAACCCCTTTCATGTCTGGTGGAGTAATTGGAATGAGTAATGCTTCTTTACTTCTATCCGCAAAGCAATAAATATGATTGCGATGTCATACTACTGCAAATTTGCAATGAATATTAACCATACATACAACTTGCAAACAAAAATAAAAAGAAAAGAAAATAGAAAATACCCATAATAATTTATTTCTACAAAACATGGACTATGGACCATGGTCACCGGATCTGACCGACAATCCTACACCGGTGTGTGCCTAATCTAATCTTTCTTCCTTTTTCAGATCCAATCTTGCTTTCTAAAAATCTCCAAAATTCCTTAATTTTAAGGTTAAGGTTTGTAAACACAGAGTTGGCATAACAATCATTTTCCTCTGCCTATTTTATACTAGTCTCATCACACTTGCCACTCCCACCACTTTCTACTTTTCACACTTGTGAGACAAAGCCCAGTGGCTACCCTTCTTCAATCTTGCTCCATGATTTCATTCCTTAATAGCCCTCTGTGCTGAGATCTGCTTTCATATCTCTCCAATTCTTTCTATCAGGTAACCCTCAATCTCAATATCCAATCTTCTCAGATTCTGCATCTACTTGGAAAGGAAAGTTCGTTTCTTTTCTCTTTCAATTTGGAAAGTTTTAGCGTACGGACGGAAAATTGTTTCTGGTCTCTCCTTATTTGGCATTTTCGTGTTGCGTATTTGTATTTTAAATCCTTATCAGGCTACGCAATTAGGGCATATGAGTTTTCGGGGGCTTTGTGATCGAAGAAGAGGAAAGTAAAATTGGTTACTGATTTCTCATCAGGATCGTAAGTACTCAACAAATTAAGTTTAGATCTCTCGTGTTTCAATCCAGATCTTACTTAAAAGAGCAATTCTTGACGCTTGGATCCTACATTCATAGTAAATTGCTTTTTGGATTGTAAATCTCATGACGAAATTTTGTATGCCTCATTTTTTTCTCTTGTTAAGGTGTTATTTATTGACATGCTTGTTAATTGTCATGCAGAAAAGACTCGGTGAAGGCTGCTATTTAAAAAAAAAAAAAAACTAACTATATCTTTCGTTGCACTAATCTTGGATTTTGAAGTCATATTGATTCAAGTTTCTATCTTTTTGTGGATTATCAGATCAGCTAGCCTTTCCTCTCATCTGTAATTTTATATTTCTAACATAGATTTATTTATATGTTTCATAATTGGCAATATGAAGCAGGCTATTCCTACTTGGATTTGTCTGGGATAGGCTCAATTTGAGCTAAACAAGATCATGGGTAATAAGCATAGTCCCCCTGGTGGGAGAACACGTCCATTTTCTATATTAATTGTTTTGGGACTCTGCTGTTTCTTCTACCTACTCGGAGCATGGCAGAGAAGCGGATTTGGTAAGGGTGATAACATTGCAATGGAGATAACTAAGCAGACAGAATGTCCTGTTGTCTCTAACTTGGATTTTGAGCCACATCACAAATTTTCCGGGTCTTTCGGCTCGATAGAGCCTAAAGTCAAGAAATTCGAGGTGTGTGATGTCAAGTATTCGATTTACACGCCCTGTGAAGAGCAGGATCGAGCCATGCAATTTCCTAGAGAGAACATGGTTTATAGAGAGAGGCACTGCCCACCGGAAGAAGAGAAGCTACGCTGTCTTATTCCAGCTCCTTACGGGTATAGGACTCCATTTCAATGGCCAAAAAGCCGTGACTATGCGTATTATGCTAATGTTCCTTACAAGCATCTGACCGTGGAAAAGGCTGTTCAGCACTGGGTGGAGTATCAGGGTGAAGTCTTTAAATTTCCCGGTGGTGGGACCATGTTCCCTCAAGGTGCAGATGCGTATATTGATGAGCTTGCTTCTGTGATTCCAATTGCTAACGGTTCTGTCAGAACTGCAATAGATACAGGTTGCGGGGTATGCTGTTTCCCCTTGTACTACTACTTACAGTTTGTTAAGCAAGATTGGTATACGTTAAATCTTCTTTCTTCTCTCATTTCTGTTTCATATACCTTTGAGAGGCACTAGGCTTGGCTCTCAGGGCAATGTTTCCTTGAGAGGGTTTTGGGCCCATTGGCCCTTTAAAAGTTTTCAATTAATAAAAATGACCCCTACTAGTTTTTATGTATTTTTCCCACCCCTACTAGCTTATTTTATTATTTTTTTTCCTCCCTCTTCTTTGTTTTTTTTCTCTCTAAAATATTGTTTTTTGGGGTTGAGGGTTTAAGGGGTAGGGTTTAGGGGGTAGGGAGTAGGGTTTAGGGAGAGGGGTCCATTTTTGCTAAGGGTCCATTAGTTTAAAAAAAGGTTTGTCAAAGGGTTATTTACTTAACTCACCGTGTTTCTTGACATATGTTAGAATTTGATTACAAAGGCAGCTATGTGTTTCTCTGTAGGAAGCTGCACAAGATATATATATCATGTCTATGGTGTTCTGTTTCTTGTCTTGCATTGTATCAAAGCATAAAACAATCACACGCTAAGCAGTTTAGAAGTATATAGTTCTTTTTGTGTTTTATCCCATTTATGATACATGCTGTACTAAAGCACCAGTCTTTAAGTGATGCTACATTGGATAGTGTAATATAACACCACAGTTGGACATTATTGTAGCCACCTAAGCTCGTAAGTAGAATTGATTTGCATCTAGAAGCTAGAATGTTTCTTTATCCTGGTATTAGAGACTAGATCAATTTATTGATATTGAATTTGTCTCTGTTGCTGTTTTATACTCTGTAGTTCTTTCAAGTGATATGTGAGTATTCTAGTCTTATTTAACCATTGTGAAATAAAAAAATTTTGCTACTATCTTGAGGCTCACTTTATCTATTTTTGCTTAAAGTAATTTGCTGATCCTGGTCCAAATTTAACGAGGCTGAATTCTGTCATGATATAGGTAGCAAGCTGGGGTGCTTACATGCTTAAGAGAAATGTGTTGACTGTGTCATTTGCCCCAAAGGACAATCATGAATCACAGGTACAATTTGCATTAGAGCGAGGTGTGCCAGCTGTTATCGGTGTCCTTGGATCAATGCATCTCCCATATCCATCTAGAGCTTTTGATATGGCTCAATGCTCTCGGTGTCTTATACCTTGGACTGCAAACAGTGAGTTGAATAATAGCCTAGATTGGATGTCGTCCTGTCTTGCTAAAATGTCACGTGTGCTTAATTTTTCCCGCTAATCCTGGAGCATTTGTGTGCAGATGGGATGTATCTCATGGAAGTAGACCGTGTTCTCAGACCTGGGGGTTACTGGGTCTTGTCTGGCCCACCAATCAATTGGAAGACATACTACAAAGTGTGGCAGCGTAGCAAGGAGGAGCTCCAAGCAGAGCAGAGAAGGATTGAAGAACTGGCTGAACAGCTCTGTTGGGAGAAGAAATATGAAAACGGTGATATTGTCATCTTTAGGAAGAAAGAAAATGACAAATCTTGCAAACGGGAATTGGTTGATGTTTGTGAATCCGAAGATGCCGATAATGTCTGGTTAGTTACTATATTCTTCTAGTTAAATAGTGATTTGATGCTATACGTCAATACGTGTGATCCTTCCCTTCACAATGAAACTAAATAAATATGCTTTGTTACATGTGACAGGTACAAGAAAATGGGAGTTTGCAGAACCCCATACCCTAAAGTTGCTAGCTCAAACGAAGTGGCAGGGGGGCGGCTGAAGAAGTTCCCAGACAGGCTTTTTGCAGTACCTCCTCGAATTGCAAAGGGGTTAGTTTCTGGAGTCACAGCAGAATCTTTTGAAGAGGACAGTAAGAAGTGGAAGAAGCATGTTAATGCGTATAAACGGATCATCGGGCAACTTGGCTCTGCAAGATATCGTAACATAATGGATATGAATGCTGGTCTTGGAGGTTTTGCTGCAGCCCTTGATTCATCAAAGCTGTGGGTGATGAATGTTGTACCAACAATGGCAGAAAATACACTAGGAGTTGTATATGAAAGAGGTCTGATTGGCATATATCATGACTGGTAAGCTTTCCATCTCACACCTCAAACTAAAACCAAATTTGTCAGTTAACTTAATAACAAATTGCATACCATAGTGTTGTTTTATGTATATCTTTACTTTAGCTAGAGAGTACATCTGGGACCTTAAACTATTTTTTTAATAATTACTGTTTGTTAGCATGATGAAGTTTGTTCTGTATTTGGTTGGTCTTGCAGGTGTGAGGGCTTCTCTACTTATCCAAGAACGTACGACCTAATTCACGCCAATGGTTTGTTCAGCGTGTACCAGGACAAGTAAGCTCTCTACATCCTCACTGAATATATACACATTATGGAATAAACCAAACCAAATATAGAATTGGCAAGTTCCTCTGATTCTAAACTTCAAAAAAGTGTTGGAACTTGGAAGTACGACGCATTTGTGAATACGAAAAGTTCATTTGTACATCTTTGTTATGTTGTAGGTGTAGCGTTGAAGACATTCTTTTGGAGATGGACCGGATCCTACGTCCTGAAGGATCGGTCATCTTCAGGGATGAAGTGGACGCGCTTAACAAGGTGAAGCTGATTGCGCGGGGCATGAGATGGGACGTGAAGATGCATGATCACGAGGATGGCCCACTCGTACCCGAGAAGATCCTGGTTGCTGTCAAGCAGTACTGGACTGCTGCTGAAAGCAACTCAACAAGCGGCAACAGATGAACATGGGACCAAAACAAAACAGAGATACTAAGGTTTGTAAGTGGAGAGATCCAGTTACTTGTAAGCCGGTGACAAACCAAGAGCAGCATCTCAAAGATGTCTGATTGAGGTTGGAATTGGTGTCAGATTTGATTTTCCCTCTTTTTTTTGGTCCCTTCCACAGTTGTAGTGAGAAAAAAGGGAACTCCATCTTCGTTAAGTTTTTTTTTGGGTCCCCACTTGTTAAGTTATTTCATAGCAAGAAGAATATTTGGTAAGTTATTGAAGTTGCAACAACTACTGGCAGGAATACCATACTGCTTGAATTGGAAAAGTATGTTATTCCATCCATTCAGTAATAAGTGTTATTTTAGTCTTTGGTCTTTCATTTTTGGTACAAAACGTGTCATTATAAGAATTTTAGGTAATTTATTGAAATTACACACTCTTAGTTTTCCACTCTTAATTATGAAGGGAAGCAAAAAATGATTGGTAATGTA
Source organism: Rheum nobile (assembly GCA_027886185.1). Taxonomy (NCBI): domain Eukaryota; kingdom Viridiplantae; phylum Streptophyta; class Magnoliopsida; order Caryophyllales; family Polygonaceae; genus Rheum; species Rheum nobile. The sequence goes on along the minus strand of WOAB01000366.1, from coordinate 371,490 downwards.
ACAAGTGCATGAATATATAGATTTGTGCATTTTAGTTGAACCTTGATTAGTTGGTTGTAGTTATACTGTAACTTATATCCTATCCAAACATGACATAATGCTAAAAAAGACATCATCCAACAAATTACATGTCCCAAAAAAAATTAACCCAAATTTCAACACTCAAAATCGCGAGGCAAGAGCATATGACATCATCCAGAAGAAAACAAGCACTAATTTGACAACAAATACAGGAAGGTACACCATAAGGGTGAGATGCAGATTTGCTTTTCCCCCTCAAATACTCGAGTTCGAACGAACCCCTGAATCCAGTGGTCTCTTGTAGCTTCACATGATAGTACAGCGTCCTCTTTCCCCATTCTGCTGCTGTGCCGGTTGCTGGGACCTTCCTGGGTCGTTTGGGTTGTACGTAAACTCTGAAGTGTCAAGGCCATACTGGTTTGAAAAGATCACAACAAAGAAAGGTCAGCAGGGACAAACAGTAGTATCAATTCACATTTCAAAATATGCCAAAAGTGAAAAAAAGATGAACTCAGATGTAGCTTGCTGTGACTCTAATCCATAGTCCATATATGAAGATCAATAGTAATTTAGACCATCTCATGTGGAGAATAAACCAATTAAATATAACAATTTCTATTAGCTTCAGTTGTAGTACATTATTTATTATTAAGCAAATTTAGGGATGAGGTCATCTTGAAACTTCAGCAAGCTTGGGATACATAGAAAACATTTAGGGAGTTCTTATATGAAATCTGTTAGTATACAGAAATAGCAAAAGACAATAATCAGAAAGTGTCATATATTATTGAATAAAACTGTTATGACAGTTCAAACCTTTTCTCTCATACGTGCACTCCATGCATCAGTCCTGGTAGTGCGTTGGTCCACAGCGCCAACAACGGGGACTCCTGTTGCAGGAGGGGGTCTATTGATTAATGGCTGCCTAACAGATTGCCTTGGGTTAATAAACTCTTCATCACTGTCATATTCTGGTGGTGCATTTGCAGCCCTAACAAGAAGTGCTAGTAAGAAAAGGACAGCCTGCATAAGAGTAGTAACATAAAGAATATTTTAGAATATCAGCTGCTTTTATAGATTTTTGATAATGTTACTAGGATTAAGGTTTAAGCTTAACTGCTTAAGTATGCACAGCTTAAGCAATCAATTATCAACTAACAGCTAACAAGTAACACTACCCACTATTGGATATATCATCTAATTGCCAAACAAGACAAAAGGGTGGAAAGTGCTGTCAAAGCCCAATGAAGGATGAAATTGCTAAGCAATTTTACCAGAACTAAGCTGAAGCGAGAAGGGAATCCAAGATACTGCAGAAGACGCGATATGCAAAGAAAAAGGTGCATTATAATAGCAACACAAGTGCTTTAAAGGTCCTGATGGTAGTAAAGCTATCAAAATAGAAAAAATCTACTACATGGGGTCAATGAAATATCAGTTTTCTAGTTACATTATAACAAGGAACCATAATATTCAATGACAATGGTTAAATGATCAGAAAAAAAATCTACTACCAAGGGGTCAACTGGTTATAAAGGTCTTTGAAAATCAGATGGAAAATCAGTTGAAAATGAAAAAAAGAAACAAGAGCAGACATGCAATAAACAAATCCTGTGAAGAGAAAAATCTATCAACCGCACTATTAGCCTTCTTGCAGATACCATAATATTCAACAGGGAGAGGGAATAAAAAGCACCTCTTCTACTAGTATTGTACTTTCCTTCCATGATACTTCTTGTTAGGCTTTCATAAATATCAGGACAATAAAGGACAGTACTTACTTCAAAAATAACAAGTCCAAGAGCAACCCACTTAGCAATGCTCCAATGCTCCTTTAGATAATCATAGATCTTGTCAAAATCTCCAGTACTGTCAGTTGGAATTTTCTGGGCAAAACAAAGGGATCAGGGCATTAGGCAAGGCAAGTATTTCATTCATCGGCACTTAAATTCAGTGGTCATGAAACTTACATCTTCCCAGCTGCTGTCGAAGAACATGAAAGCAGCACAACCGAGTTCTATGAGTATCAATACGATCACCAGTAAAGCATACTGAACTTTTGTCAAGGTAAAGCAAAAGTTACTAGAAAATAATTAGTGCAAGCCCAATACTATGGTATGGAACATTAGACATTTTATGTTGCCTTGGTGTGTCTATATTCTGTAAAGTAGCTGTAAAGATAAGAAACAATTCATCCATTATCATTGAATCATGCTTGTAATGTAGTAGATAGTATCTGTATATATATATATATATTTTTTTTTTTTAAGAAAGAATGGGAAACTTGATATATTTGGTTGGCGTAGAAAGATGAATTATAATTTTCCTCATTGAGTTCCAGTAAGGTAATATATCATCAAGCTATCACTAATTCATTTAGTTGTATGGCATACGTAGAGGGCACACATCACTTGTAAGTTGTAACTTGTAAGGATACGCAACTAAGGCAGCAGCCATTCCTTGCTGAGGCTCCAATACAGCCAAAGCATGAGATTATGAAAAGGAGAACTCCAACACCAACGAAGACACACAAAAACCTGCAGACAATATATTCGAGAAAAGGTTAATATAGATTGGTAAAACTATATCATAGCAGGAGACCACACACTGAATATTGCATTTTAATTCCAAATAAGGTCAAATGCATGTACAGAGCATGGAGAGATTTATGTTTCATGAAATAAGGTACTGTAATTATGTCATGCTATTAAGGCAACACTGCCACAGTAATAGAGTACAAGTGGTAGACTACACTCCAAAATTCAAGGGTACTTAAACCAAATCTAGACAAGTGCACACAAATTCAGCACTACCTTAAATTAAGGAGGATAACAGAAAGATGTCAGCAGAAAATTGAATGGTAGTCAATCAGTAGGCAACCATTATTTTACAATTACACCAAAGAACAACATCAAGACAAACAACATAAAAAATCCCTGCATTGAAATATATCTGTACTGGAACTCAGAAAATGCTTCAGCCCTATCTCAAATCAGCACCAACTATCATCACAGTAATACTTGAACAGTTTTCCACAATCATATCATCCATACTAAAATCAGGTTACTTCACAAATGTAAATGAATTAATCATGGAAGAAATGCGAAATGCCAAACTAATATCCAATGAATACAAGAAGGAACACTACCATGCTGAAGATATATCATCCCAGATACTGCTGGACAGTGACACCACAGCAAGGAATGGCCGTCCAAGGCGAATAAGATCCTCCTCACTGCTAGGTGCCATTGGGATCGAATTCAAAGAGGATGACTGTTTATACTCCACAAATAAGTAGATACCATAGCCCACCATTGCCAACCCAGCAAGGGTCATCAAAAAATTGAGTAGCTTCAGCACGCATTCCAGGAAGCCGCGGCATGCCATTTTTCTGTGGTCTGCAGCAGCAGTAGGATAATTCTGTTGTTTTTTACAAAGACGTTAACTTTCCTTTATCAAATCAATACAATGTCAGAAGTTCCATCCCCAAAAGACACTAGATTAAATTCATGGAAAATATCCCCCATTTTCATAGTCATTTGGAAAATATCACTGCGGAAAATCAACGAACTTCAGGGAGCATGCAAGAGAAAAGCGACGAAAATCAGCCTAAACCTAATCAAGGACAGAAATTTCAATTACAGTGCAATGGAACCCTTGATCAATCGGATCAGGAAGTGATAATGCCAGAGAGTTTCCGGCAACAGTTGCATGGCGAATTTCACGAGGAAACAATGAAAAGACTTCGCAGCATCCAAATAATAATCGAAACGGCAATAAAACCCAGCGATGATCAGACCCAAAAGCTTAGATCGCAATAAATGAAAGATCAATTGAAACAGGGATGAAATTAGGTATACTTTTCATCCCAAAAAAAATACTTACGGGATTTTAGGCCTTAGCGGGCGCTCTTAGATTCCGGTGCGTTGAAGAGGGGAAGAAGTTTAGAGAGAGGAAAAAGGAAACATAAATGGGAGAGAGAGAGAAAAGTTGACATCTTTTATGTTTTTGCGAAGAACATGGCCAGCTGGCGAGAGCATGTTTTCTTGGGCGCTCCGAATGATCATACAATCACTTTTTTTTTTCCTGCTGAAAAAGGTCTAGTAAATTTGCCTGTAGCTTATATTTCTCCCAATTGTTAATTGAATATATCTATTTCTATATATTAAAACTCTTTTCTTTTTAGTTTTTAGAATGATTCTAGTCTCACAAATCTTACGTATCACTCTATGATATTTTTTTTTAAATTTTTTATGCTTTTATAATTTAGCTAACTTAATTTTAATTTATCACCAAATATCTAAATAAATTATCTAAACAACCTCTAACAAACATATAATAAAATAACTAATTATGAATTTTTTTAAATTGTATCAACCCATTTTAATCAACATACAACCCCGATTAAATTGTATCAACCCATTTCTTAAAAATCTTATTAGTTATACATCAATATCTTAATATCAAATCTTTTTTTGTTTGCAAATCAAAATATTTAAATAAACAATTACGAGATTAACATAAATACGATACACATTAAAACAAATATTCATATTTAAGAGGTTGTTATAACTTTGTATTAATATCAATATAAGCACATACAATTAACATGAATCAGATTCTAAGTTTTAACATTTAGTCTTTTCATATAAAAAATTATCTATTTCATATATAATTTAACGATTTAATTTGGGGGTAATAGATAAATTTCTTTTTACAAATAATCTTAAAACTTGATTAATATATATTAGTTATATTATCAAAATATTGTGACTCTATGTGATTTTAATTTTATTTATAAATAAGATTTTGTTCAAGTTTGCTTTCGGCTTATTTACTTTCAAAATAAAATTAGATTCTTGATAAAGAGGTGGACTAAATCGTAACAATTAATTTTATTGTTTTGATATTCTCTAAACAAAGTAGTTGGATCACTAGGCATGGATATGGTGATATCCAATTCTCTAAAACTACCACATGACACTCCCTCATTAAAACCGTAACATGTTATTTTTTGATTTTTTTTTAAATAAATCTAATTATAAATTAAAGATTATTATCCTAAACTTTTCACTCCTTTTTTCCTAATTTAAATACATTTCAAGCACAAAGATTACAAGTTAATCACAAAGATTACAAATCCAAAATTTTCTAATTATATACAAATCCCAAAATTTCTAACTATATACAAATCTCAAATTTCCTAATTTTATACAAATCCCAAATTTTCTAATTATATACAAATCCAAAAAAAATCAATTATATGGATGATTGAGATACATAATTATTGATCCGAAATTGATTTTAATATCAATATCATCTAGATCTATTTTTAATAATTATTAATAATTTTGATTCAATATATATGACATAAAAATCCGTGCTTGACACGGGAACTACACTAGTTTGATTATAAAAAGGCCCTTGCTATTTCACGCACGGGTAAAATTTCTATTTCACGCACTGTTTCGTACGTGACATACCAAATGAAGCCGACCGTGATGAACTAAAGCACTCCGTCCGTGATGGACCACATGAAACCGTCTGTGACGCACCAACCCAATCCGTGCGTCACAGACGAAGTCGCTGCATACTTCGTCTCCCCTTTGCATCAACCCTCATTTGCAGCAACCCACTCGCGATTTCGCTCCCAAGGTCAAAGGCTTCGATCCGTCACGTTTCGATTCAATCCGTCCGTCACGATCCGTAAGTTTAGTTAAATCTATATTTGTTCTTCACTTAGTCGAATTATCTTGAAATTATTGAAGTTGTTAAGACATTTTAGATGATTTTCGTTTAGGGATTACTTGTCTAGTATTGGATTTAAACATGTTTGAAGGTTGTTTCAATTGATTTAATGTCGGTTTTGAATATGGATCTGCATACGAAATTTGTCAAAAAAAAATCCGAACTGCACAGATCTGAGATCTGTCAAAATTGATCCATCCAGATCTGGTCCGTGACGGACGAATTGACTCCATCCGTCACGGACGGATCGTCATGATCCGTCACGGATGGATCGTCATGATCTGTCACGGACGGATCAAGCAGATCTGGTTCAACGCATTTGTTGTTGTTGTTGATGTTGTTTTTGTTGTTGTTGATGTTGTTGTTGATATTGTTGTTGATATTGGTGTTGGTGTTGTTGATGTTGTTGCTGCTGCCCCTGAAGTTTTGTTTTTTTTCTATTTCAGATGGAAAACGAAACAAGATCTGCACGTCATAGAAGGTGGAACGTTGTACGTGAGGAACAAGAATAGGAACAAGTAGACGATCGTATATATATCGACGGAGGCAGAAGAAATCCAAAAAAAGGGATGAAGCAGGACCGAGTACGAACCGTGACCCTCCTGTTGTACCGGTGTATGCAGACCCGGTACTCGACAACACGACGCTTAATGATCCACCTATATACCAGAATATGAGAAATGTGGTAAGTAACTATACATATTCTTAAACTTGTCGGTTAATTAATATTTTTTCTAATAATTTATTTTATAGGATCCGACATGGTATGTACCTTCTACATCTGAGGAGCGTAGTGGTTGGTACGTACCTCCTACACCTCAGGAGCCTAGTGGTTGGCCCATGTGGCCAAGAGGTATGAGTGGGCAAGCATATTGGCCCGCTCAACAACCTCATTTTGAGGAACCGGCGGAGGAACATGTTGCTCCTACACAACGTAGAGAGTCTAGGCAGGGTAGAGAGCCTAGGCAAGATAGAGAGCCTAGGCAGGCTAGACAGGCTGGAGGTCGGGATGCTGTCGATCCCAAGTTGATAGGACCTGTACCGGGAGGTCCAGAGATCCCAGACCTGCTATTTAGTTTCACTGCCCACACTGCATATTTCATTTATTAGAGCATTGTAAGTTATCAAAACTTGAGCCTGTTATTAAACTATTTTTTTTGTCTAACATGTTCTTTTTATAGGAGCGAGAAACTCTCACGTTTCAGCTCAGACAAGAGCAGCTAAGAAAATGGAGGCTTGACGATGACTCTACATGGTGTGATCTTGCCAGAAACAGCGGCATCACACATTTGCAGGACCTGATGTACACTTATTTGTTTTTACTTTTCTTATACAATTAAACCGATTCTTTTTAATTTATACGTATTTCTGTAGGTCATTGGACAAACATTCCAGCGTCTAAATCATTTCTATGATGCGGAGGAAGAACAATTCTACAACATGCGCACTGTTGTGCGACACTGCATCCAGGACTTCAGACCCTACGAGCATGGCAATGATGAGGATGACGAAAATTAAGTGCATTCAAGTTTTCAATTGCTACTTTGGTTGTATTTTAGGGAGTGTCGCACCGTTTATGAAATTGTAGTTTCTTGACTAGTTTTATGATGATAATCAGACTAATTTGCAAGTCTTTGTCATAATTTTTATATCGCACATTTGATACTTTGTTGTTAATTGTTGGTCGATGCAATAGATCTCCACAAATACCCTTCAAACATGGCAATGATGAGAGTGGCACATAGTGGTCCGTCACGCGTGGTTTGGCTTCGTTCATCAGGGCCGAAGCCAAAAACTGGCAAATAGTTGTATACAACTGTATACAACAGTTGTCAAACACCTGATTATTAGCTGTCAAACACCTGGTTATTAGCTGTCAAACACAACGCCTCTCTCCTTTCACTATATAAGAAGCATTAGGGCTACTGTTAGAAGCCAAACACTACAACAAATAATGACATCTTCATCAAAATCATCAACAAATGCAGATAGGCTATGCTACTGTAATTTTAAAGCCGTTGTCCGATCTTGGGATTTGCAGTGGAACTACGGGAGAAGGTATTGGGGATGCCCAGAAGATACATGTCGTTTCAGGGAGTGGATTGATCCAATGTACGAGGAGAAGGCACATGCGGTTATTCGACAACAATGGCAGGAAAAACAAGATCTTTTTAAGGAAAATCAAGATCTTGTTAAAGATCTTGATAACATTCGTAGGTATAACTTCAATCTACTAAATGATGTACATCATAGGTGATTCATGTCGTATCTTTTGTGTAATGTTGTTTATGTACTATCAACCTTTGTAGGGAGCAAGCAAATTTAGCAAAACAGAGATATCATATGAAGCGAACGTTCACCAGAGACTACCCTAATTTCTTCAAACGCTAAACCAGCGTAATGAACAATTTGTATTGTCTTTAACAATATTGGTCCGTCACATACAAATTGTATTCGTCACGTACATATTGTATTGGTTCGTCACGTACAGATTGTATTGTTTCGTCACGTACAAATTGTATTGCTTCGTCACGTACATATTGTATTGCTTCGTCACGTACAGATTATATTGGTTTGTCACGTACAGATTGTAGTGGTTCGTCACGTACAGATTGTTGCAAACCGTGCCTCTTTACAGAAGCTAAATCTACGTCTCATTAAGGGAGCACGGTCTAGGGCACGGTTTGTTGCAAACCGTGCCTCTTTACAGAAGCTAAATTTACATCGCGATGAAATTTATAATTGACTCCTAAAAAACCAATTCGGGATTACGTAAAAGTTATACTTCTAAAAATCCATACAGAAAATAGAATATTAAGTTGCCCTAACAATATCTTTACAATGTGCGATTACAATAATATTTAAGTCGGCTTGCGACCTCATCTCTTTCTTCTGGAAGGTCCATATGCCATCAGCTGAGTAGTGAATGGATCATACGGTCAAGCAGCAGAGGCATCCTTTGCATGCTCCCACATGACAAATACTGGAGGCAACGGTGACGCATGTGATAGGGCCACCTACAAAAGAATGGAGAACATATTCACTTGCCTAGTTAATGAGTTCAAATAATGAATAAAAAGTGATTAAATGATTAGTAACATACCAAAATAAAATGACTCTCCTTCTGAACATGGCAGATGCAAATCGTCTTTAGCTTAGCACCCCCAGGATGATGTGGAACCGCTTGCAAAGGCAAGTAAGTAGCATTCATAGCACCCAGCACGACAACTGCACAATTGAATGCAGAAGCGACCAAACAACCCATATCTGGAATCACCATCCAAGTATTCTCCGGGGCCATCCCATCGTCAAACCATGTAAGTTGTTCCAGTACTGTATCCAGCGTAATCGGAAAGAGGCAAGTCTGAGCATACAATGGAAAGATTTCTTTCACCTTATCAATCATGGATTGTTGGACGATCCTCCATTGTTCCTGCCCAATGCCTATTTGATCTGCAACGGCTATGTATCCACAGTTTCCATCACCAACAATATCAAAATAACCATTTATGTGTTCGTGCATACACGACGGAACTATATCCATATACGGTTCAAAATCTTTAATGAAGGACTGTGGAGCATGAAACGGTGGTGGAAAAATTTGACCCACTGGATTCTTGGGAGCTCTAACCTGAGATGGCCTCAAATGAGTGATAGGAGCTGTAGGGCTTGGTGAATGTGTACTAGTGGGCTTTGGTGGCCTACCTCGTTGCTTCTTGGGAGGTGTCCCTTCCATCTCTTTGTCTGTGTATTCCCATGAAGAAGGATGTCTTTTAGTGTTATCTTTGTTTGGAGCTCCCATTGGCCGTCCCTTATGCCTCACAATAGCCGGCTCTTGCAGACTGGTCCCCTCGGGGCGAGCAATGTCGTAAAGTCGCGAGACACATTTTTCTTGATCATCAGCTGACAGATTGGGGAACTCATCCGTATAAAATTGATCCATCAAAGATCTCGCGACTTTGCGCTTCACCTCAGCCTCACCTTCGTCTTGCACTTCTGACAAACTCAATTGTCTCCAAAAAGGATGCAACCTTGAAAGCTTAATAGGGATTGAACTCGTCACATATCTAGCGATATCATGCACACACGACAATCCATCTTTCACCCTCATCTGGCATGTGCATGTACTGTCATGAAATGGATCTTCCCCTTTTCTGTATTCCTCAGTCAAGCGGTCAACTGCAACCTTAGATACTTTGTACTTCAATAGCTTGAAAACATCAGCCCCGGTCACAAGCGTCATCATGTTTTGTGCACTCTCGTTGAAGGTCCCCTTGATTTCCTTCACTTGGTTAACCATCTTTGAATGATATTGACCGAATATCGTGTCTAGACTGCCATATGGAGTAGTTAAGAAGTCTTTCAAACTAGAATGTGCTCCTTCAACCCTATATTTAGTACAAAAGAGTTTAAAGTTTGATCATAGAAGAATATTTCTGTTATCAAATGAGACGTGGCCACTAACATGTTTGTCGTTGACGTTCCAAGCGTGAAAACAATATATGTCCAAGCTGAAACAAGTCTTTCTTTGTACGGGATGAGCCAGCTGTTTCTTACATAATGAAGTAGACGTGGCCAAACTCTCCATTCCGACTGAATTCTACACAACTCCATCTCGTACTCGGATACAGTTGTTTGCTTGAATAAATTATAGTATGCATTTGCAAATCTTGTACCCAAGCTTTTATCCTTCATCTCCTTCCTAACATTGTCCTCTATGTTCTTCTTCATATGGCGCCTACAGAGGATAGACTTGGCACTTGGAAAGAGTTTATCTAATGCATTCATCAAGGCTTTTTCACGATCTGTCACTAGGCATGTCGGTGTTACTTGACACTTTGAGTACATTTTAAGAAGTTGTTGTGCGGCCCACACGTAATTGTCTTCTGTCTCACACTGTAGAAACGCCCCCGCCACATTATAGTTCTTCCATGTAGACATGACTCCTATTATTTCGAGAAAAGGCAAGTCATACATGCACAAGAAGATGTGTCATGCATAATGAATAAACATATCAACAAATAGATGTAGCAAGTAGATGTGTTACACTAACCTGTTAGTGTTGTATGTGGAGTCTAGCAAAAGGACGTATAGAAATGCCTTTAGGAGTTTCATGGAATCTGGACTGGCAAAGAAAATGTCGGTGATCTTATTCGTCGTTGGATCCGACCTATGCTCCACAAAGTAGTTGTTCTCCTTGCACTTATGGAAGAACTCTTGGACCACGATTCTTCCTTCCATCTCACTATGTCGGACATTGTACACTTCATTGTAAATCTGATTCATTTTAGTGCAGTTGTTCGGGTCCTGGTTAAGTGTTGTTGTAATTTTTGATGGTTTACTATGATTTTCTGTCATAACCTTAACCAACTTCTTCTGCTCAGGTGTCAACCTGCCAGCAACTGCATGCCCGTACAAGTCATCACCAATGACATGGTTGTGGGTTCCAACAACTACATTGAGTGTATATGAGTCCCTCGGATTTTCTTGACACAACAATCTGAAGGGACAATCACATTTTTGCTTCTTGTTCTTTGCCTTACTCTAGTTTCATCTTTAGGAATGTAAATTCCCGCTTTTTCACACAGCAACCATGACTTCCGAAGACTTCCTCCACCAAAGTTTTTATCCCGACCAATAGTGAGGCAAAAGTGATTATCAAAGGCAATCTGTCTAGTCCTTTTAATTGCATCATCTCTGGAGCCGAATACTTCACCCGTGGTGAAGTATTCGGAATAATCTTCAGAAACAATCACTTCTTTAGGTGTAGGATATCTAAACTGCGGTTGTGTGTGTAATGCCGGAAACCCAAACTTAGGTGGAGCTTGCCACCTTACGGACGAAATTCCACTACGAGCAAAACAATCTATTCCCGGCAAATGAGGTTGGGGAGTCCTTTTAATTGCCGAACAACCCAAGTGAGAAGGACGGTGGTGCCATGTCTCATGCATCATTTAGGGACAGATTGTTAATACCGTTGTTCACGATATTGTCCTCCTATTGAAGTAAAAAAACAAGTTAGCGAAGTATCCAGTTTCTGTCAAACACAACCATACGTGACGAATAAACACACTCCAGCCGTCACGTATGGATTTACCTGGTCTGTGACGTATGAGGTACATCCATCCGTCACGGATGAGGCGAATCCATACGTGACGGACCAACACCATCCAATCGTCACGTACTGTTTTTCTTTCAAAAAACATTGGCTGAACAAGGATGAAGTCTTGTAGTTTTGCACTCAATATAACACCGCCGAAACAATCACACATGCAATTTTGCACACAAATTCTACAACTTTTTAGTATAACTTAATCAAAGATGAAGTTTTTATGAACATGTACTCACAACTATTGAAATTACCTTAAGAAAATGTTTGTTTTGGGTTAAGAACAACTCAATCATATACATTTACAAGAAAGAACCATAAAAAATCTAAACTTTTACTAACATGTAAAGTAAAAGCTTAAAAAATATACCTCATTGTAATTGTAACTCCTTGAAACATCTTCTCCACCATTGAAGTTGGAAAAATCATCTTCATTTGCCATGGAAATGAACTCTTTGAAGATGATAAGAATGGAAGATGTGTTGTGGGAGGAAAAGGGAAGAGTGATGGAGAGGTTTAGGGTTTAATTTTGGACGTAATATTGATGAGATTTGACGGGGTAGTTAATGTAGTTAGGTGGGGACAAATAACATTCAATTTTCTGTTTTAGAGGTTGGTCCGTCACGTATCATATGAATCCGTCCGTGACGGACCAAGTTGATCCGTGCATCACGTATGAATTCATTTGGTCCGTCACGGACGGATGCATATGGTACGTGACGGACCAACCAGTGTGTGAAATGAGAATTTTGCCGGTACGTGAAATAGAAATCTGTGTATAAAAATTGAAGTATTAACAGAAGTAAAAAGTATTAAGGAAGAGAATTCAGGAGTATTATAATGTACTGATACCTTAATTGTTATTGTGTATATACCCTTATCATAAAAGATTATACTTTTATATATGTAACTCTGACTTTCTCCGTGTTAGAAATAGAATATAGTTTCACTGGCCAACAAGGGTTACTGTCAATTGAATGAGATTATAATTACCAGTTGGATAATAAAAAGTAAAAACACAGGTTATAACATTCAACAGATAAACACCAACAAATAACTTGGATTGTTCAAACAAATTCTCTCATTATTCTAAAGAGTGACACAAGTGCAGTGCAGCTTCAACTTTGACACACAGTTTAAGTAAATCTGTCTCTGATTAGCAGCTGAGTTTCCTCAACAAGCCTCCTTACAACTTCTCCTGCAGGCAATATTTCCTTGATGAGTCCTACGCCTTGGCCAGCGTACATCACCATGCTCTCCAAGTCCCCTGTCGTCGTCTTGTTCGGCACTGTGCCTGCAAATCTCCTGATCTCTTTCTCCTGTCATCAAAACAACAACAACCAAAAGTTTAATTTACTGATCAAGATCACAAGAGTTTCTGAGGCTAGCTCCTTGAGAGGAATTTACCACTCCATGGATTGTGGAGTGGCCAATGACGGGTTGGTCTGTTTCGTTCATGTGTTCAGGAAGAGACCGCCACGTGCTGAAGAAAGGAGTGTACAGAACGCGCTGGGGTGCTTCAGGCCACCTTGCACGACCAAATACGTTAGTGTACTCGGTTTTCTCATATTCAACTAACTTCCTCTTGTATGTAGGATGCGCGTAGCTCTCCTCGGTAGCAAGAAACCTGGGCCACATAGCGTAAATTTAGCACTTTGAATCTTGTCCATTCCATTGTATAAACCTATGTTGTTTATGCTGATATGCACTATAGTGAAGTCATTTGTACTGTTATACTTATTTGTGTCGTCTATAGGAGTTTCATACCTTGTGCCCATACAAACACCTTGAGCACCAAGGGCGAGAGCAGCAACATAGCCACGTGCGTCCACAATGCCTCCTGCAGCGATTATTGGGATATCTCTGTTTCCTACTAGGTCGACGACTCTAGGCAACAATGTGATTAATCCGTCCTGCACAAGTGAACAAACACTTGAGATTAAATTCATTTTGGTCAGAATAGTTCATTAGAAAGTAGCATGTAAGTTGAAAACCTAGATAAGTTAATTGTGTCTCTTATGGTACTAAAGAGCTAGGGCATCCAAGGATGCAAGAGGCAGGAATTTCATGTAAACCTCTTGACTTTTAAACTGCAGTACCATATTATTATTAGTGAAACAAACCTGGCCAATAACATGTCCACCAGCCTCAAGTCCTTGAACAATGATAGCATCAACACCCACACTGATGGCTTTGGCTGCAGCTTCAACACTACCAACCTTCGAATGAAAAGCAACACATACTTTTGACGTTATGTATGTTTAATCTGAGGATTGAGATTTATGAGACTTATTCCAACATACAAAATTCAACCAACGTGCGAAAAAGGCCAACTTAATCTGGAATTACTATAGTGAATAAACTTTAAACAACTGCTGCACAGTAATTTTGAAAGGACAGATTGACAGATCTATAGATGAATGTGACCGAAGGAGATCAGGTCAACAAGCACCAAAATCATAATCCTAGTATCAGCAGAAGTTAGTATAGTATGTGAAATGACTAATTGCTCGCTCCAACGGAAGCCCTCATCATGCTAAGAAAGTTTCCTTGAAGAAGAAACTTAATACAGTAGCTTCATATGTTGCATACATTATCAGAAATGGATAGAAGCAAAATAGAATATTCTGACACAATCAAATGTTGGCAACTCTAAACATAGCTAGGCATATAACACTTACTTGAGGAACAATCTTGACTCCAGCATCATGAACTTTGTGCACAAGTTCCTCCGAGACTTCGCCCCAGTACACCTGTAACACTGCCACCTTTTCGTCGAGTATCACCTTCAAGTTCTCCTCATGTGGAAAAGCCAAAACAACACCAATGCCAAACCCTTTGTCGGTTAAGGTCCTCGTCTTCCTAACCATCTCTCTTACATGTTCTGGGGCTTCCTGATATTAGGTAATGTTTGAATTAGGATTGGTATTTCCCATATGCATTCAAAGAAGGTAAAGCTGGAGCTAGGCTGTAGAGGCAACAGCTGAAAGCATTGCTAGACTAATTATAACTTCTACTAGGATAGATAAGTGTAATGTTTCTTTCTGAAATAAACCAAATCATGCATGTCATGTTTGAATATCCACATAATTGGAAGGTCCAATATAACAAGGCTAAATAAACAGAATGAAATCTAAAGGATGTTACCAATTCATAGGGTTAACCCAAACCTAAAACAAGAGGTTCCAAACCTATGAGTCAAGGATTAGGCATCACAAAAGTACATCTTTGTTCAGGTTTATTAACAGCACATTATTATTTAGTAGTTTGAGAAAGTAAATATGTGATAAATAATCAAATTTCCATAAAAAGTAAACAAATAATTTTACCACCAATTCTTATTGGAAAATAGTAAAATTATGTGGATTTTCTCTTGAGATGAAAATTCATGAGGAAAAATATCTGATATCTTATTATTATTACTAAATCAAATGAATAAGTATATTTGCATAGCATAAATTGAAGGGAAAACTCTTCACATTGACAGCTAATTTGACACCAGCACTTCATAATACAAACATGAATGAAAGACAATAAAATATCATTTTTCTCAAGCTACAAAGAACTCCATTTCCAATCAGCTTCCTCCATCAATTGGTTCTTGGCGAGCCGTTGAGAATTCATCAGATAATCAAAAGCTAACAAATTTAAGAGACGAAGAAGGAGACTGACCGAATCGGGAGCTCTGAGGAGGCCAAGTCCACCGGCATTGGCGACAGCAGCAACGAGCTCCGGGCCGGAGATGTCCGGACCCAGCGGCGCCTGCACTATTCCATACTCAAACCCTAGAATTCCCCTCAATCCCATTTCCCCCAATCACAACACACTTATTCTTCTTCTTCTATTAATTTCTTCCGCTTTTCCTCGTCGAAGCAGAGAAATTGAGAATGGCAACATCGCTCTGCCACTATGCGTTGATCTTTCTAGCAACTTCTCTATCTGCTTTTTCTTTCTCTTTTTGGGAGAAGGTTTCCGATTTGAATTTGTCTGAGAAACGTAAGCGACGACGTCGGCCAAGTGTGACGACAAAATTCGATTGCGATTTATTTAATACTAGTTTAATTCTCTTGCGCTGCACAAATTGGTTTATCACGGAATTTCTTTATCGGATTATTATTTAGATGCTTAAAAAAGTAAATTATATCTTCAAAGTATTTATGGAAGAAAATTGTGCGATTTATTTGATCCGGCTTCATAATCTATGTAAGGGAAAAAAAAGATTTTGATTCACTCCATTTTCAAAAGTCACGATCTTGATCTTCATAAGATCACCAACCAATATGTATAGTAGTATATTATTTGTTATATATTTTCATATTTTAAAATGTAAAATTATATTTTCAAAATATTTATGAAAAAAAGTAGATCAAAATAATTAGGGAGCGTGTGCAAATCCGGCTATTATAGGTAGTAATTTTATTTTGTTTGATTTTATTAGTTTTTTGACATATCTGTCGAAAAAATATGAGGGCGACATGTGACAAATTGAATACAGAGGCGTCACGTGGCAGCGTAAATTTCGGGCTCATTCTGCGGGCGTCACGTGGCGCAGTCAGTATTCTACTTTAGTAATTATATAGTAGATTGTGGACTGCTAATTCAGGACGGAAATTTTTATTAGTTGTTTAATTAAAGGATTTTTTAAGGCGGAATTGCAAAAAGTACCGACTTTCTGATAGCTCTTTGCAAAAATACCGGTTTTTTTTTTATTAGGTAAAAATTAGACTGGAAACCACAGAAGAGACGGTTTCTCAGTCTATAGCATCCTTTCGGATGAGAATTACAAATTCTAGACTAACTCGAATATCTTCCAAGGAACTCTGTTGGACCGTCTTTGCGATGAAGTCGACCACCACATTTGTTTCTCGGAAGACATGAAAAATCTGCACTGAAAAAAACAGTTGTAAAACACACAGGATATTAGAAATTAACATTTCAAGATCTCATGGACAGTGCCAGATTTGATTAAGAACATTCACAATGGTAAGGTTATCGCATTCAAGTTGAATGTCGATAATGCCTAATTCATAGGCCTTTACCAGGGCATTTCTTACTGCAAGTGTTTCTGTTTTTAAAGGTGTTGAGATACCACATTTATCCTCAAAGAGGAAGATTGGTTTATCCGTGTTGTTCCTGAAAATGTAGCCAAAGCTAGATTCACCATTAGTTTTGGTGGATTCATCTGTATTGATTTTAATAATGTTATCCGGTGTTTTTTTCCATTTCTTTATTTGTCGTCTAACATTGGTCATTCTATGTGTTTTTAGTCTGTCCTCTGCTAAGCAGACAGGGTTCCAACTCTTCATCTTATTTCAATTCTCAATTTGTTTTTTAATATAAATTGATACATCCTTTATAGAATTGGCATCATCGTTTGTTCTTCCAAAACTTTGTTGGTTTCTATAAAATCAAATTCCCCACCAAGAGACCATTAATTCTATAAATTGTGATCTATCAGTTTTTTGTCGAATTTCCTCAACGATTTCATTGATTTTTTTGTTTCCTATGTCTAGGGATGTAATGATACCATATGTATGATAATTCATTTTCTCTATTGTTTTTATGGTGTGGTTACATTGGAATAGGAGATGATTCAAATCCTCCAATTGAGCATTACAACGGATACAACCCTGGAGGATTGCTACACCTTTTTCTGCTAATCTAACTTTTGTTGGTAGTCCGTTTTTCATTATTTTCCAGACAAAGTTTTTGACTTTGGGATAGGTGTCCATCTTCCAGATCCATGAAGAATCATAGGCCGTATATCTCTTGTTTCTGTTAATTAATTCCATAACAGAGCTCGTAGAAAATCAACATTTTTTGTTAGTTTCCCAGTACATTCTATCATGAATATCATTTAAGGGTATCGGGATAGAGGTTATTTTTTTGGCTAAATCATGTGGTAAGCATTGTTCTATTAGGTCCTTATTCCAGGTTTTATTTGGCAACATAAAACCAACTATCAGGGCATCCTTATTCAGGATTGATTGTGTGTTTATGATATCACATAAAGGGGTGTTCAATACCCAATTATCCGACCATAATTTGATTGTTCTGCCATTACCAACTTGTCAAATTAGTCCAGATTTGAATTCATTCATGAGTTCAATCATGTTGGACCATTGCCAAGAGCAATTTCCTTTTTTCTTGTAATGAAATATATGGATTGTTTTCAAGTATTTTTCAGTAACAACTCTGACCCAATAGTTATTCGGTTCTGCTAAGATTTTCCATAGTAATTTGAATTGTATGGCTTTATTCATGTCCTTTGATTTTCTCAATCCAAGACCTCCTTGTTGTGTCGGTTTACATATTTTTTCCCAGCCTATAAGAGGGTTATAGGAGTTGTCTTTGTTCCAAAAAAGATCTATTTAACTTGTCAAGTTCATTGTGTGTGTGTCGGTAACATAAAGTTTTGCATAAGATAGTTTGGCCTTGATGCCAGATTGGTTTTTATTAGTGTTGTTCTTCCTGCTTGAGAAATAGAGTTTGCTTTCCATTTAGACAGTTGTTGTTGTGTGCTAATTAAGAGATCAGCAAAGATATTCGAGTTGACTCTACCATTAATGATAGGGAAACCAAGATATTTTTCGAGAGATATCATATTTGTGATTGTGAGAATACCTCGTATTGCTAATTTCTTTTGGTTGGTAACCTTTTTTGTGACTTGAAAAGCCGATTTATAAAAAAATACTTTTTGTCCTGAGATTTTGCAATATTCATCAATAATATCCTTGATTTCCTTGCAGTTTTTCTGTTTAGCTTTTGAGAAGATCACAATGTCATCCGCAAATGCCAGAAACGGAATTTGTGTTCCTTGTTGAGTGATTTGAAATCCTAGAGGATTACGAGGTCTTTCTGAAATTTTTTGGAGTTTTCTAGCAAGGATTTCAGATCCTAAAATAAAACAAGAAAGGGGAAAAAGGGTCACCCTGTCGAAGTCCTCTTGATGGTTTAAATATTTCTGTGGGTCCGTTGTTTACAAGCACCGAGAACGATACTGTTGTAATGCATTCTTTTATCCAGTTGATAAATTTTTCATGGAATCCAAACTTTTCCATAATTTTAATAATGAAGTTCCATTCAATTCTATCATAAGCTTTTTCCATATCTAATTTTAGGACAATGAAGCCTTCAATTCCTTTTTTCGATTTAAATGAGTGAAAGATTTCATGGGCAATCAAGATATAATCTTGAATGACTCTGTTAGCAACAAAGACACCCTGTAGGAGATGAATTAATTTTTCCATGGTTCTTTTGAGTCTTGTTGTTAGGATTTTTGATATAATTTTATAAATTGTAGAGCATAAGCTTATGGGTCTATAGTGATTAGTTGAGTTTGGATTGTCACATTTTGGAATCAAAGAGATAAATGTATGATTTATTTGTTTCAGCAATTTCCCTGAAAGGAAAAAGCTCTTTATTGCTTGGATTACAGATGGACCTATAATGTCCCAATATTTTTGATAGAATTATGCTGTCATACCATCAGGACCCGGTGACTTATCCGAGCCAATGTCAAAAACAACCTTCTTAATTTCTTCATTAGATACGTTCCTTGTTAATTCTACCTTATCCTATGTAGAGATTTCAGAATGAATTAGTTCTAGGTTTTCCCGAAGTAATCCATAATCCATATTCTCACTTCTGAAACTTTTAATAAAATCATTTCTGATTTCATTTCTAATGTTCTCTTCTCCAATAATGCTTGTTCCTTCTTGTATTTTGATTTCTTTTATAATTTTTCTTTTTCTTTTCCCACTTGCTATTTTGTGAAAATAGCTATCATTTGTATCATTAAATTTTATGTGTTTAACTTTAGCTCTTTGATTCCAAAATATCTTTTGGAAACAAAGAAGTTTTTCCTTTTTTCAATAAATATGTTTTGTTTTTTAATGAGATCATTGTTAGGGTTTGTACAGATCTCAATTTGAATATCAGAAAGCTGTTTTTCTATGGTTTGAAGTTGGGTGAATGCATTACCAAAGGTACTTTTATTCCAGATCTTGGCTTGTTTCTTAAGTAATTTTGTCTTGTAAACTAGATTATACATTATAGATCCATGATAATTTGTTCTCCAAACTTGTTCAACGACATTTCTAAAGTCCTTTCTAGTCATCCATATTTTTTCAAATTTAAAGGGTTGATTTTTGTAGGGTACTGTAGAGGCAAACTCAATAGAAATGGGACAGTGATCCGAGCTGGTAAAGGCAAAATATTTGGTACAGATATCAGGGTACCATTGAAGGATCTGGTGTTGAAAAATACCGGATTTTTAAAAGTATTGCAAAAGTACTGAAAAGCTGCCAAACTTTTCAAAAAAATAAAGGTAAATTCATATTTTTATTTACCTTTTCTTTTGGTGAAAATTTTACTTTTAACAAGTGTTAATTACACTTAACAATTGATTAATAAGAGGGTTTCCTCCTCATCCACGAATTCTTCCTCCAGGTCTACAACAAATTCCCCCTCTTATGGCGATCGGTTTACCTCTTCCACCAATTCACCTTAACCCGACCCGAATTCTCCCACACCCTCGTCTCCTTCAACAAGATCATGGGCGTCATCGGTAAGGCCAGAAGCATCGACCTCTTCTGGGAAATTCTCAACGACATCGTATGACGTTGTTTCGTCACCGGCAGGACTGTTGCGGTCGCCATGAGGACTCTCGCCGAAGCCAGATGTTGGCCAATCGCGTGCTTGTTCTACTCCTTCTTTGACTCCGAACCTGCGTAGCTTCCGAGCCAGCCTGAGTCACCGTCGGCGCGGGGATGTTGACCGGAATCTGGCCGAGCATGGGCACGGAATGCCTTCCCCGCCGTGCAAAGCTCCACCGCCGCTTCTCTCTGTGTCTTGCTGATGTGTATAAGTATTTTCTTGTGGAAATTTAACCTTGTATGTCTAAAATTTTAGCTATTATGTTCAGTGAATAGGCTGTAGTCATTTCAGAGAAGAGTACACCATAACGCATCAACACACTAGATGTGAGATTGCAACCGAATTAGTCGGTTTTTTTAAGATATGGTGAGTCTGGTCAGGTTGGGTAAAACTGAATTGTAACCATATTCGACATAAACCCGACTTCATCTGGCTTAATCAATGCTCGAACCAATCCAACCCGACCCAGCTTGATAGCATATGGTGGCAGTGCCTTGTCAGCACTAGGAAGAAATATAGGGTGTTGGGTCATTAGAATTGTAATTTCCTTTCTACTGTGAGGGAAATTGAGAATAGCTATCCTCTCAAGAAGGGGTGGAGGTGATGTAGGAACTCTTGAAAAGGCCAAGCTATAAACTCTTGAAAAGGTATGTTCCATTTTGAAGAAATAGTTGGCCTTAACTGAGGATACAACTATCACTGTGTAATAACCCTCAATTTTAGTAGGGGTATTTGTGAAATTTTCAAAACTTTTGTTTTGTAAGCAAAACGTGTTGGGCATTTTCTGTAAACTCTGTAAAACCCTTTTGAACGTGATAATATACGTTTAATAAGATTTTGGGTCTTAAAATATTTTAGGAGTGCTAAAACCAAAGATTAGGCATGTCCGCGATCAAGGCCCGGGAGCCGATCAAGGCCGAGAGCCACGACCGCGGCTAAGCAACCACGAGCGCGGTTTTGGCTATGGGCAAACCGCGATCGCGGGCAACTATGTTCGTCTTCTTCCTCTGCTTTTACGATCGCCGACGATCGGCTTTTCCCCTCGTGTCCGAACGGCAGGAGCTGGAGCGTTTGGGTTTCCTTGGCGTTGAGGTTGAGCTCCAAATTCTAGCCTATAAAAGGGGCTCAGATCTGGCTTCCTCTCCATCATTCACAACTCTCTCTTCCTCTCAAATAGGTTTGTTTTTGTCGCCGGAGTCGTCGTCGCCAGAGCCGAAGTCGTCGCCGTGGGAGATCCTTGGAGTGGTGGTGGTGCTCTTTTGTCCAGAAGCGACGTTGTTGTGCCTCGTCGTCGTCGGTATGACTCAAGTTCGAGTTAAGTTCGCGTTGGGATGGAGTCCCGCGACCGCGACTCCATCCACCGCGACCGCGACCGGGCAGTGACCCGCGGCCTCGGTTGGGCGCGAAACCGCGGGCGCGGTTTTGCCCAGCAAGGCCGCGATCGCGGCAATGGCCTTTTTCCTTCATTTCGCTTCGTCTTTTCGTATCGTATCTAACTTAGGGTTTTGTCGTAAAACTCGTCGTCGTAGGAAAACCGTGCTCAAGTGCAAGTTTCCAGATCTCGGAACCCGATCTCTTCGTTCGTCTAGTTTAAGACAAGTGGCGGTTCGCTCTTGCTCATTATTCCATGTTTTCCTTGATTGTCAATTATTTAATTGTCTAATTAGGATGGGATAAAGTTGTTGTTTTATGTTTTGGAACATATTTGATAAAACAATGTGTTAAAATATGGATTTATAATAGGTTGTATATATTGCTAGAAACAACGCTATTATATATTTCTATATGTAAATTACCGTAATGGATTTTGGTGTGGATTTATATGTGGACTTTACATGCTTAGTTAGCACGAGTATTCGTAGGAACGCTATGTACCTTACGAGGTCTAGTTGTTTCTTTATAACTTTGTGTTAGGATGATAAATGCCCTAACACTTTCTGGTCATGACCTACCCCTATCCGAATATAGGTAGTGGTGCACTTAGCTAGTGCCAAAAATCGGGATTCGTCCCATGTTATATATCTCATTGCGAGATTGTTGTGGATTAAAAGCTTTAACGTTGAATGTACATTTTGGAAGTAAATAAGATAAGTGCTTTTACGCACATAATTAATATACCCTCGGGCGAGGAGTACAACGTGGAAACCGCCCGGACTCTTGTTAGAATAAGTCCTCTTACCAATCTGGATTCGCATTGCGCGGTGAGGTTGGTCATGAACCCAAATAATCAAGGTCGTGTTTTATAAACTTGTGTGAAAACTTAACGTTCCCAAACAATTCTTCATATTTTCCTATAAGACTCAATTCTGTTGGAGTCTTCTTTTCGTTGCATGTTTTTTTTCTATA
The DNA here is from genome assembly GCA_027886185.1 of Rheum nobile. Taxonomy (NCBI): domain Eukaryota; kingdom Viridiplantae; phylum Streptophyta; class Magnoliopsida; order Caryophyllales; family Polygonaceae; genus Rheum; species Rheum nobile. Next base: position 348,608 of record WOAB01000366.1, on the reverse strand, counting down.
ATTCCGTGAAAGTTCCGGGTTATGTATCGTTCCTTCGGTTATTATTCGAGGGACAATGATAGTAAACGATTACGATCACTAGAACCATTCGGTTGTCACCCTTGCATAGTCTTTCATTAGACTAACCAATCGGGTTTTATTCCTTGCATGGTTGGCTGGTGTCATCCGTCCTATACGGCACATCAGAGGTCGGTCTCCGACGATTGAAGTAACCAGTCGAAGAGAAGGCTTGCAGATGAAATTTGCGTTTTAAGAAGTAATATTTCCAAGGCGTATATGTTTGATTTGAAATAAAAGTAATACATAGTCAAGTAATAGGGACTACTTTAAAAGAGTCTTCCGCTGTAATTTAAAAGTTTCCCGTTGTCGCTATACTTTGTTGTAAAATCGTCCTTCTCATTCTACGAGAGAAATCTTAATAAAAGGTTGAGTTTCATTCATTTAAAAAGTCTTCAGTTGATTATTCTTTCGTTATTTAATATTTATGTATTTATTTAAGCTTAATTGTTTCGATTAAAGCCTAGGGTGACTTCGGACATTAACGTTTGAGGTCACTGGTGTGTGGCACTACCGACATAAGTCGGGGGTGTTACACACTGGAGAGTCCAAGTTTGCTTCACTTGGAGCTGATTCTCTTGATACAGTAAGCAACTGTGTTGTACAATTTTATTTTTCAGCAAATTAACTCTTGATGGATCTAGATACTATATCGCTTTAGTTGTTTATTTTGGGGGTGTGAAAGATCAATCCACATGGAAAGGAAAAAATCAATTAAATATCGGGCACAAGAAATCAATGACTTAAAAAAACAGCTTCTTGAAACTGAACTGTTGTAGATCAGAGGATTTGTCAAATGAAAACTGAATAAAATGTGTGTTCATTGTATATGCTTTGCTGATTCTTCTTCTTCTTATTTGCATCGGCCCTTGCCAGGTCGAGATCGTGATGGGTTTGGAGGAGGAGTTTGGAATCAACGTTGAGGAAGAGAGCACTCAACACATCACAACAATTTGATGGTATGAATTGTCAATTTTTCTCTGTACTTTTAATTATTGCCAGCCGTGATTAGTGTAATGGTTTGTTTTCTTTCATTTGTATACTATGATCTTTTGTATATGATGCTTCTAGTCCCTGATGCTTCATAGTTTGTACTTGCTAATTGTTTATTTGTTTTGGATGTGTCAATTGCAGTTGTTGTACACACCACAACATCTTGTTAGGTTATTACAGATTATACTCGATGGAAACTGCGATTCAGATTATACTCGATGGAAAAACTGCGATTCAAATCAATTAAATGTCAGGTTATTACAGATTATACTCGATGAAAAAAAATGAACTTTAGCAATTGGAACAATAGAAGAAATTTCATACTCCTTCCACTGATGAGAGGAGCGATTCAGGGATTTCTCTTGGGGCTGCTGACAAGGTGATCAACAAAGTCATCTACTCCTTTATACACTGATCCATGTTACTTAAAAACTACCCGAATAAAAACTACCCAAATCATATTGCTCTAATAAAAACTATCCAAACATAAGTTACTATAAATGTGGTCTGATAAAATGAATATTGTTATGACATTTAAAACTTCATTTTCGTAAATTTTGTTATATAACAGAGCATTATATACTTTACCAGGCCACATTTGTACGAAGTCAGGCCATATTTTTACGACGTCAGGTCAATGCTCTTTTATACCAAAAAAATTCAAATGTTAGTCGATTTCAAATTTCAGTGCAATATTCACTTTATCAGGCCACATTTGTGCGTAGTCAGGTCATTACTTTGTTATATTAACTAACTTTAAATTTGAAACACTTAAATTTGTATTTATTAGTTGTGATTCTCGTTGAATTGATAAGCACTCAAAATATTTACGACTTTTGCTAAGAGAAATATGTCTTCAACCACCATTCTTACTTGGTTGGTTCCGTAATAAGAAACACTAACCACCATCAAAAAATCGATTTTGCACTTATGTCGCCCACAGAGACATTGTGGGACCGATCCCTTTGTAGTTCAAGATGAGTGATATGTTGTAATGCAATATTTCTATACGTTTGAATTCGGTGTGTCATTTAACCCAAATAGATTTTGCTGATGTAATTAGTTGTGGAGCAACCGACTGTGGGAAGAGGAGGTGTAATAGTTTGTACAGATTATATCATCTACTATATCTTAAATAGGGTCATTTATTGATAAAGCTCTGAAATATAAAACCTCATAACATTTGAAATTTCATTTCTATAAATTTTGTGATATAACACATCATTGACCTGATTTTGTATAAATGTGATCGGATAAAGTGAATATTGCTCTGACATTTAAAATCACCTAACATTGAAAACTTCATTTTCATAAATTTTGTTACATAACAGAGCATTATGTACTTTATCAGGCCATATTTGTACAACATCAGGCCACATTTGTACAAAGTGAGGTCAATGCTCTGTTTTACCAAAAAAAATCAAATGTTAGCCGATTTTAAATTTCAGAGCAATATTCACTTTATCATGCCACATTTGCATGTAGTTATGTCATTACTCTGTTATATTAACTAACTTTAAATTTGAAACAATAGTACTGCAAAGAGCATTGACCTGACTTGCTGCTCAACTTCAAGATAACCATGAGATCGCCAAGCTCGGGTGCCCGGACGAGCCCACCCGCCATTGGATTCTATGGACTTAACTATGGGAAATGATTGCTAGTTTAAACGTATATTTCTCTTATTTAAACTCGTAAATATTTTGAGTGATTATCAATTCAACGAGAATCACAACTAATAAATGCAAATTTAAGTGTTTCTCGTTACAAAACCAACCAATGTTTGTTTCAAATATAAAGTTAATATAATAGAGTAATGGCCTGACAACGTACAAATGTGGCCTGATAAATTGAATATTGCTCTGAAATTTGAAATCGGCTAATATTTGAAATTTGTCTTTCAATCCACAAGAGCATTGACCTGACTTGGTATAAATGTGGCCTGATAAATTGAATATTGTTGTGAAATTTGAATTTGTGTTTCAACCCCCATGAATGACAAAGATGAGCAAAACAAATCTACTTTAAAGATCAGTAGATCCAAAGAATATAATTTATGAATGACAAAGATGCAGGAGAAGGTGATAGCGTCCTCACGATAAAGCCCCTTCAAATGTGGATGTTGGCCACGCACGAGCTCAGTTACCACCTCTAGTCGTGGATTGCATTCTTTTAACACTAGCATATGAGATTCCATAAAAGCCATGCAAAGCATTTAAAAAAACGTTGTTCATTGTTCTGTGATGGATGATAAGAGGTGTACATTCAAATCAAGCTTAGAACATATGCATATCAAATTTGTTTATGTTAGAAGATGTAGGCAATATATAATGGATGGAGTAGATTATGTTTGATCTTGTGTGAGATTCTCAAGCACAATCCATGTTACTCATCTATAGAGAATACCAAAGCAGATTTAGATAACATTGTCAACCTTGCAGCCCTTATACAAGTGTCTGGCCTCAGTTGAAAAAAGACAGATAAAAATCCCCATGTTTCCTTGTACTCCTACCACCAACTACTAAAATATTGAAGCAGAAATAGGTAAAGTTGCCAACATTGCAGCCCTTATGCAAGGTCGGATAAAAGACGGGTAAAAATCCTCATGTTTCTAGTACTCCGCGTCCATGTCCTCTGTAGGACTGTAGTAGTTCTCTGCAAAGGCTAACGAGGAGGGCGAGTAGAAATCTCACCCCTGCGCAGGTAAAAATCCCACATGTAGAGCGGTGCTGATTGGATTTCCATGGAAGCAAAGCTTGTGAATTTTGGACGTTTGGGAGGAAGAAGGTGAAAGGCGGCCTCCGACGACCATGGACAGGAAGGATTCAAACAGTGGCGGCGAAGGCAGTCTCCGACCTCTACAGTCCTCTCAGAAAGAAAAGGCTCTTCTTCAAACAACCCTAAATCTGCGTGCTCGAGCGAAAGGAGGCCATCGAGGCGTTGATGGACGGGGGGTTGCTGGAGCGGTTGGTGGAGCTGCGGCGGTGGAATTGGGCGGGGATTTGATCGACGTGGGGCGTTGCGAGGAGGAGAGAGAGCACAGCGGCGGCGGAGCGGACAAAATGTCGGCGTTCGAGGAAGAGGGAAGCAGAGAAGAGAGACGACGAAGAAGGTGAGATTTGGGATTAATTAGGATTAGATTAGTAGGATTAAGATTTTTTTTATCTTTTATTTTCATAAATTTTAATGATTTTTTTGATTTAAAAGAAAAATTAAATTCAACACTCAACAATAGCAAAAATACCATAAAAAGTATAAAAAGTTGATACTTTTGCAATATTTTTTAAAACATGAGTTTTTTGTAAGTTGCTATTGGAAATCTGATAGTCTTACCATTACGCCTTTTTTTAATATGTGTCCATGGGCACACAATAAAAATCTCATATTTAGTAATAATTAGCATAGTGCCCGTGTCATGCACGAATAGGGTTATAAGTTATTTTCAATATAATTCTTTTAGTTTTTTAAAAAAAATCAAATGGCATTAGTCTTAAACTTGAAATCTTCAATTAGTGTTAGTCTTTAGTTATTGTTCACTGTAAAAATAGACTAAATTATTAATTACTAGAGAAAATTGCGGGAAACCACCCGTTAAAGGGCCGATTTTTAGTAGAACCACCCGCTATAGACGAAATTATTTTAAACCATCCATTATAACCATTCCGTTAGCGCGCAACCACCCAAAGCCGAAAGTTGTTAGTTTTTCCGTCTCACTGTGTTAAATGACCATAATACCCTTGTTTTTTGTTTTAAAAATACGAAGGAAACCAGGCTGGTATCTCTAAATTGCCCTTCAGTCACTTGCCAAGTTACCTGCATTGTTTAGTAGCCTCAAAACCTCTGAAACCAGCAAAGGCGAGACTTCCACTAGGGCTCCACAGCTCCCAAGAGTCGTTTCAATCTCCGAACTTTTACGGCAGGTTGATACCAATTTACAAACTTCTCGAGCCCTTTCGGTGATTTGACCGGAAAACGCTAGTGGTATTTCTTCTTCTACCTCGTCGAAGATTCTGGCACCCTCGATGAGGTAGAAGAAGAAATACCACCAGCGTTTTCTGGTCAAATCACCGAAAGGGCTCGAGAAGTTTGTAAATTGGTATCAACCTGCCGTAAAAGTTCGAAGATTGAAACGGCTCTTGGGAGCTGCGGAGCCCTAGTGGAAGTCTCGCCTTTGCTGGTTTCAGAGGTTTTGAGGCTACTAAACAACGCAGGTAACTTGGCAAGTGACTGAAGGGCAATTTGGAGATACCAGGCTGGTTTCCTTCGTAATTTAAAAAAAAAACAGGGTATTATGGTCATTTAACACAGTGAGACAGAAAAACTAACGACTTTGGATGGTTGCGCGCTAACGGAATGATTATAATGGGTGGTTTAAAATAATTTCGTTTATAACGGGTGATTCCACTAAAAATTGGCCCTTTAACGGGTGGTTTCCCGTAATTTTCTCTAGTAATTAAGATAGTGAGCATGAAGTGAAGGATGTAACTAAACAAATGTTGTAAAACCTTTGCAGAAAGAAGAATTTTGAAGAGAGAAATAGGATAACTAATCTATATAAATAAGGTTTTAAATTATTATGGTATAAGTGTATATATAGGAAAAAGATCAACAATTATTTATCTCTTTTACGTGTCAGCCTGTGAGATATATATGCCACATAGACAAATCACAATTTACAATTACAATTTTATCATTCCTTAATTCTTATATCTACATATCTTATTTATTTATTTTTTACCTAAAATTACTTAACTAATTATACAAATATTATCATCTAAAAAATTATATATATCTTTTTACTTTATTAGTTTCTTCTAGTATATAAATAAAGTTATTTATAGTATATATTTTACTTTATTAATTATGTTACTTCTTATTTGTTAAATTATTTATAATATATATAGGTGTGTGTATAACTAAGAATTAAAAAACTTCCTTAGAGTTATTTGATTAAATGGAAAATGTTACATATAGCAATGGTAAATGGGATTGTGACACTCAATTTGATGTATAAAACATTATTCAAGTTACTATCATAGGTAAATATTGTTGTATCCTCCTCATTCTCGTCCTCTAAATCTAAACAAATTGGCAAGATTGATAAATTCATAAATGAAAGAATTTAAGTTTAATATGTAAATATATTAATGTTTACAAAAAGATAAATTTAAAAATATATTATTATTAATGAAGTAAAATAACAATTATAGAAATAAGTAATTATAGGGAAAAGATAAACAATTATGATAAATTTTTATACAGTTCTCAAGTTTTATAATGGATATGTTAAATATTTTGCCATATTATTAGTCATTGTAAACAGTTTTACATATAATATTTTATTAAAGGTCCTTTTTTAACAAAATATATTGATATTAAATTTTTTATATATTTTGAGAAATTCTTCTCATAATTTATAATTCAAAAATCATAATTACCGAGTAAAATTGGATAATATTACAAAATATAGTAAAACCTTCTCATGATCTCAAAATTTAACTATTTTTTGGATTGATTTACACGATTTCTATTTCACGCACGGGTGAAATTGCTATTTCACGCACGGGTGAAATTGTTATTTCACGCACGGGTGAAATTGTTATTTCACGTACGGGTGAAATTGTTATTTCACGCACGGGTGAAATTGCTATTTCACGCACCGTTTCGTGTGTGACGGACCATGTGCATCCGTCCGTGACGAACCAAAGTGATCCATCCGTCACGGACGAATCACTTTGGTTCGTCACAGACGGATGCAGATGGTGCGTCGCGGACGAACTCTTAAACCAGAAAATTGAATGTTACTTGTCCTCACCTAACTACATTAACTACCCTGTCATATCTCATCAATATTACGGCCAAAATTAAACCATAAACCTCTCCATCACTCTTCCCTTTCCCTCCCACAACACATCTTCCATTCTCTTCCATTTCCAAGAGTTCTTTTTCATGGCAAATAAAGATGATTTTTCCAACTTCAATGGTGGAGAAGATGTTTCAATGAGTTACAATTACAATGAGGTATGTTTTTTAAGCTTTTACTTTACATGTTAGTAAAAGTTAAGAATTTTATGGTTCTTTCTTGTAAATGTATATGTTTGAGTTGTTCTTTGGGAAAAATAAACATTTTCATAAGGTGATTTCAATAGTTGTTACTATATGTTCATAAAAACTCCATCTTTGATTAAATTGTACTAAAAAGTTATAGATTTTGTGTGCAAAACTGCATGTTTGAGTGTTTGGCGTTGTTATACTGAATTTTTACTAGATCATTGCAAGTGTAAGAACTTTGTTCGGCGACTGTTTTTTGGAAAAAAAAACAGTCTGTGACGGATGGACTTGTTCAATCCGTCACAGATGAATGTCATTCATCTATCACGTATGGATGCACTTCATACGTGACGGATGGGGTACATTACATCCGTGACAGATGGAATGTGTCTATTCGTCACGAATGGATGTGTTTGACAGAAACTGGATTCTTACATGCTTCTATGCTAACTTGTTTTTTTTACTTCAATAGGAAAACAATATCGTGAACAACGGTATTAACAATTTGTCCATGAATGATGTGTGGGACATGGCACCACCGTCCTTCTCACTTGGGTTGTTCGGCGAACCTATGACGCCTCAACAACCTCATATGCCGGGATTAGATTGTTTTGCTCGTAGTGGAATTTCGTCCGTAAGGTGGCAGGCTCCACCTAAGTATGGATTTCCGGCATTAAACACACAACCGCAATTTTATTATCCTACACCTGAAAAAGTGATTGTTTCGGAAGATTATTCAGATAAGTTTACCACGGGTGAAGTATTCGGCTCCAGAGATGATGCAATTAAATGGGCTAGACAAATTGCCTTTGATAATCACTTATGCATCACTATTGGTCGGGATATAAACTTTGGTGGAGGAAGCCTTCGGAAGTCATGGTTGTTGTGTGAATAAGTGGGAATTTGTATTCCTAAAGATGAAAACAGAGTAAGGCAAAGAACAAGGAGCAATAAATGTGATTGTTCATTCAGATTGTTGTGTCAAGAAAAAATGAGGGACTCATATACAATCAAGGTAGTTGTTGGAACCCACAACCATGTCATTGGTGATGACTTGTACGGGCATGCATTAGCTGGCAGGATGACACCTGAGCAGAAGAAGTTGTGTAAGGTCATGACAAAAAATCATAATAAGTTGTGCCTTAGACCGTGCTCCCTTAATGAGACGTAGATTTAGCTTTTGCAAAGAGGCACGTTTATGACAATATGTACGTGACGAACGGAATGCAACCAACCGTGACGGAAGAAGCAAAACCGCGCATGACAGACCAATATGTGCCACCTGTGACGGACCACTATGTTCCACCCGTGACGGACCACTATGTGTATGAACTATAAGATTGTTTTTAAATAGGCATTAGGGGAGGGCTACCCCCATTGTGTAGCCCAACTTGTATTAATCTTTATAAGAACAATACAAAATGATCATCAACCTAGAAGACAATACAAATTATTCATTATGCTGGTTTAGCATTTGAAGAAATTAGACAAAATTAGCACACAATACAGAAAACAATACAAATTGATCATAAACTTAGAAAAAATTAGAGAAAAGATATGACACTGCTTTAACGTTTGAAGAAATAAGGGTAGTCTCTGGTGAACATTCGCTTCATATGATATCTCTGGTTTGCTAAATTTGCTTGCTCCCTACAAAGGTTGATAGTACATAAACAACATTACACAAAAGATACGACATGAATCACCTACGATCTACATCATTTAGTAGATTGAAGTTATACCTACGAATGTTATCAAGATCTTGTTAATTTTCCTTAACAAGATCTTGTTTTTCCTTCCATTGTTGTCGAATAACCGCATGTGCCCTCTCCTCGTACATTGGATCAATCCACTCCCTGAAACGACACCCCACTTCTGGGCATCCCCAATACCTCCTTCCGTAGTTCCACTGCAAATCCCAAGTTCGTACAACGACTTTCAAATTATAGTAGCATAGTCTATCTGCGTTTGTTGATAATTTTGATGAAGATGCCATTATTTGTTGTAGTGTTTGGGTTCTTACAAATATCATAAATCTATTAATATCATAAATCAGTGTTACTAAATCGATAGAAACTGGAAGGAGAAGCTTACCCAAAAGTTTATCTGTAGGCGCCGCTTGTGTTGGAATTGTTGTAGTGAACAAACAACCCTAATGCTTCTTATATAGTGAAAAAAACAGGCAATGTGTTTGACAGCTAATAACCAGGTGGAAAAAACCTGACTAACGTGTTTGGCAAATGTTTGACAGCTGTTGTATATAGTTGTATACAACTGTGGTCACGAGTCTTTTATCATAAACCTCAAAACGCTAAGTAGTTTATGGATATGACACTTCAGAAGATATTGTAAGCCCAACTTAATACTCTATTTTGTGTATGGTTTTTTAGAAGTATAACAATTTGTACGTGACGAACGGAATGCAACCGACCGTGACGGAAGAAGCCAAATCGCGCGTGACGGACCACTATGTGCCACCCGTGACGGACCACTATGTGCCACCCGTGACGGACAAATCCCCACCATCCGTCACGGACAATACTTCAGAATGACAAACCGTGCAGAATTACAGAAGCGAAGTGTAATTCTCTTCTACCTCTTTTTTACAGAAGCGAAGTTAAATCTAGCTCAAAGATTAAACGCTACTTTTTTAGGATGGTATTTTAGGATTTGCTTGTGTAATTCTCTTCTACCTCTTTTTTAGGATGTTATTTTAATTTCGACCGCTAGGTATTTGTGGAGATCCATTGCATCGACCGACAATTACCAATAAAGTACCAAATGTGCGATATAAAAGTTATGGCAAAGACATGCAAATTAATTTGATTATCATCATAAAACTAATCAAGAAACTACAATTTCATAAATCGTGCGACACTCCCTAAAATACAACCAAAGTACCCAAGTGTATACAGCTATATACAACAGTTTGATTATCATCATAAAACTAATCAAATTAGTTTGCATCGACCGTGACGGATGAAGTATCTTCGTCCGTGACGCGCGGATGGACTCTGTCCGTCACGGACGGATGTATTTGGTCCGTCACGGACGAAGCGGTGTGACAAATAGCAATTTAGGGGTGCGTGAAATATCAAATATTTCGAAAAAGAACGACACATTATATCTTATCTAAACATATGGCACAATAAAGGTTAATGATGAAATTGAAATAATTACAAAATATTGTATGAAGTAATAAAAAAAATTAATATCTTTTTGGAAAGTGTTTTTTTTTTAATTAAATTTATTTAATTAAATAAGATTTAATGTTATAATTTTTTGTCAAATGATGAATGATATGACGGATTATGATTCGATGAGTAATGACATGTAAGCGAATTGAACGTGGTGATAACACATATGATTTAGGTCTCTCCTTTAGTATATATATAGATAGATTTTTTTAGTCACTAGTTTAACTTTTTTTCTAGGAGTTCACCCCTTCTACTTTAGAAAATATTTTAAGAAAAGTTTTCAAATTTAGACTCTTAACATTATATAAACCGTTAATTAAAAATATGTTATCCCATAAAAGTTAGCTTTTATTACGAACCATCTTCTCCTTTCATATCTTCTTCTTGGAAGAAAAGTAAACATTTCATATTTTACATCGTCAAGGAAATTGATCGAAATTTGAGAAGAAACATGTAAATCGAAACTCTTGAAAAACATCTTTGATAGAACCATATAATCCAATCTAAAATGACTACTTGATCTAGTATACATTTTGATACTAAAATTTCCAAGAGTTCAACATTCATAATAATAATATCTTAAACTAATAATATGTTAAATGAATTCTTGTTAAAATCATATTTTGTGATAGATTTAATTAAGCTCAAATAGTTTTTAATAAGTAACGGTAATTGCTAATTTAATATAAAGTAATATAATTTAATACGTTAAAAATGCATTATGGCATGCTATTTAAATCTACTATATAACTACTAAATGCAAAGCCCTACTTAATCACATGACACTCCAAGAATGCACCATTTTATTTTTGCCACGTGGCATCTCACAAAATTTTGTCCATGTGACAGCCAATTCTTTTTTCCCGGGTTTTGTCCCATTTTTCCTTTGAATAAAGATTTGCCAGAATATTTGTTTATCTTTTCCAATCGTGAAGATAAGATCTAAAACGCTATTTTTGTCAAAATTTATTTGGTAAACAATATTCCAGATCGTACAAAATATTTCAAAAACGTAAATAATGATTTTTTCTGCTAATTTCTTATCCTGTAGATTTTTATGATGCCTAAATTAAACCTAATATCTTACCCTGTATTATATGTATGCCTAAAGTTAAACCCTGCAAATTATATTTGCTAATAGATTGTTGGAAAAGCCTGCAAAAAATAAACAAGTAACACACAAATCTGTATAACCCTAATATGCTATGACAAATAGCACACATCCCTGCTGGAAAATTAAACCTGGTGTGCTATACAAATAGCACAACCCCTGCTGAAAAATAATACATGTATACCAAAAAACTACATTGCCCATACATACACAAAATTAATGGCTCAAAACTCAAACAAATTACATAACACGTGCATATAAGTAAATGGATTAAACCCAAAATAAATGGTAAGATATGCAATCGAGTAATATATCCAATATGTACAATTATTTTGCTGGGGTCCGGTCCATTTATTTTTCTGCAATATGGGCAATCTGCAATGCACGATTTTTTCCAATTACAAGATATACAGAATATATGTAGAGAATAAAATCCATTCTATTAAGGCATATCCAATATTTGGGCAATCAAATAAATTCATCTATATAAAATATTGTTTACCATATTTTAGCAGGTTTCAAAGCACTTTAGTCCATATAAATAAAGAGTTGCTCCCACAATTACAATCCACAAAACATAATTCTTGCATAGTACTAAACAAAAACGGTTCTTCCTTGAGTGAGCAGGTACGTAAAAATTATTGAACTGTCTTATTTATTATTAGTGAGTTTGTTATGAATTGATTAGTTCGTTTCTGTTTTTTGTTGTTTTTTGTTTTAGAACCTGAGTTCAGTTCATCTTCCATTTCCCCATCTCTACTGATTATGTACAATTACAGAACTGCAAATTCAATAACTCATTTTCCAGTACTGATTTTCGTATGTATTTTCTGCAATAACAGAACCTGAGTTCCTATGGATGCAGTTTTTTTGTGTTCCATTGTCCCTATGTCAGTTCATGTTTAATTTTGTACTGAAATTGTCTTCATAATTATGATTTATTGAACTAATTTTCCCTTAACTGATTTTCGTATTTTATTTATGCAATTACATATTCTGAGTTCGTATGCATTTTCTGCAGTTTCCTTGTGTTCCATTGGCCCTATCTCAGTTCATTTTAATTTTGTACTGAAACTTTGTACATATTTTTTTTTACTGAATTATTGAACTGTCTTATTTATTATTAGTGAGTTTGTTATGAATTGATTAGTTCGTTTCTGTTTTTGTTGTTTTTTGTTTTAGAACTTGATTTCAGTTCATCTTCCATTTGCCATCTCTACTGATTATGTGCAATTACAGAACTGCAAATTCAATAACTCATTTTCCAGTACTGAAAATCATATGTATTTTTTTCAATAACAGAACATGAGTTCCTATGTATGCAGTTTGTTTGTGTTCCATTGTCCCTATGTCAGTTCATGTTTAATTTTGTACTGGAATTGTCTTCATAATTATGATTTATTGAACTAATTTTCCCTTAACTGATTTTTGTATTTTATTTTGCAATTACAAATTCTGAGTTCGTATGTATTTTCTGCAGTTTCTTTGTGTTCCATTGGCCCTATCTCAGTTCATTTTAATTTTGTACTGAAACTTTGTACATAATTATTATTTATATTACCTTTCAGTATTATTTTTTTACTAAATTTGTACTAAATTTTTGTATGTCCTTTGTAGCAATGTCAAAACAACAACAAGAAATAAAGGATATTACGGATTTACGGGTACCCGAGGGAATTATGAGCTAAAGGTTCGAGTAATTCGATTGTTTAAAGTTCCGAAGAAAGAAGATCGTACGCAATACAGTACAATTGAAATAATTTTAATGGATGAAAAAGGTATTGATTTTCAGTTTTTTAATAATTTGTTTTTAATATATACAAAATTGTTTGCCTAATATTTTTATACCACTAAGACATATTTCGTATTGTCTTAAGGGTGAGAAAATCCATGCAGTCATTAAGGAAGCTTTTATGGTGAATTTAGCAATATTAGAGGAATGAGGTGTATATTTGATTATAATCAGTTGGAGTTGCTCTTTATGATATACCATTCAAGTTCTCTAATCATAAATACAAGATTATATTTTATCGCAACACTACAATTAAGCGAAGTTCATCACTTTCTATTCCTATTCATGGATTCAAATTCGCTGATTTTGAAAAAATCCTCGACGAGTCACTTGATCAAGGATATCTTTATGGTTAGTAATTCTTTAAATTTATCATTTGATTATATTATAATAATTACTGTTTCAGTACGTTTAATATTTTATTTTACACATAATAGTAATTATTGTATAAATGTTATTGGTCAATTGGTTGGAATTGGTGACAACATTGTTACCTTTACTAACCGGAACAGAAAATAGGGTAAAAGGATCAATATACAATTGATGGAAATCTGCATATATATAGCATGATTAGTTTCTTTAATTTGAGAAGAAAATAAATACTCATGCAGACTTCTATAATTAAAAATTATATTGGATTGCGGTTTTTTAAGAAATGGTAAGTTATACATAAACAATGTTTATTATCCAGTGTAATATAAATTTAATTCCATATATGATTTCATAATCAGTTGAGAGAGAGAGAGAGAGAGAGAGAGAGAGAGAGAGAGAGAGAGAGAGAGAGAGAGAGAAATGAACCTGCTTCTTCGAATCTTTTGTTTTGGATACGAATGATTAAACCTTTATAAAATGTTGTAGGGAGAACACCAGAACCTCCTTCTTCAAGGTACAATCCAAAGCCAAAGTCCAGATCTCCTCATAACCTCATATGCAAAAATTTGATGTTAGTATTTCAGAAAGTGATGAAGTAGTAAAAAAACTCAACACACGATATATATACACAAAGAGAGAGTGAGAGGAACTTACACGGTGGAATCTAGATCTTCTGGCGGTGGTGGGAATGGTCTATGGCTTAAACCTCCAAAATTTGCATGAATGTTTTTGGTTACCTTGATGACGGAAGGGAGATCACCATAACTTCCTTCATCAAAGTAGAGTCCAAAGCCATAGTCCAAATCTCCTCATATCCTCATATGCAAAAAAAATGGTGTCAGTATTTCAGAAAGTAATGAAGCAGGAGAAAAAAATTAAACACACGATATATATGGACAGAGAGAGAGAGATGAACTTACGCATGGTCGAATGGAGATCTTCTGTCGGTGGTGGGAATCGTCTATGGCTTAAACCTCCAAGACGAACGGCGAAAAGGCGAAGGGAGTGGCGAGAATCCATTTTCGCTTTTAGATCTGTAAACTAATTTGTTTTGGATCTGAAAAATTAGGAAGACATCCGGCGAAGTAGGGAGATGGTTGGCCGCGATTTACAGAAAGAGAAAGATAATCGGCGAAGGTTGGAAATGGATTTCGTCGAAGGTTGAGGCGAGGGCAAAGGATTATTTTTCAAAAAAAATCGCCATGGATATGTAATTTGTAAGCTTCAGCTTGACAGAGAAGGAGAGCGAGATCTAGAAGCGAAGGTTGAAGAAGGCGTGATGCCCTTTTTTAGAGAAATCGCCATGGACAGAGAAGGTGAAGCCATGGATCTGGAATTGTTGAAGATGGTGAAGCTTCACAGAGAAGGAGAGTGAGAGATATCTGCAAAACGGTAAATGGAGTAGGGTTTCCGCGTTAGAAGCATCTGGATTGATGCTTCGAATTGGGCCTATAAGGCCATGAACGAAACGAGGCCAAATAACGTAATGCAGGTTGGTGCTTCTTATTGGGCCTATAAGGCCATGAACCAAAAAACGTAAGCAGCGGCCCTAAATAGCTGCTAATATTACAGCCAATTTAAATATGTCCATTATTTTTTTTAAAATTATTTATTATATTTTTAAAATATTAAAATAAATATTTAGTATAACATATATTTTTTCTACTATTGCATAAATATATTAAGTATTTACATATGTCTATATATTATTTTATTATATCCAAAAATTGATTAGTATGTACATTCAATTAATTTTTTACAAATATATATATAAGATTTTCCAGTGATTATGTTATTAACAAAATAAAGTCTGTGGTATAAGCTCATTAACAATTACGAAGCTCATTAATAATTTACACATGTAATGGTTAGTATGTAGATTTATTTGTTTAACTTTGAATATATCTTAGATTGTCAAGGTGATTTTGATATAGATGAATTAACCCGACATAACAGAACATTGAGATTGGCTGCTATTAGAGAGAAACGACAACGGACAAATTCAAATCGATCAGGTTAATAAATTGAATTAAATTCTTTGACATTTTTTTCCCAATAAATAGAAATATAAACTTTACTATAAATACTATATATGCAGGATCTATCCTTGGAGGTACTCCAAATTCGTTCGTTAATGATCGTATCCCAATGTCCGACATTTCAAATGGTTAGTAATTGTTATTCTATAAAGTCTCTATTTACTTGGATTATTCCATCTATATTGTAATCAGTGTTTGATGTTCAAATTTACAATATATCTTTAATTTCATGGTGCTGAAAAAAATTAATGACTATGTTTATAATTATAAAAAAAATTGTTGTTTTATGTATTGTTTGCTTATACGTAAAGTTTGTAAAACATATGTATCTATTGATGCAGTAAACCATAATATTACACCGTCGGCTCTACAATTACCCTGAAGTGATCAAAACGTTCATAATTTAGTTTTACCTATTATCGTTCCAGATGAAGAAAACTATAGTACAACTTTTTTGTTCTTACTATATGTTTTATTAAGTATAAAAATTTATGTATGTTACTATCATTAATAAGTAGATTATGATATAGCTATTTATTTGCAGGTGAATTGCACAATGTCATGCTTACAAAACAAATTGATATGCAAAATGTTGAACAATGTATGGTATTCTTAAAAGTGGTATGAAATGAGTGATTTTTTATTTGTAATATTTGTCATGTATTTTCATGCACAAATTAGCTCGACATAGAAGGAAGTTGAGAATGAATGTGATAAGGCATAAGCGGAATGAAACACCATTAATCAAATCAGGTTAGAACAAATTAGATCATATTTAATTAAAATTAAAAATTAATGTAGATTTTGTTTAACCAAAATTTTATGCAGGTGATATACTTGGAAATATTAGCAACTCTGTACTTACCCAAGCTACACCATTATCTATTACAGTTAATGGTTAGTCATTAATGAAATTTATTATCTATTATGATTTTATACATGCATGGTCTTAACTTCGAGCTTATTAATAATCTATTAATAAAGTTATGGAGAGTTTCGCCTCTCTTTATATAATGTAAGTTTTTATATCTTGAATATTTTTATTCGATTAGTCATTTTTTATATAAAAACTTATCTACTCCTATAACAGTCATTAACTTTATTAATCTTAGTGAAAATCAATGAAACATATAATAAAATATACTATTTTTACAAATGTAAAAAAAAAAAAAAACAGATCCCGTGCAAGGCACAGGTACTACACTAGTAGGCCCTAAGTCAATATAACTACTCTAATTACAAAATTACTTGAATAAACCCCACTCGGTTAATCATAGTTAGGAAGATTTAAAAATAAAATTCATAAATTTAGATGTGTATTCAACAGCCAAAAAAATTATAAAAGATGGTTATATATTGGTCAAAAGATGAACCTACATCAAACATTTACAAGCTTAAGTTTTGATAGATTCTCCTATAGTAAATGGCTTTACATGAGTTATCTTATTATCTAAATTCAAGAGATTCCTATAATTTGTGCATCTACATATATACAACTTCCTCCCACCTCTTACTTGAAGTAGTGCAAACTTTTTTTGCTGTCCGTACCCACACAACACAAGAATTGTTTGCTTCCATTTACCAGCCAATTCTATTGCTCCTTTTACAATCCAAAAGATACAAATAAAAATATAATACATTCATGAATCATGATACTCCAAAAAGTTATAATTTTTATACATGATTGTTATTTAACGCCCACCCTATATTTTTTTATAACGTTCACCCTACGTTTGTGAGTTGACCACGGAGAAGCTGTGTTCGTCCATGGTCAATTCACGGAGGAACTCTGTACCTCTGTGGTCAACTCACGGACCAACTGCGTTCCTCCATGAGTTGACCATGGAGGCTTGATGGAGAAGACGATGTTCCACCGTGACGGATGGAACATGTTCCTCCGTGACGGATGGAACGTCGTCTTCTCCATCAGAACGTAGTCTTCTCCGTCCTTCAACAATGGCGATACGGACCACCATGCGAATGAAATTTATACGAAAATCAATCTAAATTAAATTCATTACACATTTTATTGATATATAAGCTTATAAATTTGGATTTATAACACAAATTCGAGTTTATGATACACAAAATTCAATCTTCAAAATTCAACAAAACCCTAAATTCGAAATTACAACAACTATATACTAAATTAGTGAACAAACAACAAAAAATACATTTTTAAGGGGATGGTTAATCTGAATTGATGGCGATTTAATGGCTAAACTTTGAAAGAGGGGTTGATTTTGCACAAATGTGAGATGGGAAGTGAATAAAGAAAGAGAGAGAGTGAAGAAATGAGGAAGAAAATGAGGATGGTATATATTTACAATTTTGGAACAAAATACTTATATATGTATAGAGGGGATTCTAAATTATAAAATAAAGGGTGTTCTATTTAGCGATGTCTTTTTATATCTTAGCTTTAACCAACCAACCATATACATGCAACTTGCATTGCATGAATGCATGGTCTCAAGCTCTCATTTTATTAACAATCTCATCTTCAAAAAATTATATTTTCGATATATCATGTTAATTTTTTTATATAATTTTACATATAATAAATAAATTTAAATTCATTTTTAAAATATATGACCATACCCGTGCCCTTGCATGGGGACACATGGTAGTTTTATACTATAACTATGAAAATTAAATAAGGGTTTATGAAAAATATTTATATGATGTATTATTGCATTCATGGCTGAGCTCAAATTAAGTCAGAATCTCTCTTCAATGGCCGGTTGTGTGTGAGTTCATCATCTTCCACCCCCACCAAGCCACAAATGGTGCGTTTACTTTGGCCCACTTTCTCATTCACCCTGTGGGCCCCTCCTTGCTTTTTCCCTTTTCAAGCTTCTATCTGTTTAAAAAGTTTTATTTGGGCATTTTTGAATCCCTTTTGGTAGCCAAATTGATAATAATTTTAGTTATAAAATCCAACGTTCTGCCGCCCGGCCAATACATAGTCCATTTTACAGCTGTTGATATGCTGATTTCACACAACTCTCCACTTATTCCTTCCATTTTGATCCAAAAGATTATTCTTCTTCTCATTTGTTGTGTTTCATAAAATCATTTTCCTTCTGGAAGCATCTGATTCTCACCTCATCAAGATTTTTGCTTGTTTTTATAATCCTGGGTATTTCTAATTGGCTAGTTATTTGCTACACTCCTTAGTTGAACTGTGATGGTGAGTGTTGAATCTCTTAAATCTTGTTTATTTTATTGATTATATATAGTGGTTGATACTAGTACTGTTCCTTTAACGTTACATTGTCATCATCCTTTTTATATTACTTATCTTTATAAGTCAAATGTCAATGTATACAAGTAGGAAACCAAATTCTCTGTTTTGCTAAGGTTTTTAATAAGGGGATTACTAACTAGCAAGTGGGTTTTTTTTTATGCTGATTGTTG
Source organism: Rheum nobile (assembly GCA_027886185.1). Lineage (NCBI taxonomy): Eukaryota > Viridiplantae > Streptophyta > Magnoliopsida > Caryophyllales > Polygonaceae > Rheum > Rheum nobile. The sequence goes on along the minus strand of WOAB01000366.1, from coordinate 329,576 downwards.
AAATTGATAATATTTTGGCTGTTGTTGTGACATGGGGAGATGACTTACCAAACCTAATACCCACTTTAACATTTTCATGCAATGGTCCTCCCAAGATAATTGAGATTGATAGTGTTAATTAGTGTGTTTGAAAACGACCTTACGTTTGTTTTACTAATAATTGGGGATTTTGTTGAGTGATCCTTTCATTTTCATTGCCAATTTTTCTATTTTATCATTCTAGGTATCTCTCTAATTGGTTACACCAAAACGAAAGGACCACTGTGGTTTTTTCATCTGCCTTTTTTTTTAGAAATCTATTTTCTTGCTTATAAGTTGGAGTTGGAGTTGCTGTTAAGCATTTCAATTTTCAACCTCACCTTTTTCTTGTATGTCTCCTCTGCTTGTTGTTTGTAGTGTGACTCCTCCTACCATTTGGCGCGAAAGTATCCAAATCTAACCCATACATTCTTTTTTTGTCCTCTAATAGCCTCAAGTTGCTCTTATAGAATAGTCACTTATCTGCAATTACTGTGGTTTATATTCAAAGCTCATACACTTATTAGTCTTTTTCAATCACAATTCATCCATTCTTTGTGTAATTTGAACTCCTAGAATGAAAGGCGGACGAGGAAGGCGATCAGAGGTAACGTTTTCTTTGATTCTTGATTCATTAGTTGATGTTGGTAATCTTCTGACTTGACTCATTTTATTTTATTTTATATTTTACAGGCTTTTTGGCCTTCTTTGGTGATGAAGAAATGGCTGAACATCAAACCTCAGGTGCATGATTTCAGTGAGGACGACGTGGATACTGAAACAGAAAGTGAAGATGATGGTATCTTACTCATGTCTTGTGATTTAGCCGAGTTATTGTAGTTTCTTAGTTTGATTCTGCTGAAATCTTTGTGTTTTGTTCTTTCCCTCTTGTAAAATTCCTATACAGCAAACTCTGTTAAAGATGCCGGATTGCATACAAATGAAGATCATCCTTGTAGAACTCAGGGAAAACAATCTCAATTTGCAACTCAAACAACTGGCAATATTGACAGTTACTCAATTTTATTGGCCTTTTTTCAATTATTTTCTGATCAGAACTAACTACATGACTAAAGTTCCTTATGTATTGACACATCTCTTCAAAGAAAGTTTTGAGCTTGAAACAGAAGCATAACTTTTTATTATGTGTGTGATTTCTGAGTTATGTTTTTATTATTTTCTGCTTGTTGTGCAGATAATCATTCAAGAGGCTACCAATTAAGGCACAGAAGAGGCAAATCCGAGACTCTTTGCGTTCAATACATCAAGAACAAGGATGTGAGGTTAGCTCGTAAGTTTTATTGTTGTCTATTTTCTGCTTTCTATTGCAAGTGCTCCATGAATTCTTTGACACGAACGATAAACCTCATCGGCTTTGCAGGGTGACAATTGGCACTTGGAATGTAGCTGGGAAGATTCCAGATGCACATCTGGATATAGAAGAGTGGCTTTGCATGAAAGAACCAGCAGATATTTATGTTCTTGGGTAAATACTAACACCTATAACTTCAAATGTATCTTTAACTCTTTTATAGACCCTTTTTCTGTTACCCTTTTCTTCATTAGGCCTTCTCCATTCAAAGGAGAAATACTTTATTGTTAGGATGCCTTGAATCTCATTAGTCGGGGGTCTCGCTGTTCGGCATATACTTATGGGTCAAGTCTGTTTAGGGTTACAAGAGTACTCTATATACTCTATTTTGTTCATACCCTAATCGGAAAAAAAAACTGAATTCTGCCTCCATCAATAAAACGAGTTCTTCTTTTGCCCGTGGATGTAGCTAACACTATGTTAGTGAACCACATAAATCTATGTGTCGTTCTTTGTGTTTTCTGTTTTTCTTTCTCATATCCGTTATAACATTTATAAATGACTTTTCATATGAACTTCTAGAACTGTGTCATACTAGAATAGAGTACTGCACATAAATCTTGTATCACAAAAAAATGGTTGGATTCTTGATCACCAGGTTCCAAGAAGTGGTTCCACTGAACGCTGGAAACGTGTTAGGAGCCGAAGACAACACACCAATACGAAAATGGGAGGCGATCATACGAAGAGCGCTGAATGGAGCTTCAGATGCAGAATCAAACCACAAGAGAAGCTATAGTGACCCACCATCTCCAATCACCATACCAAATTCTGCAGCTGATGTTCACAGCATTACCAAGGACAGAAAATCAGTGATGAGGACATATGGAATTGATATTGACAGTAGATTGGATTGGCCCCAAGCTCTGGCTTCTAACTTGAAGTTGCGTCGCGTGCTGAGCAGCTCAGGGAGATGTGGGTTTGAATGGATGGAGAATTCCTTATTTTCCAACAACAGCAATTTGAAGAGATCATATAATAGCTCTGGGAATCTGCAGTCTTTTTATAGTGAGCTGCAGGGAAGAAATGAGCCTCTGGAAGATCTTGTAAACGCGTGTGATGAACTGGATTTCAAAAGTAGAGCCAAGTATGTGAGGATTGTTAGCAAGCAGATGGTGGGGGTATATGTGTCAATCTGGGCTCGTAGGAAGTTAAGGCGGCATATAAGCAACTTGAAAGTGTCTCCTGTTGGAGTTGGTCTGATGGGTTACATGGGCAATAAGGTAAAATCTTCCTTCTTCTTTTCATTTATATATGACTATGTCGGAGTAACGTACATAATCTATCTTAATTTGTTGGTGCATGCAGGGATCGGTTTCTGTTAGCATGTCACTGTATCAGTCACAGATGTGCTTTGTTTGCTGTCATCTGACCTCTGGCCACAAGGATGGAGATGAGCAAAGACGAAATGCTGATGTGTGTGAAATCCTGAGGCGTACTCGTTTCACTTCTGTGCCTGATCAGCCGCGCACCATACCTTGTCATGAGTAAGCATTAGTACTGCAATTTAGTGAAATTCAAGTTTTGGTGATTGCTAAATTTGCAAGAGTGTGAATCTTGTTTTTTAATACATATCAAGAGAGTTACAAGATGATTCCAATGTCTTATATATAAACAGTCAGATATTCTGGTTGGGCGATTTGAATTACCGCCTCAACATGCCAGATGAAGAGATCAGGGAGCTTGTTGTTAGTAAAAAGTGGGATGACTTGGTCAACAGTGATCAGGTAATTAAATTGTATTTGATATTAAATGACACTTAAGAGTTGAGCTCATTGAGGCCTCACAAAGTCACTAAGTCAATTGATATATCATCAAGAAAAACTCTCAACATTGCTGTTCCATTTTGTGTGGCAGCTAATGGAGGAGATTCGCGCGGGCCACGTGTTTGAAGGATGGAAAGAAGGGCTTATCAACTTCCCGCCAACTTACAAGTATGAGATCGACTCAGATAGATACGTGGGTGAACACCCAAAAGAAGGCGAGAAGAGGAGGTCCCCTGCTTGGTAATTAATAAGAAAGATTTTCACTTTTCCTAATTAAGAAGCTTGCATGTTAACATTAATTTTGTTACAGGTGTGATAGGATACTATGGTCAGGCAAAGGGATAAAACAAGAATTCTACAGAAGAGCAGATATAAGGATGTCGGATCACCGTCCAGTTAGTTCAATGTTCCGTCTTGAAATCGAAGCCGTTGATCCACGGAAGCTTCAGAGAGTACTCAACTTCAACACCGCAGCTGTGCATCCTGAGGTTTTCCTTGATGGGGATCAAGACTTGTGACACTTGTCATCTTTCAGGAGAATTGCCTGGAAGATCGAACAGCTGTTGAAATGGTTGTCAATATGCAGATATGATTTATTTTTGCTATGTTTTATATTGGGGGTTGGGTTTCATTTCATATGTTCATAGCTACTGTTTGAGGTATTAATTTCCCAGAATGGAAGCTGCTATGATGTGCTTCTCAGCAGTATCTGTCAGATTTTCAATTTTTTGTACACTCGTTAATTGTAAAATACTTTTGTTTCCTTTTATTCTTCGTCGACGTCTGATATAAAAATGATAACTTTTTGTCAAATATATCCAGAATTATTGAAGCAAATAAGATACACGGCAATCAGAAATGTTTAATAAGGAGTAGGTTTTTTTCCTGTTATATTAATCTTTTAACGGAAATTTCGGAGCATATCCCTGACCCTGAGTTTAGGGGTTTCGGACGGCTGTGATTAGATGGGTATAAATGAAATTTAAGAAAATTATGTTTTAACATCTAATAAAGATTTCATGTATGAATTAATAGGAATCAATTAGAGGTAAAATTACCTATCATTTGATGCGAGCATCAAACGTCTTAAATGTGGCTTCTCTAATTGGTCCATACGAGTTTGGAATCTGAATCGACTTTAATCTCGTCTGCTAGAACGACGAAAGGAAAACGAACGTGGCTTGAATGAGGAGGGTTCGGTCGTACTCTTCAATTGAGGAGGAAGAGTTCTGTACATCTGTTTTTAAAGAGAAACAATACTTTATGTAACATCATATCTTCCATAATTAATGGATATAATATCAAATATATTATTTTCATATATCTTCTAATAAGATACCTCATTATTAAATAATTATTAATGGTAACTTTTATCCATTAATAATAAAAGTCAATGGGTCGAAATCCATGTTTCACATGGGCTTCCGATTCGGTTTGATCCAGCCCAATAACTCTATGTGTGTGATCTCATAGGACCCGGTTATTATAGTCATGGGCCTAACCCGATTAAGGTCATTAATCGTAGTTGGCTTCTAGCAAAGCACTACGACCCCTAAAATTCCCGGATTACAAATCTTCATGTTCGGTAATTGCACATTTGATTAAAGGACACAATTATTTCACGGACTTCCGGTCCAAGTTCACTATCGTGTTTCTCGTTCTCAAATTAGTAATATTTGACTTTTAAAACAACTAAATCTATATTCGAACCATCTCGATTTGAATTCCGAAACAATAACCCATTTCACTCTTATGAATTCAAATCGAGATAAGTCAGGTATAGATTTGTTTGAATTGGTTTATAGATCAAACTTAATTTTATTTAATCGACGTGTTCAATTGAATTTGCGTTAAATTGAATTATTCTGAGTAAAAATATGAACAAATTTGTTATATGGAATAAGAGATTGTCGATTTGAAGTGTTGAGTCTTATAAAAAGTTGATGAACATCGATGTTAGTTCTTCATAAAAAAAAAGAGTTTGATGTGAAAATACATTTCATGAATATTGATATTATTTATATTAAAATTTTATTTAATATTATTATAATATAATATTAAATACGTGCCACTCTTCGGAAATCTTCTAGTTCAACATGTTTACAGCACTATCATACATTGGATTCTTTTATCTCGATATATGATGCATCTAGCTAAGCAGAATACAAATACAATTGACAAAAGTACACATAACTAAGCATTATGCAATGAGTGTTACGTTTCATAAAAAAAAAGAAGCTAGCAGATGAGAAACTAAAATTAAGCAACAGAAATTAAAAGAAACAACTAATTAAATTAAGAAAAAAACCTTGATTCACAAATTATCCAAACCAGTTAACAAACAAATGGCGCACTGGCACACGCAACAATTACAAATTTCATACTTTGAATTAATTAAAGAACTTAATTGTTCAAACAATATAACAACTCGTAAGAATTAACATGAACCAAAGATTATATAGAGGCCGGACTGAATCGATCGGGTTCATGCTGATGAAACTCGGAAACGTACAGTAAGCTTCAATTTTTACCATGAGCGTGATCCGCCACGTGGACTCTCTCGATTCGTCGGCGGAAGGGAGGGGCAGCGGGAGCCGTACAATGCGGTTGAGTGAGGAGCACGCTTTGTAGAGCCCTATTTCAACGACTCCCGTTGCACTGGTGAAACCTCTCGCCACGGTCACACGAGACGGCGACGTGGACCCCGCCTAAATCGGGGCACCGTACTAGGTACTAGCACATGTGAACTAAGATTGTTCAAGGTTATGGGTTCAGTTTGTTGGGCTTGTCTTCCTTTATATATAGTAGATTAATGTATAATGAAGTGGTTTCTAATACTAGTGTGTGTACTACGTGAAAGTCACAATCTCTTTTAAATTAATATAAAGAAATGAAAACGAAAAGCATGTGAAAGTTTGATTACTCACTTTAGTTTATTAGTTAATTACTTCCCCGCTTGGTATTTGGGGGAATTTAGAAAATGTGGGTACGTGGGATATGAGATCTACGCACGTTCAATTCCGAGATCGAAATCGAAGATTAAGGATGTAGCATAATCATATTCATAATAACAATCTATTCAATTGGTTATATACTGTACTTGTTAATTATGTTGAGGAATGGGAGTACGATTCGAATATACATTTTTAGCACAAGAACGATAATATCTTATAATAAATTTAATCCACAAACACCCCCACCCCACTACACGTCAAAATTACACAATACTAGAAATCGGAACCCGTGCCTGTATGTAGTATCACGATATAATAAAGAGTTTGTAATATGTTTTTTTTTAGTTTTGTTTGTAATGTGATATATATATATATATTCTTTGTTACGTATACAAATGTTATATGTAATTATGTTAGGTATTATGTATTTTTTTTTTTGTGATAATCTGTTAAGGAATAAAATTACAATTTATAGTAAATTAAAATTTCGTGTTTGTAGGGATATGTTTTTTCCTAAAAAAAAGTTTCTTGTAATTTGTAGTTAATAATAAGCATGCATTTTTTGTGCACTAAATGTGTTAATTAAATATCTTAAGTATTTAATGTTTTGTATGAAACCAATTTTAGAGTATTAAACATGAAACCAATTTTAGAGTATTAAACATGTTTAATATGAAATAGTGAAATATTGGGGTACTATGTTGTGCAGAAATGGGGAAATGAAAGAAAGCAGGTTTTTTTTTCTTCTTAAATGAAATAGAGTGTTTAATTTTTTAGCAAAACGACGTCGTTTGGCATGGGACCAAAACGACGTCGTTTTGCCACCTTTTTAAAATTAAAAAAAAAGAAAAGCAAAGCTCATCTTCAACCTCGGCCCTCAGCAGACATCAACCCCCATTTTCAGATCTAGGCAGCAACATGCAGGGGCTTCGATGGCAAATCTAATCCGGCTCATTCCTACGGTCCTCGGGGGCTAAGCGGGGGCGGCCGCCCACTCAAGCCCCCCTGGGTCCGCCACTGACCTCACCCCTCTACTCCAGATATCCAATCTAAATCTCAATATGCGATCTTCCCCGACACCAGCACCGCCGGAGCACCAGATCCGCTGAGCAACTGGTGATTTCCATCTTCGCAGGTCGCCCTCAAATGTATACTTCTCTATTTTGAGTTGGCCTTCCGAAGAACATGGTAGCATTCAGACTAGAATATTCCATATATGAATTCATTTATCTGTTTGGTAATCTGATCGGTAACTGACTTGGGTTTATGCTTGGTCCCAGAATTGCGTTGTAGGACCTTTTAAGCTTGCATGTCACAGTTCAATTACATTTGCCTATGAAAAGAAGCGGATAAAGGTATGTTGCTGTGACGCCAGCGTGCCAAATTTCGGGCAATGATTTTTTTTTGGGGGGGGGGGGGGGGGGAATTCGGTCTTGCTTAAATTAGGCTAGGTATGTTGCGCAAAAGTTGCCGCTGTAGAATTTTAAGGTAAAGCACACAAATTGACCCCTAATTTCGGGCTTATGCACAACTATTATCACTTCTTTGGAGGTTCTTGCATGGTTCTGGGAGAAGGCAAGAAAAATACAAACCTGAGTAGTGTAGGCCATGAGCTGCGAAGAGTCAAAGCGGTCCAAGTAAGGGTGCATATCGGCGCCGTAATTTCTTCCAAGAAACGATTCATGGGATATCATTCACACAACAACACAACTACAGCCTGACCATCACAAAACTGAGGACAACATTACTTGGTTGCCTAAGGGAGTTGTTGTAGTTGTTGCTGGTGTGAACCAGTTCCAGGTTGTCGCCAGTACACGGTCGAACCGTCTCTCCCGCCAACGGGACCACCGGGATATCGTCGCAATTGCAGATCTCGAACATGAAACGGGCTGCGTCCGAAATGTTGAAAATTTCACATGTGGGGAGCGAGCCACAAACGAAGAATGGTGTCAGTAGCTTATGCAAAGCCAGTGCTCTGAGAACACTTTAAGAAGGCTCCGTTGTAAGTCAACTACATTTTAGGCTTAGAACTCGACCTACTTTTCTGGTTCTGTTTCGCAATGTATTTATAGATCTTTATAGAAGTTCTTATTTGTGACTTTTGCCTCGCATGACAGGTTGTTTTTGTGCACACTGTGATATCGGGTGGCAGCTCTGATTTAAGTCAGGTACTACGGGAGGTTTACTTGAGGTTGACAAATGCGAGCATTCCAATTGCAGATTTTAAACTTGGTAAGTTTATTGGACGTACCGATTCTCATTGTATAGCCTTCCACCTTTTCGTCTAGTCCGGTGAATATATATTCACAAAGTTCAAAGCCATTTTGATATAATTTTAAAATGAATATATTGTCATCTTTATTTTAATTAAGTTTGTATCATAACTAACCTATAGTTATATTAAATAATGTTAGTACTCTAATTTGATTTATACAAAATTAAACTCTTAATGTTCTTCATGACTCAACAAACAGTATTTGTAATTTTTAATTCCAAGTATAAATACTTTAGGCAAGTTGCTAAAAAAAGGCTAATCTTTAGGTGTTGTTTCAGTGCAAGTGATATAAGCTGCTTGCCGAAAATAGAAATAGGCTAAATAAATTGCAATTGGGCATAGTTTGAACTAACTTCACTGGTCAAAATCTTGAAGTAATTAAATACCTGTATTGGTTTCATTTGACTGCATGTTATGCTCTTTCTGAACACAATTCTATTGATCTTGATTTCATATAGATGTTGAACGTAATTTGTGGTCTATACTAAGCCAATAGGCAGTTGTAGAATTATTAACCAAGTTTGCATCAGAATACTAATGGTACCAACTGATGTAGATTTGGGTATTTGACAATTTGATTGGTAGTATTTGACAATCTGATCTGAGTATTTGACAATGTGTGGTCTATGCTAAGCTAGTAGGTAGTTATTATCTATATTAATGTTCTGCTTTATGTTTCCTCTTCAAACTTAGTTACGATCCTTCTAATATTTGTATATAAATATACTTTCGGATTGCAATATTATCTGTGAAGATGAACGTATGGTCTTTAGCTTTTAACACCTGGACTTCGCTGATTGAGGAAACAGAGAAGACAACAGAGGTATCATGTTTCTGGTTGATTTTGTGCTCAATGTTGTCTTGTTCATAAATCTAATGATGGTCAATAGAAGGATTTCTGATCTTATAACCATTGAATCATTAGCTGTGAGATAGTGCTTTGGCATGAATGGGTCGAAGAAACATTTTTTATTATGTGCATAGAGGCTCCACATGGTATATGCATTATACCACTTGTAAACAAATTGCAATTGGGCATAGTTTGAACTAACTTCACTGGTCAAAATCTTGAAGTAATTAAACACCTGTATTGGTTTCATTTGACTGCATGTTATGCTCTTTCTGAACACAATTCTATCGATCTTGATTTCATATAGATGTTGAACGTAATTTGTGGTCTATACTAAGCCAGTAGGCAGTTGTAGAATTATTAACCATGTTTGCATCAGAATACTAATGGTACCAACTGGTGTAGATTTGAGTATTTGACCATCTGATTGGTAGTATTTGACAATCTGATCTGAGTATTTGACAATGTGTGGTCTATGCTAAGCTAGTAGGTAGTTATTATCTATATTACTGTTCTGCTTTATGTTTCCTCTTCAAACTTAGTTACGATCCTTCTAATATTTGTATATAAATATACTTTCGGATTGCAATATTATCTGTGAAGATGAACGTATGTGGAGCATATTCAGGGCAATGTCTTTAGCTTTTAACACTTGGACTTCGCTGATTGAGGAAACAGAGAAGACAACAGAGGTATCATGTTTCTGGTTGATTTTGTGCTCAATGTTGTCTTGTTCAGAAATCTGATGATGGTCAATAGAAGGATTTCTGATCTTATAACCATTGAATCCTTAGCTGTGAGATAGTGCTTTGGCATGAATGTGGCGAAGAAACAATTTTTATTATGTGCATAGAGGCTCCACTTGGTATATGCATTATACCACTTGTAATGAATGGTTAGTTACTAGTGATATTGTTGATGCACATGTCACCACAACAAATAGGTCTATACGTAGTATCTTTGTGTTAAAAGGCCCATTTGTATGGCTTATGCAATGAGAGGATCAAAACTAACGAACCATATCCTTCTGTCATGGCCAATTGTGCAGTAAAATATGATAATGTGTGGGATTTTGTGTGAGAGTAGAATGTATTTATAAATACTATTTGCTAAAACAAATATGGTCTTTGGTGTTATGCTTCTTTTCAATGAAGTTCTAAATATATTGCAAAGTCAATATCTGTTTAGGAAATATTAGAAATGTTGTCTTAGTTGTTGTATATATGTGTTCTAAAATATAGCTCATATTAAGTTTAGTTTGTATTTGTTTCGAATGTCATATTTGAGTGTCAAGCCATTCTTTCGAATGTCAAATTACTGTTCTTGTCTTTGAAGCCAAAAGAAAGAGAAAACTCAAAACTGTTATTTCTCCTCTGTTTTTAACTTCTAGTTTGGAATGCACTTTCATAAGTGTCAAGTGGGTGAATTTTTGTTAACATCTCCATTGTTGCAAGTGAGTTAATTCGGATGGTGGGTATTGAACTATTTAAGGTACTTTACTTAAGTGCATACAATGTTCACAAGTTGTTTACTGCAAGGTGGGTGCACTAGATTAGTTTCCTATCCCTATTTCGTTTTCTTGTGATTGTCTATTTGTTCTTCGCTTTGATAGACATAGTTGTAAGCAAGGTGATGATCATGTAGGCCGGGAAATTGGATGGCGCAAAGACTATCTATAATAATCTTTTGGTAGCATTAGAATTTGACAAAGTTTTTGAAGAATTTTAGGCAGTTATCAAAAGTGGCCAAGACAACTTGGGCAGCAAATGGTTGGAATTCCTGAAAGAGCCATATTTTAGAGGTCATAAATTTTGGTTTCTTTGACACATTTATTATATTTTCATAGTCATAAAGAAGATTCTTCACATATAAGCCTTGATTTACTCAGTAATAAATTAAAGAGCTTAGGTTCTATAATGTTTGCAAACGGGTGGAATCTTGAAAAAAAGGATGTAATTACTTTTCCATATTGCCTATGTAACCCACACTAAGGACCAAGAATTGCTTCCAGTCCTCGTCATCGATGGCGAACAATCTCCTTTTTGGGGGGGTTCAGGCCTCCAGATTTCTCTGTAATACTATCTTCAAGTCTACATAACAACATGTAGAATGGGATTGGTTATGCAATTACATGAAAAACAAAATAATGCTAAAGGAGGAGTGAAATGAGATTAGAAATATTTCATACCTAATAGTGTTGCGGTCTGCTTGCAGGTCACCAGTTTGCTGATGCTCAGATGAGAAGCCACTCAGTTTTTTCTTTTTGGACCGAGACTCGGTTTTGCCGCGTAACTCCATGCCTTCAGCTGATCTGAAAACAATTACGATAAGGGTAATTTGTTATCCAGGCTTAAATTTAATTATTATACTTTTTCATATATGTTAGCTCCAATAGTCTTCCTTACGTATTAGTCCATTCTGACGATTCTTGGTCAGTTAAATTCTCCTTTGTATGCAGCGTTTCAGCTTCAGGGCAGACTTCTTTTGGGAGAACAACATCATAGGTAGCATCATACACATGATATTTTGCGCATGTGGGATGGTCAAGTAAGAAGGGTAATAAATTACAAGCAGGAAAGGGGATTTCAATACCTTTGCACTTGGTAAGCTCCTAACTATCTTGCTTGCAGTAAAGCTTTCATGGTTGCCATGATTAAAGTATGTATGCGTCTTCAGTTCCAGGAGGTGATATGTATTTGTGAGGGAATGGATTTCCTCGGGGAGAACGCTTTCATCGACATCATCCTACATCAAAGACCTACCAAGGGAGTAAGAAGGTAATTTAAGTAACTCTTTTCCAGTTTTGCTACTTCAATGTGGCTGAAATACGTACGCCAACTTCTTCCAACAACTTGATGGCTTTCTTTTTTAGTAGGGCTTCGGCTATCTCATCGAAGACGGTGATGGCCATGGAGGATGACTCATCGGAAATATCCAAATGCAGTCGGTACCTGTGCATAATGTGCCAAGGTAAATAAGTGTTGAACTTAGGATGCTATGTAAGGGGCTGAACTTGAAGGCAACACCTATGCCCAACTTCTACCAGGAATCTACACCCGCTAAAGTGGAGTTGAAAAGGTAATATTGGCATCTCATAAGCAAGTTTTGACCTAAATACTTTGTGCAATTATTTAGGATATAAACTTTTCTACCTCTGATTTAGTTTGTGCAATCTTAAGAGGTTTAGAACTGTGAAAAGAAATCTGAAACAACTTACCTTGTTTGGGGAAATTCGCAGATTTTCGAACATGAGTCACACCAGAACTGGTCATCAACCTTACTAACCCCTTTTTTGCATTTGCCAATGGCACATGAGAAATAATACCAACCATGTTTTGTTCTAACATTATCAATCTTCACTTTGCAGTGGAGGGCTATTGATTCCTATCATCACAAAAGGTGAATCAGATCATGTGTCACAAATATGTAGTAAATAAGAGAAAGTATGGAATGAGAAAAACTTGCCATTTTATTGTTTTTTTTTTGCTCCCTGCCCAGGTGCAATAGTTGTAGGAGTGTTCCCTCTCTTGGGACTTAGGGACCGAGTGGATGCACAATAGGAGAAAGGTGTGCGTTCCTGTTGTGAGAAATTCAGTAAGTAAGTCATATCAAGCCACAACATGGTAAGTTTTAAGAACAGAATATTGTACATCATTAATGACTTAAATCCTTGTATCTCAGAGATTTCTTTGACATCCTGGATTGAGGTTGCTGAAGTGCTTGATAAATATATCTCTCCTGTATATGGATGAAATGAGATGGGGAAAAGAATTCAGAAATTGCTAAATGGTTGTAACAGACTTTTAATTAAGGCTTTAAAAGCATTGTTTTACTTTTGTGTAAAAGGAAAATAACAAAATAAGCTGACAACAGGAAATGGAAGGAAAAAGGAACATTTGAATACCACTTTCCTTGCTCATGCCTATGTCAGACCTTAATACTTCCCAGAGAATGATTCGACTCATTTCACAACTCTCAATTGGTATACATCTGTGTTCTAAGCTAGCTAAAGCCAACAATCTTATGTGCATTTGTTCTTTGTTCTTTGTTCCTACTGTTGTGATGCAACATTTTTTTTTGTATGAAAAGATACCCTTACATTTTGATATAACCTGGGTTGGTACTTGGTAGGAAAAGTATGCACCATTCCCATACTAAAGAGTTTTATAAGAAATGGGTCAAAAAACTGAAAGGGTCGAAGTGTGGTAGAAGGATGACAAAAGATACATGACTCATGTACAAAGGGGGTGTAATTCTGTTTGTGTTATATTATTTATTGTTCATTTCAGTAGGCAAGTTTTCTTATCCTTTCACTAATAACAGTACAAAGTAGTAGTAGTTTGAACGTCTCCACTCTTTCACATGCATGCCAGGCAGGATGAGGACGTAGTTGGGTTGCGCGCTAGCATTTCTCTCGACAAACTCATCTCATAGGCTGCCCCACAACGTCACTCGTATCTGTTTGCCTCTGCAAAGATTGGAAGGTAAACATTTCTACATTTTAGTAAGTAGTAATCTAACAATCATAAAGTAGTCAAAATTCAATATAGTCATTCAAGACAAACATGGTAGGTAAGAGCATTTGCTGGAAGGACAAATCTCATCTCATTATTTAATCTCATCTCAAAATTTTATATGGTCTAAAACTCATTATGGTAGTGGTTAAGTACAAGGTGACTCATTTCTCATGAATGGGTATGTTAATTTGTCCTCTTTTTTTCTATTGGTAGAGAATTACTGGTAGATTTCTATATCACAAATAATGCACAGGAACAAAATCAGATAATTATTTTCAGGTATTATAGAGTAACTATATATTTATTTGGAGGTAGCTTAATATTAGGAACGTCTGAGTTATGCTCTTGTTTGGCCCTGTAAGGAATGACTTATTTCTCATGAATGAGTATGTTAATTTGTTATCTTTGTATCGGCAGAGAATTACTACTAGATTTCTATATCACAAATAATGAACAGAAACAAAAGCAGATGATTATTTTCAGGTATTATAGAGCAGTGATATATGTATCACCCTAGACAAAGAATCAAAAGGTACCTTTCATTTTGAATATGGATATCAAGCAACTGAGAACTATTTCTAGTGGGATTGATATGCCCAATACGGCTCACAATGCCTATCACATCTGCACAATAATGAATCACAGATTAGTATAAATGGTTGACTTTGTTGTGCTTCAATATTTCAGGTGTATAAATAATGGCATACCAAGAAGGAACTTCGACCCATTCAATGCAATATCTTCAAATGGTGTTAGCTGAAAGGGATACCGTTGAAAGAGGGAAGTATCACATTTGAGTTTCTTGACTACGGTATTGCCTTCGAGGTGGATGCAATGTTTGTCACCGTTTCGCAGCCGGAATTTGTCTTTGTTTGGCTTCAAGGTAAACCCTTTAATAGTGCAACAATTGCCTTCTTCTAATGTTGGGGTAAAACGCTGAGCAATTCCCCTCCATGCAGTACAATGTATAGCCCCTCCCTATTGTAGAGTCCAAAGAATACTTAGGGTTAACAACCAAAAACAGTACATGTGGACAAGAATTATGCAGTAGCAAAAAGGCAATTCATAAGTAAGAATACAATACCTGCTCATCTGATATTATATAATCGGTGCTTATAGGGTTGCCTTTCAAATCAGTCGACTCCCACTTACGGCATACCATCACTCTTACTATGCAGGCCGTTCCAAAGCTCAGTTTGGCAAGAGAAATGTAGGAGTTGTCTGAGTGGACCACCACTACACCAAATTCGTTCTTGTTGGGAGGGGTTGTGGGTCCGGTAATGATGCCGACACCTTTCCCTTTCATGGACGCAGTACAAGGAATATCCGACGAATGCGTGCTCTGCAAGTCTTTCGAAGCCATGGTGTGTATGAGAGGAGAGGTAATTCCTATGATTGCAGTGGGCGAAGGCATATGTGGTTATCACCAACACTATTTAAAGGGCATGTTTCTCATACATTCCTTACTTGTGCAGGTGAAAAGGCAGTCTCATAATTCCAGAAATTCAATTATGGAGTTATCTTATGGGCTCTTGATGTAGGTGCAGCTCAAAGGGTCAACCGTCAGCCTCTTGAAATTCAATTCCAGAAATTCAATTCTAGGGGTTTATTATGGATTTATTATTCTAGGCTGGGCCATCTGAGGCTTCCGAGCACCACCGTTTAAGGCCCTTTAGGCCCATTTCAGAAGTTGTTTTAGTGCTCTCATATATTCTGGGGGTTTAAAAGTTAGGCCCATTTTAGAAGTTGTTTCAGAAGTTGTTTTAAAAGTTAGCTTTCAATGCAGCAGAAAGCTCCAGAAATTCAATTATGGAGTTATCTTATGGGCTCTTTATGTAGGTACAACTCAAAGGGTCAACCGTCAACCTCTTGAAATTCAATTCCAGAAATTCAATTCTAGGGGTTTATTCTGGATTTATTCTAGGCTGGGCCATCCGAGCACCACCGTTTAAGGCCCTTTAAGCCCATTTCAAAAGTTGTTTTAGTGCTCTCATATACTGGGGATTTAAAAATTAGGCCCATTTTAGAAGTTGTTTCAGAAGTTGTTTTAAAAGTTAGCTTTCAATGCATCCAAAAACTAACTTTTAAATATATATTGATGATTGATTGACGTGTACATAATCAATTGATTAAATTATAAATTACAATTCATCTCGGAAAAGATTGGTTGTAAAAAAAAGTTACCCCTTAACATAATAATGCGATCTCATCTTCCATAAAATACTTACATATTAAATTATGTACATAAATAAGTAATCCAAAATTGAAGCCCACAATTCTTTTTTATAATTGATTAGTATCATTTATATATCAAAACACAAAAAGAGATCATACATGTGCCTAAACTTGTCAATTGGGTCAAGCGAGTCGAGTCCATGTGGACAAAATTTTGGGGTTGATCGAGTCGGATCATAACGAATTTGGTTCGGGTTCGGGTTCTAGTTCTCGTTAACCCAACGGTTTGAATGTGTTTGTTTTAATTATATAATTATTATAATATTTTTAACTTTAATAACATATTCAGTAGTATAATTATTTAGATATATATTACAATATAATATATATATGAAATAAAAGGTCCGTTTTGTTCAAATCAAACTCAGGTCTATCCTCAAGTCTTTTGAGCTTCTGTTCGGGTCCTTCTTAATTCACTGATTCTCGAACCGAGTCTCAACCCTGAAAAGTACGGGTTAGGTCAGATCGGATTTTCAGATTTAATCCGTTTTTAATAGGTCTAGCTTGCCACAACTTGGATTTAAATATATATTTTTTCTAGCATATACCTTAGTTTATACATTAAGAACCTTATTTTTAATAAAAAAATTTAATATTATTTCTTTGAAATTTATATTTTAAAAAGATTTGAAATATTCGTAAAAGAATTTGTTTCTTTAAAAGAGCAACAAATTACGATTCTTACTTTTTATTTTTTGGTCGAAAATTACGATTCTTACTTAAATAAATAAATTGGACCCCAACACTATAGCAGACCAATAAGATCCAATCTGGATAGTATTTATCTCGCTGAATGGCGGCTCATTATTCAACAAGTTTGGACTTGTAAGGTCAATCGGATTCGGATCCAGTTTACCCGTTCGATCTCTAAACGGGTTCTAGAGCTAGAGAAAGTGCCACATGGAGCCCGGCAATGGGGGACCCCCTTACAAAGCCAAAACAGTTGGTCCGTCTAACCTTTGTAGGCCCCACAGGCCACAACTCATTTCCGCCCTCGCTTCTTCCGCCCTCATATATAAACCAAACTCCTCTAAAGATCTCGCCTTTCCTGTTTCCTCTGCATTTCCGCCACCACCCCTCCATCGATCTGCGAATCCATAATCGAATTCGAGCTAGCGATAAAGCTAGCAAGGTCGGTAATGGCGACAACGAATCTCTCTACGGTGCAAACGTCTAAGTTGAAGTCCGACGCCGTTAGGACCTCCTCCCATCGTCTATTGTCCGCCAGGAGTTTCAGCGATTCGGTGTTGTCGAACGCCGCCAAGGGAACCGGCGCCGGTTTCCGACGCCTTTCCAAGAACGCTAATTTCACCGTTCGGTCTGTCAAGATCAGCGAGCAGAGTCCAAGTGTTGTTAGTTTCACTCCTTCTAACGGAGTTCTCAACTCCGTAAGTCGTTCTCTTTGTGTATGTTCATCTCGATTAATTCCTCAATTAATTTGATTTTGAAATTTCAATTACGTCAGTAGAAAATCTGAAGAAAGAAAACAAAATACTCGGAATGATGTACTTGATTTGCTTATTAAATAAACACTGTTTCCGTTTTAGGCTCCTTCTGAACTGCAATCAAGTGGTAATAATGTAGAGCAATCAACAAAAAACCTAGATGCTCTGAGGAAAACCAAAATAGTGTGCACAATTGGTCCTTCTACAAGCACACGTGAGATGATATGGAAACTAGCAGAGTGTGGGATGAACGTTGCACGTTTAAACATGTCCCATGGAGATCACGCCTCACATCAGAAGACTATTGACTTGGTCAAGGAGTACAATTCTCAGTTTCAAGATAAAGTCATAGCCATTATGTTGGATACTAAGGTATATATGTCTCCATATGCTGATTATTAGTACTAGCTTCTTTCTGAAGCTATATGATATGATTATGAGTTTAGTATGTTGTGATGTAGGGTCCGGAGGTTAGGAGTGGAGATGTACCTCAACCGATCTTATTGAAGGAAGGACAAGAATTCAATTTTACTATAACAAGAGGAGTGAGCACACAGGATACTGTCAGTGTAAACTATGATGACTTTGTCAATGATGTGGAGGCTGGAGACATGCTTCTTGTTGATGGTATGTATAGAATCATATGGTGCTGCACTATTGGTTTATGTAAATGGAAGACATGGAAGCTTAGAATATGTGTTATTTATACTAATTCAGTAGTGAAGTGATTACTAAGTCATTATACATTTGTATCTTCATATAGGTGTTATACTTATAATGTCTCTAGATTATAGTAATTTTATTGTAATATTTCTTTGCAGTTCCTCATTTCATGTCCTTGAATTCACTAGAAGTGATAGCCAAGTCATTCTACATTTATATATATATGTTCAAGTGCATGTTGAAATTCTTCTTCTATTCTCATATGCTCAGGTGGTATGATGTCTCTGACTGTGAAATCCAAGACAACAGATACAGTTAAGTGTATAGTTGTAGATGGAGGAGAGTTGAAATCAAGGCGACATCTAAACGTTCGTGGAAAGAGTGCAACTCTTCCATCTATAACTGGTTAGTTGTTATTATTTGTGTTTCAGTTACTCCTAGGTTGTATTTTTCATGATCATATCCATAAAATTTCCCATTTTAACTGCAACAGAGAAAGACTGGGATGATATCAAGTTTGGCGTGGACAATGAGGTTGATTTCTATGCTGTTTCTTTTGTAAAGGATGCCAAAGTTGTCCATGAATTGAAAAGTTATCTGAAAGGTAAAGCTACTCTTTCAACATCTGTCATACATGGATGTCATCTGTTTCTTAATACTTGTATCCATCTTCACAGGCTGCGGTGCAGACATACACGTGATTGTAAAAATTGAGAGCGCAGATTCAATACCGAATCTTGAGTCGATCGTTTCAGCATCTGATGGGGTTCGATTCTGAATTCCTATTCTTCCACTTTCCATAGAGATTTAGTGTTATCAATCGGTTTGCTGGCTTGTCCTGTTATATATGATTTTCTCATGTTGATTGTTTTTTCCCATCAGGCAATGGTGGCTCGTGGTGATCTTGGAGCGGAGCTTCCCATTGAAGATGTACCTCTATTGCAGGTAATATTTTTTTCTAATGTCTGTTCGTCGTTTCATGTCCTTGGATTCCATTTATTATACAAATTCTAGTTATGCAACTTCTCTTCCCTTATTCAATTGAATGCAGGAGGAAATTATCAGACAATGTCATAGCATGCAGAAGCCAGTGATTGTGGCGACGAATATGCTTGAAAGCATGATTGATCATCCAACTCCTACCAGGGCAGAAGTTTCCGACATTGCTATTGCAGTTCGAGAAGGGTCTGACGCGGTCATGCTTTCAGGTGAAACTGCTCATGGAAAGTAAGTAAAAAGTAATCCTTGACATAGTTTAGTGTAAAAATGTACTGAAAATGTGGATCACATTGTTAATAATTGTCTCTTCATTTAATATGCACAAGGTATCCTCTGAAAGCTGTCAAAGTGATGCACACTGTCGCGCTTAGGACCGAGTCAAGTTTGAAACCAACCAACTTAAGTCCTCCAGTACATTCTGCTGCATACAAGGTACACAATTTGTATCAATTAAGTTGTAACACTAAACTTTTATACATTACAAACTGACCCACACATATATATATATATATGTATCTGCTTCAGAGCTATATGGGTACAATGTTTGCATTCCACGCGACTACAATGGCCAATACTCTTAGTACTCCCATCATTGTCTTCACAAAAACCGGACACATGCCTATCCTTTTAAGCCATTACCGGCCATCTTCAACAATATTTGTGTTCACCGATGAGTAAGTCTAGTATTTTGATTAAATAAATTGTTTTTTCCTGTGCATCATATGTAATAAACTCAAGGCTAATTGTGTATTTCAGTCAAAGGGTCAAGCAAAGATTGGCTCTTTATCAGGGAGTAACGCCCATATACATGAAGTTCTCAGATGATGCTGAGGAGACCTTCTCTCGCGCTTTGAAGCTATTGCTGGTTCGTTTTCTTATTGGATTCTAGGCCAATTTAATCTCCTATGAAGGTAGATCTTAACTTGTTTCATTTAACTTTGTACAGGATAAGAGCATGTTGAAAGAAGGAGAACATGTCACACTTGTCCAAAGTGGTGCTCAACCGATATGGCGTCAAGAGTCGACTCATCATATACAAGTGCGCAAGGTGCAAGCCTAAGTCATCTTCTCGGCTAGGCTTTCAATTTACTACACTTGAGATAAATTTTTATTTTTTCTTGTTAATCTGGTAGTTTGTTGATTAGTCTCATTGAACAGCCACGTCTATGGCATTCTTTCGGAGTCAAGTTTTTACAGCGTTCATGTTTGATTTAGTAAGTCTTGATGAGAATCGTAATTGCATTTGTATGTTGTGTAGGCTATGCCTAGCTAGCATATCCAAGTTGGTTGTAGTTGGAAAGCTTCGTTTGAAATAAATATCAAAACCTTGTTCATCACTTTTCTAATATATATTTGTATACGGTATGACAATACGATGATATTCCAAGTTTATGGTAAATGTATTACAATTATGTAAAATGTAAACTGTAAACTGTTTTTGTCCTTGGTCTTACAATGGTTGTTCTGTAGACCTGTCAAAAACCGATCCGACCCAAAAACCTAATACGGTCCAAATTTTTTCAGTCAAGACCCGACTCGAAAGTCATTGAGTTAAGAATTGAGCAGTTGGATCATCCTGGATTTGAACCAGAGACCTCGCCTATAAAGTAAATCATTACACCTACGGTCCAAACAATTTGGAGAGAATTAATAGATTTCTTTTCGGGAGCGATTCATCATTCCCGAACGGAGCATACAACTCTCCATTGTACTACACTCTCCAAGTGTGCTTGTTCGCTCTCTAACCTGAACGCAAATCCTAGCTCGCGGGTCCTCGTTATTTCATTTATATTAAATATTTTAATATATTTTATTAAATAATTAAATAATATTAATTATTTAATAAATTTAAAATTTTAAAAATTATAATAATAATCATAAAAAACGAATATTTTGACCCGAACCCGACCCAAAAAGTTTTAACGATCCAATCGACCCGACCTGACCGACCAAGTTGACCGTTCTATTCTTCCGTGATAATTTTCAAAACAGTATAGAACCTACAAAAATGCTGTAAATTTGATCCTTTTATTTTAAACATAGAGAATTATGTCGTGAATGATAAGGCACAAACATAATTGACAGTTAACGGTATTTGGAGGTATTTATTATACTTATTACTTGCAACCTTGTGGACCCCCTATATTTATGTACCGTCTTTTTCAGTCTGCTAATTTCCTCGGAAGTTCCGCCATCCACCATTTGTAACAGTTACTAACTCACTCTCCACTCTATATAACCTGTTTCCTCGTTATCTCTAAATCCGCCAGCAAAGCAGTATAAACTTAGCTAGCTACGTAACAGTACTAAAGCAACATAAAAACTAGTATAATTCCTACAATGTCGGCCGTGAATCTGCTGACGGTGCAATGGTCCGTCTTGAAGCCCGACGCTGCCGCTTCCACTCGCCTTTCCTCCGGCAGAAACTCCACCAACAACGCCTTCGTCGCTCGATCTGTCAAGACCGACGACCCTACTCCAACTGCTACCCTCACTCCTTCCAACGGAGCCCTTCACATTGTGAGTTTTCAATCTTTGAAATTCATCGCCAGATCTAGTAGAATTGAGTCTTAATTGACGTTTGCTGTAACTAATCGTAGGCTCCTTTTGAGCTACTATCGAGTGACTATGATACAGAGCAACTGAAATCGCTCGCCGATGCACGGAGGAAAACCAAAATAGTGTGCACAATTGGTCCTTGTACAAACACACGTGAGATGATATGGAAGCTAGCAGAGTGTGGAATGAACGTTGCACGCTTAAACATGTCCCATGGCGATCACGCCTCTCATCAGAAGACCATTGACTTGGTCAAAGAGTACAATTCTCAGTTTCAGGATAAAGTCCTATCCATTATGTTGGATACTAAGGTATAAGTAACCAACCTCCAAACGCGCCCTAAGTACAAAGGCTCGATATTCTTAAGTATTAGTTATGTGTAGGGTCCTGAGGTTAGGAGTGGGGATGTGCATCAACCGATCTTGCTTAAGGAAGGACAAGAATTCAACTTTACTATCACAAGAGGAGTGAGCACGCTTGATACCGTTAGTGTTAACTATGATGATTTCGTTAGTGATGTTGAGGTTGGAGACATGCTACTTGTTGACGGTACGTATCATGCATTATACATTTGTAACATGGCATTGATCATGTGAGAATGATTATTATGTGCATGAGTTTCAAAAGTGCGTAAGTTTTTGCCTATATGTGCGTCATTCTTTACTTTACACGGTAATAATCATTATCATCTGATCAAACCCCTTTGTAACAACATTGGTTGACTTCATATTACATTAGTTGCTATGATTTGTAGCATTCCTTCATACTAAATTTGTTCCTATGAAGATTGTATCTTGAATTATGGTTTTTTTTGTTTCAGGAGGAATGATGTCATTGGCTGTGAAATCCAAGACAATGGAGACTGTCAAGTGTGAAGTTGTGGATGGAGGAGAGTTGAAATCAAGGCGGCATCTAAATGTGCGTGGAAAAAGTGCAACTCTGCCTTCAATAACAGACAAAGATTGGGAAGATATCAAGTTTGGAGTTGACAATGGGGTTGATTTCTATGCCGTTTCGTTTGTCAAGGATGCTAAGGTTGTCCATCAATTGAAAGATTATCTCAAAGGTAAAAACCGGGCTCGTATAGAATGATCTTTCTACTATATACCTCACATTTTTTGTATGAATTTCACAGGCTGCAACGCGGACATTCATGTTATTGTAAAAATTGAAAGTGCAGATTCCATTCCGAATCTTGAGTCAATAATTTCTGCATCAGATGGGGTTAGATGTTATCGTATGATGCTGTTTAAGGTTTATCAGGCTATGGTATTTGACTTGTGAATCGTGATATTTGATTGTATCAGGCTATGGTAGCGCGTGGGGACTTAGGAGCTGAGCTTCCTATTGAGGATGTGCCTATGTTACAGGTAATTTGATCTAATTATCATTTCAGATTTTGGCATCATTTCAATGGAATGGAATTAGTGAATTACATTAATGAATATTTTATCAGGAAGAAATTATTAGACGGTGTCACAGCATGCAGAAGCCAGTGATTGTGGCAACAAATATGCTTGAAAGCATGATTAATCATCCAACGCCTACCAGGGCGGAAGTTTCTGACATTGCAATTGCTGTTCGAGAAGGTTCTGATGCAGTTATGCTTTCTGGTGAAACTGCTCATGGCAAGTAAGTCTACTCTCAATCTCAAAACTTACTTACAAAAATTTCATTTATTCTTCTGCTAAATGTTTCTTGATTTGTGAATGACTCAAGGTATCCTCTGAAAGCTGTCAAAGTAATGCACACTGTTGCACTCAGGACTGAGTCAAGCTTAAAGCCTACAAATATAACTGCTCCACTACATTCTGCTTCATATATGGTACATAATTTGCAGCTTGTATCATGAATTTTGTTTGTGGAAATAGATTATTGAATACTGTTAGTAATGTTACAGAACCATATGGATGTAATATTTGCATTCCACGCCACTACAATGGCGAACACTCTTGGTACTCCCATCATTGTTTTCACAACAACAGGATCCATGGCTGTCCTTTTAAGCCATTATCAGCCATCATCACCAATCTTTGCATTCACCACCGAGTAAGTTTTCATAGTATTTTTCCTTCTCCTATAGCAACTATTATCCCTGCAGAGTTTAATCTTTTTTGTAATTAATTCATAATTTTGTATGCCAGGCCAAGGGTCAAGCAAAGACTGTCTCTTTATCGCGGAGTAACACCCATATACATGAAGTTTTCAAATGATGCAGAGGAGACTTTCTCTAGGGCATTGAAGCTTTTACTGGTTAGTATACTCAAGTTTACATTTGTAATTTCTTCTGTGGGTTAAGTTTTAACTTTCATGTAACATTTTTCAGAGTAAGAACCTCTTGAAAGAAGAACATGTAACTCTTGTCCAAAGTGGAGCTCAACCAATCTGGCGCCAAGACTCGACTCGTCATATACAAGTGCGTAAGGTACACGGCTAAGGGTCCGTTTGGATGTCACGCATTATAAAAAAACTGAAGTAGTCAGCTAATTAACCGAGCTTGTGTACTGATTGTTGACCAAACTGCTCATGTTGAGGACATATTATAGCATATCAGGCTGACCAAAATGGTCATGTTACATGGGTTTTGTACATAGGATTGTGCAAACTAACATTATGACTATATAACCAAACAAGGCACTAGGCAAACCAGACTGATTGACACCCATCAGTCATATAATCTGATCAACGTTTGTGAATGTGAAGTGGTCAGATTATATGACCATTTCCTTAACCAACAATTTGGTATGTGATTAGACACTACAATCACTCTCTGAATCACCCACTTCACACTTCCCTTCAAACTTGATATACTTATACCACTTTGCACACACGACATACGCGAAGAAATCGAGCATCGTCAGCGCCGCTAGTAGGAAGTAAAACCTGTCCAAGTGGCCCTTGTTGAGGTTCCCAGGGATCCACCCTGGCATATGGTCTTCAGTTGAGATCTTCATCACTATAGACACCAAGAAACTGCTGACGTAGTTCCCTAGGGAGATTGACGTCATGCAGAGCGCACTCCCAAAGCTCTTAAGCCCATCTGGGGTTTGAGCATTGAAGAACTCCAACTGGCCCACATACATGAAAACCTCTGAAGCTCCAATCAACACATACTGAGGAACTTGCCAGAAGATGCTCAGTGAGCTTGTGTCTGAGTTCTTGGCGTACTTTAGCCTGTATGACTCCACAATTCCTGCAGCAATCATTGCCACAATAGCAATGATTAGGCCAATTCCCATCCTCTGCAGCTCAGTGATTCCTCTGGAGCCACTCTTCTTGACCCGGCTCACAATCGGGTCAAGAACGCGGCGGTAGATGAAGATGAATGCTGCTACACTTAGTATGTCGAAGCTCGACATGCTTGCTGGCGGTATCCGGAACGTTGAGATTGTCGTCTTCATTGCAGCGCCTTGCTCGACGAAGAGGGAAGCCATTTGGGTGAACACTACTGAGTAGATTATGGTGCATAGCCATATTGGGAGCAGTCTCAAGATGCATTTGACTTCCTCAACTTGTGTGACAGGGCAAAGGCGCCATGGACTGTAGAGTCCAATCTCTTGGTCTGGTAAATCATCTGGTGTTATCAGTGCTGCTTTGTCTAGAAATCTGCAGGGTAAAAACATGAACTTAGATTAGCATCACAAAAGGGTCTTCCTATTTCAAGTGTTAGTAGAATTAGGCCCCGTTTGGTACTATACCTTGGATATCAGGAATCGGTTTGAGTATCACTCAAACCCATTCCTTCATTTCCTTTTCGGTTTTTTGGACCGGACCGAACTGACCAAACCGATCGCATGAAACAATAATCGGTTTTCGGTTTCGGTTCGGTCAGAACCGATTATTTATTTATTTTTTAAAAAAAAACAAACCTAGATTTCTAGATAAACTAGTAAAACCTTATTCGGTTCGGTTCGGTTCAATTCATCACAAATTCAATTCGGTCTAATTCGGTTTTATGCACTAAAACCGGTTTCAAAACCTAAAAATTAACCTAATTTCAGAATGTTTGGTTATTTCGGTTTATAAACGAACCGAGTATGTTCGGTTCGGTTTTCGGTCCGCTAAATTCCGAAATTCGGTTCGGTTTTGGACCGATGAACAACCCTACTAGTAAAGTCAATCAAACCCGATTCCCTATCCCATCCCCATTCTAGGTACATTACCAAACGAGCCCTTAGAACATAGAAAACTGCCTTTTACTTACTTGAATCCTTCTGTGTGAAGCATCTTTCTGCCTGTATTTGCATAGCTCTCCTTGTCCTTGACTTCATAGAGGCTTTTACCCTGTGGTGGCACATGAACCCGCCACTTCCGAAAAGCCGAAACCAGGACCTGGCAAAACCTAGAGATAGGGTTGCCACTTGGTTTGAAGTGCCTGTACCTCGGCGTGCCTACAAGAAACAAGACCAGGGCAGCCAAGGCTGAAACCGTGGACGCCCAAAACCCGAGGACCCAAATCCCTTCGTCTTCAAAGAACACCAAGATTGTGTTGGAGAAGAGCTCTCCAAGGTTGAGTGCAAGGTAAAAGTAGCTGAAAAAGGACACTTTTGAGTGTGCCTCCTTTGGATGCTCTTCATCAAACTGATCAGCTCCAAATGTTGCAATGTTTGGCTGATACCCGCCGTTTCCCAGTGCTATGAAGTACACTGAGAGGTAGAACAAGCCAATCTCCATGTTTGTGTGCGGCGCACAAGGCGTGTGTGGGTCCCCACAGCCCTCTGGCCTTAGCAAGAAGAGGTGTGTAGAGAGTGATAGTAATCCTAGACCCTGAAAACAGAGCAAATTTGGTAAGCCAAGAAGATATCTCAACTAGTGTCATAATGATTCGTTGCTTACCATGACAAAGATGAGTTGAAAGACGGCGCAAGTTTTGTATCTTCCCCAGTAAGAATCACTGAGGAATGCACCCACAAGGGAGAAGATGTAGACTGTTCCTGTCCATTTGCTGACATTGTTGGCAGCGTCTGCATTGTTCTGCCCCAACACCCTTGTTAGGAATAGCACCAGGTTTACTCCCACACCAAAGAATGCCAATGTAGCAAGCCCTTGATTTACTGCACAAATTTTATGAAAAGTCGTTTATTTTTTATGACTACTTTTCAACTCAGTTTCTTTGATATTCCTGCATATCTTCATCTGCATTGTTCGGACCACCCGTTCAAAGTTCAAGTTCCGGTTCCGGTTCGGGGGCACCTTGAACCGTCGTCGGTTCAACTCTTGAAATTAAAATAAATAATAAAAAACTACATTAAATATTTAACAATTTGGCTAAGGGTTTGTTTGGTGGGTGTATTTATAAGGTTAATGTTAAATTTTAAGTCTACTTTTTTAATTTAAGTTAAAATACATTTAATATTTTATTAGAAAGTTTTCAAGATTTTTTTGAACCGGGACCGAGTCTGAATCGACGGAAAACCGTTGGTTTCTTAAATTGGACCGGAACTGGAACCGGACTGCCTGTTCAAGGTTCCCCGGTTCATGAACCGGGCCAACACTAGTGTCTTCAAGTTGTGTTGATTGTTACTACCATGTATAATCCAAAACAAGAATAAGGTATACCAAAATTGTTCCATGTGCATTTTCTACTATCCGTGTGGTGCATGCTTGGTCTTCAAAAGCAAGACATTAAGGATACGTATCTGCAGAGCTTTGCATCATAGCCTACAAATTGACATGGAAACTTTTAAATTTAAGTGGCTGCTGTGTCTCTTCAATTTTTAGTTGTTCTTGGTAATCAATCACGGCAGCTTTTGAGTGCCTGATTAAACTACTTGTTTATCCTTCAATTAATGCATATTCATGTGATGTGTATACTTATAAGTAGACTTAATAATTGGGTGAGAAAAGTTGTGCTCATGTTTGGTAGCCTACAAATTGGGGTCGTTTACGGGTAAATTAGTTTTGGGTGATTTAAGCTTTTATAATTTTTGGCATACAGTATAGCAATTGATACCGGATTTAGTTGGTAGTTTTGTAAGGAAATTTATGGCTTCCCATCTTTGAATGGACTTCTCCATAAAATTCTAAACAGGAAAGCAATTTCAAGATAGGTAGTTTTTGTTTTCCGATTATTGATGAAGATAGAAGTGGGTGAATATTAATGTTTTAAATTCGAGTCCTTTTACGTGTTAGACAGACTTTGATAGTTTAGAATGTTGGAATATAAAGTTCATCCTATATCGAAAGTAAGTGAATACGAATGCTTGAAATATAAGGTTAATGAGCTATTGTTAATTAATTTTAAGATAAATTCTATTTAATTTATGTGTTAGGCCTATTGCGTATGTTCGCACATATATTCTCGCCCTAATTTACTGGACCCTCGAACTCTCACATTAAATATGATTCATTTGAAATATGAGTTAATATAAATTTTAGTTGAATGTTTAGTATTATATATCGATTTGGGTCATATTTTAACCCCTTTAATATATCATTTGATTAGTTTCTCTTCTACTTTATTTGAACATATTAGTATGCCTACATTTGGTGAAGAATGAAAAATACTAATCCATGAACTTCATTCAAAAGCGATTGACGCCACCCTTGAGGGGTTCATCTTGATACCAATTACACAAAGAGTCGAAGAATTTAATATTTTTGACAAAGAATGATGGAAAAATAAAGAGTGGACCTCCAAATTAACCAATTATTTGTCATATATGTACAAAGTTGTAAGGGAATTGATGCACGTAATTCTAGTTTTATTAATTATTGATCATAAAAAATGTAGCATGCATGTTTTTGTTGCAACTCAGGTACAAGTAACTATTAATTGTGTTACGTGTGTATTCGTCTCACTCCAATTAATTACATCCTTCACCCTCATTTTCGCCCAACACGTACTTGAAGGAGGAGCTCGGAGCTCCATTTACATATATCTTGTGGATATTGATTTTTTGAGCAAAATTAGTGATAGGTGATAAAAAAAATTTAACGAGTGAAGCACTCCCTCCATGTGGATACTAATATATATTTACTCCTTCCCTTAAAAAATAAATTTCATATTAGAGTTTTAAATAATAATTTATTGATGAATTACTAAGTATGTTATATATTGAAAGATGCACACATTAATATATTCTATGTAAATTCTTTATTCATTGGTTAAAAAATGAGATGAGTAGTTATCTAATAACTATTCGGCCACCTCATTTTTAACCAATGAATAAAGAGAATTTGCATAATTTATATTAATATGTGCAACTTTAAAAAAACATACTTACTAACTCACTAATAAATCATTACCTGAAACTCTAAACATGACAAATATTTGTTAAAGTAAACACTAAAATGACATTTATTTCTTAATGGATGAAATAATAAGTTGAGCCCTACATTATGGCGGTAATGACCATAAAGTTAAAATCATGTGAGAATAACATTATAAGACTTGTAAAAGAGGTAATTTTTGAGAGGCATGTAGTTATATATATATATATATATAGGGATAGGAACATACCAAGAATGATGGTCCCAGCAGCCCATTGTCCGGTCTTGTGTCGAATGGCGGGGCAACCTTGTCGATCCACCGATCCATCAAGTGTGTACACTTCATTTATCTTCACCTGAAAAATTACCTTCCCAAATTATACCAGATTCTTCATTTCAACCTCGTATATGATACTGGATAAAAAAATATGCATGGATCGCTAGCTACTGAATTAAATGAGCTAAACGTTCAATCTTATTAATTTCTTGCTCGCAAGGCTAGGCATTAATGGACGTTCACGTTCCTATTTGGACTTAGATTTTCTAAGGGCGCGGAGAAGGAAGATTAGATTGAGAACATGTTTAATTACCTCCTTGGACACCTCAAAGACATCCATAGAAATGAGTTGATTGGGAGTTTAGACACAAGAAATTGCTAAGGATGAAGAGAATGTAGTGAGTTTTGTATATATAGCTTGTGAGGACAAGCTAGCTCCTTAGAATAGGAGGGAAGAGCGAATGGTATATATAGAGGAGTTGATGTTGAAATGGACGGTTGATATTGGAGATTACATAGGTACAATTAAAGCCAATGAAATTCCAAGATAATGATAATGATTATAATTATAATTGATATATATATATATATATAATTGGCAATATCTTCGTTATCTGTCTCCCTCTATTCCTCTTTTTCAATTTCTTTTTGTTATTTTGCCAATGGGCTAGGGTCCTAGCCCTAGGGAGTATAAATATATAATCCAAGTAAGTGGAACATTACATATCGTGCTTGATACGATTTAATTTTCTAAAATTGACGCGTGCGTATACATTGCAATTAACATAATCATTTATCAATGTTTTATAATATTACTATTATTTCATTTTTAAAACGGAAAAACAAATATCACCTGTAGAATTTTTATTTGATTTGCTAAATTATTTAAACTTATATGTATTCTATATATTAGGTACATAAATTTATATGCGATAGTATATATAGATAAAATAAAAAATAGTACTACCTTGACTGACCTCTTCATATGTATCAAAGAAAATCAATATATATCTCAAAGACATACACCTCCTATCTTATGACTACAACAAAAACGGCTTTGGGCAATGGTCTAAGATGATGAGCATCAAAAAAGAATTCCAAAAAGGACTTATTTGGCAAATTGACGATGGAAAAACAATTAAGTTCTGGACAAATAAATGAGCACTAAATAAACCTCTCTATACAAACTTAGATTGCAGAGTCCATGAATTCCTAGACCAAAATATGAACTGGAACAAAACAAAACTCCAACAAATATTACCAAATGATATGGTGGATAGGATTATGGGTGTCCCAACTCCCGTGAACCACATTACCGATAGGATGTACTGAGAACCAAGTAGAAATGGTTGATTCTCGACAAAATCAGCTATGGAACTCACCAACAAAAATAAACATGTTTACGCTTATGATTCTTCCTGGATCTGAAAAATGAACACATATTCCAAAGTCAAAAAAATTCTCTGAATTTTTTTAAAAAACGGCTTACCAACAAAATCAAGACTACAAGAAAAAGGACTCTCGATCCCCCCAGGATGCATCTCCTGCCTCCATCCTATGGAGGATACAAATCATTTCATATTCCACTGTGATCATACCTTAAAGACAATTTCAAAAATTAATATAACAACTAGCCTCTACTTAAGTACAATCGACCCTACAAACAAGCACATTGGACAAATTCTTGATGAAATAAAACTCAAACTCTCCCCCATTGAGCTGACAGAGTTATCTGTGGCCTGGTGGGGCATCTGATTCTTTAGGAACCAGAGAACTTTCTTAAATGACAACCCTGATAGGGATATCATTAAAGATCTACCTAAATATATTCAGAATCTTATCTCAGCATGGAATAAAACACGCAAATGGAACCCAGACTGCACCTTCGATCAATGCCCCACAATGCGAAAAGTGACAACTACGACGAAACACCAAAAACTAAAATGGAAAAAACCTCTAGATAAATTTATTAAAATCAATGTAGATGGATCTATCAAAACTAATGGAGTGTCTGCCATTGGCTTCATCTGTAGAAATGACATGGGAAATCCGATCTTTATCCATGTAGAAAAATGTGGTATCTCGACTCCCCTCATCACTGAAACTCTTGCTCTAAGAAATGCGCTTATTAAAGCAAAAGAACATAAATTCGACCAAATACAAATAGAAACTGATAACCTTACTATTGCAAGTGTTATTAATAAAATCTGGCATTGTCCATGGGAAATCGAGATTCTTATTTCTGATATCCTATGTTTATTAAAATCTTTCCAGACAATGTAGATTTTCCATATCTTTTGAGAATTGAACTCGGTGACCGATCACATTGCAAAACTTGGTCACAATCTTTCTCTGAACGATATCATGAACAACTCAGAGCTCAAAGCTCTCATTCGCAAAGATGTTATAGGCTGAGTGTTAAGGTCTTCTTAATACTAGTCTAATTCTTACATTATCAAAAAAAAAAAAAAAATTAATATATGGACCGAATATGTTGCAAAAAGTAAAGAAAAGAAAAGAAAAGGAAACATTTGGTGCATGTTTTCAATATTTTGTGTCGATCATGATCGTGAGGTTTGGGAGGTGAGGTTGATTGATGGGCGATGAGTTTTGTTGAGAGTTGAATTTAACAGACTTCATCATAAAACAATATTTACGCTGCTCATCTCCACTGTTATATATTATCCCCATATATTTAATATATACGGAATATCCTTTAGCAATATTAATTCACAGCTCATACAAATGCGTGATAAACTATTCGGAATTTTTTATTGAAATACTCTTTCAATCGTTCCATGTACTAATCCTAGCAATTTGGAGATCAAAATCCATGTACTATACTGATCAGCTGGTTATTGGGCCAAGTGTGACTTGTTATCGTGTATGGCCCGTCACACTTACGGGGGTGTGTTGGAGAGTCCCACATAGATAGTTTGAGACTTCTTCTCTTAGTATATAAGCAAGTGGTCTACTCCCTCTATTACCAATTGATTTTAGGATGGAATCCCACTTGGACTTATTGTTAGGCCCGCTCATTTTGGCCCATTGTGATCTTTCACAAATTCGATCATAATCGAAGTAGAAAAATTCATAAGTGCATGCC
The DNA here is from genome assembly GCA_027886185.1 of Rheum nobile. Classification (NCBI taxonomy): domain Eukaryota; kingdom Viridiplantae; phylum Streptophyta; class Magnoliopsida; order Caryophyllales; family Polygonaceae; genus Rheum; species Rheum nobile. The sequence continues at coordinate 297,328 of WOAB01000366.1, read as the reverse complement.
TTATAAAATTGCCCAACTTTAATTAGCACTCTACCGAATATCCACTCGTAAATTATGTAGCTAACATCAATCAGTTCGTTGTAATTTATGACTCGTAAATTATTCAAATTCAAGTTATAAGACTTGCTCGACCGGATTAAAAGATCTAGTTGTTTCGTCATTTTTGTCCTTCTTTTTTCTGTGATGTCATGTGCACGGCCCCACCAAAAGGTTAGAGTTTTGTACTGTTAGATGATATATCATATATATCTGACCTTGTTACTAATGGTTAATTCCGATAGGGCCCCTTGATTTCGATATTGCACTACGTTTCCTATATAAGGCCATCCACAACCAAAAAAACCCATGGTTTCTTGTTTATTAGATTAGAAAAAATAAAAATAAAAAAGTTTGGCATTTTCAGAATTAGGTTTCTCATGTTATACTAAAAGTTTTTAGTAGTAAAAACTTTTATCTGACAATAGGAAACTCTTTACTGAAATATTCTGACACTAATTATTTTATATTATTTTTTAAGAGAAATTTCGTATGACAGCTATGAGGTATTGCGAATTCCGCGTAGTACCCAAAGTTTTTAAAAAGTCTGCGTGGTAACCTTGAGGTTTCACCGATTCTGCCGGTGCCCTCAAACATATTAAAAAACAATAAATAATTACAAATTACTCATATTTTAAACTTAGTTTAATAAAAACATCATATTTTTGTGGTATTTAAGCAAACACCTAATCTTTATCTTTAATAAACCCACAACATTTTATAATTTTTTGAGGAAATTTTAAGAAATCTTCTCTTATTTATACATTTTATGACATTATAATTATTATTATTTAAAAAAACACCCAAAATTATATATTTTTTAAGCAATTTTTTTATAAAAAATACTTTTATGCCTTTTTTCTTCCGTAAAACGTTATCAAGTAACCTTTACAAAAAAACCCAAATTCCAAATATTTTTTTGAAATAAAAAAGAATTTAATCAAAATACCATGTACTTTTGATTGTTAAAAAAAAAAATTATTGAAAAAAAAAATTGAATAAGGGTGTATTTTTAATTTTTGTACAAATAAATAAATTATATTAATTCTTTAAAAAATAAAAAAAACATATGGTGTTATGAAGAATATGTAAATAAGAGTAGTTTTTTAATGTTTTCTTACAAAAAATATAAATTTGGTGATCTTATAAAAAAATAAAGATGAGGTATTTTTTTAAATGCCACAAAAAATTATAATTTTATTAAATTCTATTTAATATATAGATAATTTGTAATCATTTTTTTGCTTTTTATAATGCTTGAGCGTATCAGACGAAATTTGTAAAACCTCGTGGTTACCACTCAGATTTTTTAAAAACTTTGAACACCAAGCGAAATTCGTAATTCCTTATAGTTACCACGCGAAATTTCCATATATTTGTTTGAGAAACTCATAAAATCTCATTTGTGAATGCCCTAAAAGTAAGATGATTTCTCACTAATTCGACAAGACATTTGTAGTAAAAATAAAAAATACGAAGAATTTCGAGTACTGCAAGGTCCAGATCAGGCTAGCTATATTTATGGCTAATTTTAACATTTTGTAATTAATATATTACTAAATGGGCTAGTGGTATCTTCATGAATATAATGCATGATCAAAACTTATTGCACTAAGAAGAGAATACGATATTGGTAAATAGTCTCTTTTTAACACGTAATCGGTTGATTTTATTTTCTATGTACGTTAATCCCTAATCACATTCCGTGTGCATGCGTAGTTTTTTTTTTTTTTTTTTTTTGATTCAAAGGGAGAGTTATATCCGTTTTATTAAATCATACGTGTGCATGCATAGTTATGCATTTATTTTCATACGATGAATGAACTATTCATATTAATTAATTAAGGATATATTGTTTTGTTTAGGATTTGTTTAATTATCAAATGTCATTTTACTCTATCTCCAAGCATCCAACGCTCATGTTTGGATCATTGAACAAACGTGGAGATAAATATCGAAAATTGAGCTTAAAACAAGATTAGGATATAAGTTTGATGAATTAATCTTTCTATTGTCTAATAGTGTTATGATAAAATCTGGTCTACATAAACTTATATGATGGATTTTATGCAGATTTGTGTTAGGATTGACACGTTCTTTTTGACTCATCAGATTTTAACATCACAAGTGGCAGAAATATAAGGCATATGGGGGAGGAATCAATGTTTAGTTGGTTTTCACTTCCAATTGATGGATCTTGGAAAAAATTAGAGCTATACACATGAACCTTCATTTTCTCAGTACAAAAAACGAGCCTTCGTTTTCATTAGCACTGTAATCACAAAGTATATCTAAAATTTATCTACTTCTCATGACCACATGTTCTTACATATATATATATATATATTTTTTATGGGATACATATATTCTTTTAAATTAAAACGAGAGCTTAATTTTATTTAGCTTGTTGTGTATAGCTCTGGACCTTGTTTGGCCAAAAGTACTTTTTATTTATAAAGACATTTTCAAAAACCTATTTTTATACATTTCGATAACGTTTAATAAAATAATTTTACTTTTTTTTATTACACACATTTTCCAACAAAGTACATACATATCTATACAACATTTTTTTTTTATCAAACACACTTTTTTACACAATCCTACTTTTCTCCTACTTATCAATTAAAAATTCTTTATAAATACCATCTCCAAACAAATCCCTAGTTACATAGAAATGCATATTCAGTTATATCCAATTGCATATCCTATAAAATTTAAATGTACAATTTATAAAATTCAAATATACATCACATTATAACAAAATGCACATACACAATAACTCTAAATGCACATATAGTTAGAAATGGACATCTAACGTAACTCAAATGTACATATAGTTAAAATAAAGCACATCTAGTTATATCAAAATGCATATACAGTTGATTGTGTCCAGATTGCAAGCAGTGTTACCCGACTTAGTTGATCAAGCACAAGGTGCCTTTATCAAGGGGAGATCCATAAGGCACAATATCGTTGTTTGTCAAGATCTGATCAAAGGTTATTCTAGAAAGTATACAAGCCCACAGTGTGCTATTAAGATTGATCTCCAAAAGGCCTATGACACGGTCAAATGGACATTCCTCTTTCAAGTATTACAGGGGTTTGGATTGCATGCTAGGATGATTACTTGGATTAAGCAATGCATCACCAGCAGTTCCTTCACAATCAACTTTGATGGTGAACTCACAGGATTCTTCCCATGTAAAAGGGGTCTACGGCAAGGAGACCCATTAGCTCCCTATTCGTCCTTGTGATGGAATACTTGAGCAGATCCTTCAAGCAAATGAGTAGACTCAGAGATTTCAAATTTCATCCTCGATGTGCTAGAGCGGGAATCACTCATTTATGCTTTGCAGATGACTTATTCATCTTTGCTCATGGAAATCTAGTCACTCTGAAAACAGTGAAGAATCAACTTGATGATATCTGTAACAAATCGGGCCTCTCTATCAACAGTAACAAATCAAAGGTCTTCTTTGCTGGGGTGGATACTTCTGCTGAAAACCAGATCACAGATGTGCTGCAGATAGTCAAGGGTGACCTTCTAGTGACTTATCTGGGAGTTCCTTTATGCAGCAGAAAAGCAATTACTGAAGATTATAAGCCCCTGCTGTCAAGAATCACTTCCAAAGTCAATTCATGGGCTTCTAGACATTTGTCCTACGCAGGGAGATTACAACTTGTCAATGCTGTCCTCTTTGGCATCACAAAGTACTGGTGCAAAGTCTTTGTCATACCGAAGAAGATAATCAAAGTGCTCACTACTTCAATGCGAAACTTCATATGGAGTGGATGCAATGAAGGCAGAAAAGCACCTATTGCCTGGAAAGAGGTCTGCAGACCGCGAGAAGAAGGAGGAGTTGGCCTTAAGGAGATTATGTCATGGAATAAAGCAGCTTTATCTGAATTGATTTATGATCTTCTTCATGATTCCAATTCAATATGGAATTCATGGGCAATAACTAATCTTCTCAGGAGCGGATGCTTCTGGACTGTTGATAGGAAAGACACTGATAGTGCCTTATGGAGATCTCTGCTGAATATGCGGGATGAAATTCTGGATAGGGTCAACAGAGAAGAACAAATCCCAGTTATCATGACCCACAGAGGCATGCATTACAGTAAATCTTTGTATGATGCTCTTAGATCCACATCACCTATAACATTCTGGAACAAATGGATTTAGGGCAGCCTTAACACGCCAAGAATTTCCTTCATTTGCTGGATGATAATCAAAGGGGGTGCACTCACCAAAGGCAAACTTAAAGCCATGGGCATTGTCCATGATGATTCATGCGTGTTGTGCAATTGTGAACCTGAAACGCAGGAGCATATATGGTTCCAGTGCATATTCTCTAAGGACGTCCTCCACAGAGTTCTAACATGGGCGAAAATTGGACGACGACATGGAGACATACATGAATGGATTGAATGCATCCAAAGAATCAAGGGGAAGAGCAACATCAAATTCTCCTTCTGGACCTGCTGCGTCACTGCAACCATTTACCACATTTGGAAATGCAGGAATTCGAGTGTATTTCAACAGAGAAGCATAAATTCCACAGATTGCTCTATGATGATAATCAATCATGTTAGGAATTGTGTCCTATCTAGATGGAAAAAAGACAATCGAGAGACTAGAAAATGGCTTGAACGAGTTGGGATTAGGAGATCTTCCTTGTAATATCTAGGACTGCCTAGATTTTTGTAAGTTTTACTTACCATGAATGAAATTTATTACCTTTCATTCAAAATAAAATGCATATCCAGTTATATCCAAATGCACATCCTTTATATGCACCATTTTGAACTATATATGCATTTGTACTGTACAACATGTGCATTTAGAGTGTACACTATGTACATTGGTCATGGGTAAAAAGTCTCGAATGAACTACATGTGTTTTATATTATACCTATGTGCATTTGGAATGTACCGTATGTGCATTTTGAATTTGTAAGACTAACACAAGGAGGTCGGGGTAAAAAGTTTAGGTTGAACTATATGTGCTTTGTTATTGTACACTACGTACATTTCATACATGTGGAGTGTACATTATGTGCATTGTACACTATGTACATTTGAATCATGATGTACGCAAAGAGGAGAAAGGATCCAAGGAATACACACTTCTGAAATTGAGTACCAAATTTATCTCTTATGACTTGAACTGACTTAGCATAGCACAACCCCTTTGAGAGTGTCATCTAGTAGTGCAACTTTAACATTTTTTCCTAGTCTCCTCTTAGAAGCAAACAAAACAGAATAAAAATCATATGATCAGTAGCCCCGTATCAATGATCCATTTCCCAAAATATGAGCATGAACTAACTTAACTGACATAATTGTAGGATTAGTGACCTTACATGCATAGTTTGCAAATGATGATGAAGATGCGGCTGCCTTAAAAGATTTTCACCATTTCTTGACATACAACATGAACTAAGGTTGAATCAACCCCTTGAGTCTTCATATGCACAATCTGTTCCAATGGATTATTCATCTCAAATTCAACTGCTTTCACCCTCCTATCAAATTGCTTAAACTTCCAATTCAGTGGAAATGTGATGAGTTTATATCGTCGATCTTTGAGATGCCCCTTTAGGTGACAATGATCACATCTCTTGTCAAATTTTCCTCTTCTCGAACCTTCTCGAGACTGAAAAATCCTCTAGTATTGATGTTGTTTTCCTGTTAGAAGTATTCACTAATAAAGCTTCCCTTTCATGGCTTTGTACAAAAGATTCTCTAATAATCTTTTGTCTTTCTATTTGTTGAACAAGATAGAATGCCTTGTTCACTGATGTCATAGGATCAATAGATAGAATTGTGCTTATGACTCTATCAAACTTCTCATTTAGCCCCATCATGAACTGAATCAACTTGATTCTTGCCTCTTTTTCCAAGATATTGTCTTCATGATTTCACATCCACGACGAGCAAGATGACCGCACTCACATTCAGGAAGAACTTCCAAGCTACTAATGTCATCCCAATTTTTCTTCATTCTTGAATAATATTCTCCCATCAATTGAGTACCTTGTTGCATTAAACACAAGGTTCTCTGGAATTGATAAAGCATCGGGCCATTAATTTGATCAAACCTTTCCACCAATTCGTGTCAAAGCTTATTCCCAGAGGTAACACACATAAACGTTTCTGAAGCATGTTTCTCCATTGAATTGATTAGCCAACATCTCATTATATAATCTGCGCAAATCCATCTCTCACAATCGATCATTTCATGAGTCGGTCTAGGACAAGTTCCATCAATGAATCCCACTTTAAACTTTGGCCCAAGTGTCATCCATACGTTGCGACACTAGTTCAAGAAATTTATCTCGTTTAGATGATTTGATATCAACTAAGCACCTGGATGATATGAATTCGATAACGCCAGAGGATCATTAACAATTAATCCTCCTCCTCGAGTCTTAAGACCCTGCATCCTCGCAACTAAATCTTCCAGATTTTTCATCGCTCAAGAGAAAGAAAGAAGAAATCAAAAACAAGAAATAAAAAAAATGACGAAATTTGCGAGATTCAAATGAAGAATCTGCAATCAATTGAAACATATATAAAACACAATCGAGCTTATTTGCTCTGATATCATATAAAGCTCTAAATAGTAAATTAGAAACAAAGAAATATTTCTTAGCGAAAGAAATATTATAATTAAAAAGTGGAGCTTGTCTCACACAGTCTTACACAGTTACAATGATCGGCAAATTTGATATTTATAACAAACTAATCTAATACAAAACAAGCTTAATAGACTTAATGTTAGAATACTCATCTCACATCTAAAGTTGGAACATAACTTGTCTAATATATAAATTTGATGGAATATTTCTCCTATTATCAATTAATTTTAGAATAAAACCTCATTGGACTTACGTGTTAGGCTCATACACACACGATCCACTGTTTAATTTGACACTTAATCGTCTAACGGACTATATTCTTCACATGCACGTTACATAGCAAGTGGAGATTATTGGTTTCCTATCCCAAAACTTATGGATGAAACTTAATTTAAAACAATTCATTTCAAACTTTAGACAAAATTACATTTGTGACCAAAGAAAATACGTTTGTGATGCTACTATGTATGGACCTGATTGTTTCATTTTTATCGAAGCACTATTAATACTAGTTTTTTTTTTCCTGATAAAGACTATACCTAATATTTTGAACACTTGGAAAAAGTTGATTCTAGAAAAGTTGACAAGTTGCATATGGAATAAAGAGATCAAGCTAGTCCTTGTATATATCAAATCGGGTTTATTACTTACATCAACTTGTAATTACATGGTCGAGCGCTGATTGTGAGCCAAGATTGATTAATTTACATTATTTTATTCGCAACTCTAATATCAGAGCTAAATGAATCTCAAGATCGAGTTTCATCCGTATAATATATAAAAAGAAAGTGTTTTTTTTTTTGTTTTTTTATGAGGAAAGAATTAGACAGATTTTAACTGCGATGTATAGACCAGCTTAGAGCATCATTGCGGATGAGAATCCGAAGTTCTGAATCAAGATTTAGGTTAGACACAAGTGGTGAAAATCTAAGTTTAGCAATGCGATCAGCAACACGGTTCACCTCCCAAAAAATGTGTCTAAAACGAACCTCCTGGAAGGAATGGATGGCTACAAGAATGTCAGCAACAACCATTTCAATCTCTCAGGGACAATCCCAGATGCCCTTTATAGCATTTATAAGGCAAATATTGTCTCCCTCAATTTAAAGTTTTTGAATGTTTAGGGTCTTGGCATGATTAATGCTGATTTTTAAAGCTAGTGCTCCAGTAATGAGAATGTTATTATACCCACTTCGTTTGCTTTCCATGTGGATTACTTCGGCTTTATCGTTTCTAATAATGAACCCAGTACCAGCTTCACCATTAGCTAGTTTGGATCCATCAAAATTGATTTGGTAAAAGTTATGAATTGGTTTTTCCCATTTTAGGAATTTTAATTTCCTAGTTTGTTGTGGTTTCCTCTTTATTTGGGGTAGGTCATCCATTTCGGAATTTTTAGTGTTGTTCCAGTTTTTAATTAGTGTGGTGATATATTGCGAAAGATCCTTAATTCTAATATTAGGATCAGAATTGAAGATGAGTTAGTTTCTGTTAATCCAAAATTCCCACCAAATAGTGATGAGGCATATGAATTCTTGTTTACTGAGGATGGATGTTAGTTCAACCAAAATGTCCCTTGTTTTTTTTGTTAGTAGTGTCTAGGTGTTTGACTATGGTTTCAATTTTCGGATTTTGTTGTTTGATGTGTTTGAGCGTGAAGGGACAATGTGTGAGAAAGTGGATAAGGTCTTCGAGAGGGTTGTCGCAAGAGTCGCAAGCAAGGGGGACAGGAACATGCTTCATGGCTAATCTTTGTTTGGTGGGTAGTCCATCATGACAGATTTTCCAGATAAAGTTTTGTACCTTTGGATAAGTGTCTAGTTTTCAAATCCAGGTCAGGTTGTTATTGGAGGGTGTTTGTTGTTTAGTATTAATTCGAATGCTGATTTTGTAGTGAATCAGCCATTTCTACTGGAGGCCCAATACAATCTATCAGGAATAGGGTGTATTGGGATTGGTATGTCAAAGATTTTGTTAACGACAGTTGGATTAAGAATTTCTTTTAGTTTGGTGTGATTCCATGTTTTATCATTGTTGATGAATTCATTTACTTTAATATTATTGTTGATAGTTGTATGTGGTAGGGTGTTATTTCTAAGATTGAAATCTGATATCCAGTTGTCAGTCCAAAAATTAATAGAGTTTTCATCTCCGACAAGCCATTGGAGGCCAGAATTGAAATTCTTTGTTTGTTTGATTAGTTGTGACCATTGCCAAAAGTGATTCCCTTTTTTACTGTAGTGGAGAATGTTGATATCTTTGAGATATTTTTCTGTGATGATTTTGATCCAGATATTGTTTGATTCAACCAGAATTTTCTATAGGAGTTTCATCTGTAATGCTTTGTTTGAATCCACTACTAAAAAATAAAAAGGCTAGTAGAATATATATACACCGTATTATTTTATTTTTTAAGGAAGGGAATGTATGCAATAGCTAGGGAAATGTATGATCTACGTACCATGTTTATTAATTTGTAATAAAATATCAGATTAATAATCTTATTTTTTCGGTGAATAGGTAAATTATCTTTTTAAAACGATCGAAAGAATGTTAATTAGTACATTCTTAATGTAAAGAGTAGGGTAAAAAGTAGCAATATATTTATGTAAATGAAATGGATATATAATTTTCATTCGATGTGAGAAGACATAACTTACAAAAGCCTAAAAATTTTCAAGGTATCCATTTCCAATCTAACAAACCATTTCCTAGTTTCTTTATTAACCTTGTGCTGTCTAGCTCGTACACTATCCGACATGATTAAGAACAATGTATTATAATAAAACATAAATAATAACTATCACGTGTTTTCCTCGAAGGTTTGATTAACAATTGTAGTTTATTGTACTGAGATTTCATCATGTATCACATTATATATATGAACTCATTTAAAAAAAAAAATAGGGCGAGGGAATGATACTCCAGATCAAGAATATAAAATATGGAGTATTTAAAAGGATATTTATATAGATTTTTAAGTTCATACATAAACTAATTAATTTGAAATTTCCATATATATGATGTTTTATTACGGTTTTCATTAGCCCTGTGAATAAAGAACGGAGGCCCTAGTACCAAATACAAAGAAAAATGAAGAAGAATGAGAATGCTCTAACATTACTAATTTTTTTTTGTCTTAATTGTCTGATTCGATCGGATAGAGTCGCTTTATGTCCAAATCAGGGTATTGTTGACACACGTAGTGGTAGACCCCTCCTAACATCAGTGTCTCCATACACGCCTCCGGCATGAATCGAAGTCGAGACCTCTGGATAGAACGCTTAAGAAAATCTAGTGCCAAACCACTAGGCCAACTGAGTGTTGGACTAGTTAGAGGAACCGGCCGGTTATTTTCCCAACTTGGTTCATTATCCAACAAAACTTGTAAGGCCCTGATTTGGTTTTCATTCCTTGAAATGAGGAATGGAAACGATGAATCACTCATTCCATCATTCTATTTGATAAAGGTTTGAATGATCATCTATTTCATTCCATGAAATAGTTCATTCTAATGTTAATGAAACATTTGATTCCATGCAAAAAGGTGGGCGCGTATCATCCATTTCAACCTCATTCTTCATCTTTTGTCTTAAAAATGTGTAATTGTCAATTTTAAATTTATTTTTCATATTATCTCTTATAAAATATATAATTTTAAAGCAAATAAACTATAAATCTACAAAATTTAAATGTATAATATCAACAAGATTTGATTCCCATATTCAACCAAACAACAAATTTTAGGAATGGTTCATTCCAGGATCATATCAAACACCAAGCCACGGGGATGATTTATTTTGATTCCTAATTTCAACTCAATTCTAAGTATTATACCAAACGATCCCTAAATATCACCTAGATAGCTAATAGCTAGTTTGGTTGTTAATTTAATATATAAATCAAATTGTGAATTGGGTGAACGTTGTAAAAAGGTATTATTAATTGTTGAATTTCCGCCTTGATTTGGATAGCGATTGAATAGTGTAAGACATTTAAAAAAAAATAGTAATTCGATTCTTATAATGTGTTTTAGGGTTACACGAATTTGATCCGGGATAAGACAAACAAACCACTTACGTTCTAGGCTAAAATTACAAAAAAATACTTGAGTTTTTGATTTTAGGATGTAAAACAAAACACAAAGAGATGAATCTCTTAGGAGACCAAAACTTGCATACTCCTTAAATAAACTTTTATCACCTTCTTTCTTCCTCTTTCTATCAATTGTTCATGTTATGTCCTGGTTAACCTAAGGACATAATACATAAGTAGATTATTTACACCTTTTATTACCAATTGAGTTTAGAACAAAACCTAGCTTGGTGGTGATGGGCCGTACGGACCACTCCTCGCAACAGAGATCAACAAACCTCCACCGGCTCCACGTACCCAGCCCCACCACCACCGCTATCACCACCGGACGAAGCCACTAGGTAGCTGCGCAGGACCACCTCCTAGTCCATGTCGGCTGACGTTTTTGGCAGCTAGTAGTAGTAGTATCCAATCAACTGGCCAATTTGTCAAACCAAAACTGAGACATTTCGAACTCGGCCAATTAATTAATATATATTTTCAATGCCAATATTTCAACCTTTCAATAAGCCAAACGATTTCACATTTATATATAATATATGCTCTTTAATCTTTACGACAATGAAAAGCAATCGCTCCTATATTTTGCTTTTGCATATCAATGTCACTTATCACCACATATATACAAACCCGCTTCAATAAATGTTTATTATAATTGTCAAATCTGGACTGCACTTATTCAAATGCAGATGATTTTTGGTGCAAGCTAGCTAGTTTGCATTGCCAATCTGACTGTTATTGGTTATGAATTAAGTGCACGTATATTATATGTTGGCAAACAGATCAACATTTTATATTATTAATTTTTAAAAAATGTGTTAGCATTTCTTTATATTTAGAGTATGTCTATTACTCTACTTCCATAATGACAGAACCATTTGCATTACGTTGTGTTCAAGGCTTTTGAAGATCTCTTTGTGTGGAGACAACGTCATGGTCAATATTTTTAAAAATTTCTCATTTAAATGGGGGTAATGTCATGGTAGTCCATTCAATATTCCATTAGGATTGTTCCATGTCTGACCCGTGTTCCGGTGACACTTTCCTTCGTTTGTGCTTTGCTTACCCTCTCCCTAGGTCGCTTGGGCTCTTTGATTGCTCCGTTGTTATTTACTTGCTTGTTTTGTTGTCTCTTATGTCCGATTTGTTCGGCGCGGATTTATCGACCTCTCGATTTATCATACATTGTTATGTTGGATAAATTGAATTCTTTCCTTATATATATAAAAAAGAACCATTTGCATTACGCAATGGACTCATATACATAGAAATTGAAAGTGACAATCTGATAATTGATAATCTCTTGAGGCAAAATTGACATTGTCCATGATATATTAAGATTGTCATATTTTCAATGTCTGTTACAACTTTTTGTGACATGTAAATTTTCATGTCTTCCGCAAAATAAATATTGTAGTTGATCTTATTGCAAATCTCTACCCATTTACATACATCGGAAAATTATAACAATGATTCTCATCCAAAAAAATGTTTTAAGTTATTTTCCAAATATATTTTAATATTAGTTTATTTCTTATCTTATAAAAAAAATACGGCCATTACATCCACGTACATGACATAAGACGTGGATTAACCAGAGTCTTTTACATGGCATAAAGGGTGTGGATTAAGAAAGGCATGACAGAAGTGTATACGTACTGTACTATATTTTCTGTCATTAATATTTTCTTTAAAATATTATATGCTATATATACATGGATAGAGAAGAAAGCTAATTTGAATTGGCTATATATGCAAACCACTAATTATATCAATTTAATTAAAGGAATATTCAAATTCAAGTTATAATGCCAAAAGTGATGACATGTAAAGCTGATGGAACAGAAATTTTAGGTTAATTCTATTACAGATTGGGTGTGGCATCATCATATTTTGGCATGCGTATTGTAATACGCTTAATTACTTCGCTATCAATTATTAGGTCATACACTCATACGTCTATTTCAATACTCTCCAATTCAAACTTTACATTTTTTTCTGGGCGAACAAACGAATTATATAAAGCATAGGACTGAAAATTGATTAATTAATCAATTAATGATTTAACGATTTATCTAATATGTGTTTATACACACATGTTAATAGCTTAAATTTGGAAACTTTTTTCAAAATATTTTTTAAAGTAAAAAGGGTGAGTCCCTGTGAAAAAAGTTAAACTAATATTAAAAAAAATTATCACTAAATATGAGATTTTTATTGTATGTCCATAAATACTCATTAGAAAAATCCATAATTTAATTGTCTTTTGTTTGTCAATCTGGAAATTAGTGTACTTTCATGACGTAGTACATATATAGTAGAAACTAGTAAATTGATCTGTGCCTTGCACGAGTTCTTGGAATAAAAAACATATGTATTAATATTAAATAAATAATTATAATGTATTATTTTTAAAAAATCAATAAAATTTAGCACCAATAATGTTATATAATAATAACGATAAATATCAAATAAATCCCTCAAAATAATGAAAAATGTATGATAATAATGTTGATAAAAAAATATGTGGATAAGATACATAACTTTATAGATCAATTCTTCGTCAAAGATCGAAGATAAGGTTACACATGTAAGTCTTTCTTTTTAAAGTTTTAGCTATTTCCGACCTTCTTTTGCATAACAGTGAAAATGTAAGAGAATGAAAAAGATGGGTCACACTACCTAGATTAACTCATATATCAATAAGGGTTTGTTTGGTCTTGTATTTATAAGGTCTTTATTTATATAAAAAAAAATTCCTCCCTTCACGTTTCTCTATATCACCCAAAATTCAAAACCTATTTTTCTAAAATAAGAATTTATAAACAAAAAGTCTTTATAAATGCATAACCAAACAAACCCTAAATCATGTAAAAAAATTACCCATAAATATTTCCTAATACTAAATGAAGTTGGACATTAACTATAAAATACACATACATAATGCACATGCCATATTTGAGTCATATATAATTGTTAGATGTTTTCATATGCTAATTGTCGGGTTTTATGTTTTATATACTTACATTACGTCACCGTTGAAATCAATGGAAAAATTTCTCGGCTTTAGTATACAAATGATTTTAGTGTGAATATTTTATAATTATAGTTTAAAACATATAATATCCTAAATTACATGTATAAAATACGATCTGAAAATATGTCAGTAGCATAAGGGTTTAGGTGTATTTTTATAGGTAATCATTAGGCTAATTTCAACTGCGATTTGAAGTCCAATCTAGAGTTTTTTTAAGAACGACAACCACAATACTAATAATTGAGTTAACATATGAATTAAGATCAAACATAAAAGAAGAAAGAAATCATTGTATACGGCTAAGTTTTTGTTTTTAAAGGTAATTATTAGATTAATTTCAAGTGCGATTTGATGTCTAATCTAGAGTTTTTCTTATGGACGACAACTACAAATACAATAATTGAGTTAACATATGAATTAAGACCAAACAAAAAAGAAAGAAAAATCATTATATATTTTATCCTAATTGAATACATGACTAAATGTATTTAATTTTACATTATGTCGAAGGTTTGATATACATATATATAATTAAGAATCCACTAAAATTACACTAATATGTGAAGACCATATATTATAAAATTGAACATAAGCTAACCAAAACCTAAATTCTTGATTGATAGACTATTAAGGTAATAAGAATGGAAAATAACATCCATATACTAACTTAGGTGTCACCAAAACATAAATTCCTACGTGTCAATCATTTAGGTATGTCATGTAGGCAAGAGTCTAAAGCATATTACATGTTTACCCTTTCCATTTAATAGTTTTCTTTTTTTTTTTCATAATTTTCATCAACATTTTTAAATTTAATATCTCTTAAAATATGAACATGAACGTGTTTTACATCTTTCTTGAAATTGTCTCTAAGTATTACTATAAGCAAATATTTAGCTTAAAATTTAGAATCACTTTATCCTTCATTTTTGTTAAAAAAACGTTATCTTCTTCCTATACCATTTCCGAATATATTAAATATACCTTACTATATATAATAACAATATACATTAATATTTTAATTAACTTTTTCTCATTTTTATATTGATTTCATATAAAAGTTACCTTTACATGTCTATAACATATTTTTAAGGTTACGTTTTTTACATGAATGGCAATTTTGTTTAGTAATAATATATATATTTTTTCATTCAATTATCATCTTATACGTTATCTAGTTTCTTAATATAACCACCATTTAATATCTTTTAAGATAATAATTATTTAGGATCTACTTTCAATTTTGATGAATAATCTTGTCCGAGTTTAATTTATTTTCTTACTGTTTTGACATAATTATTTTCTTATTGATTTTTTAATATCTATCACTTAAATTGTTAAAAAGATTGAGGTTACATTAGTTAAAGGACATTCAGATTTGTCTTGCAAAATAGTATACCGAATAGTATTTTGTTCTAATATTAATTAAGGTCTTACACATTTTTCAACTTTACTAAATGGATTACGAACATAGTGTATAAATGAAAGATTATCCCAACTTTATATAATTTTGGTAAGTAATATTATTGCTTGTTTACTTTGTAATGTATAGAATCAAATATTATAATATATGGATGATATCTTGTTAGGTAACTGAGAAAAGTTGTGTAGATGAAGATGATGTAATTTGAAAAAAAAAAATAGAAGGATGAAGAGGTAAATGAACAACTAAATTTGATGATGTGGCATAACTAGATTGGTGACACATAGGATAAATAATAATGGATTTAGTAGTACTCCCTCTGTCCCGATATATAAGCCACATTTGAAGTTTTGCACAGTTATTAAGAAGAATTGGAGTTGCTCAGACAAGTACAACAGAAGTGCAGAAAAGTACATCAAAACTGCAGGGGGATTTAATGACAATTGGGGACAATTAAGCTTAATCCCATGGTTGATATTTTCAACCAATAGAAACACATGATTAAAATCACACGGATTGCCAATTCTCAACTACCTTTGCATCTCTGTTAAGAGAGCATATGAAATTTGTTCAAGAGTAAAACCAACCATTTACTCTCTGCATCACTGCAACTCCCTTACATATTCTCTCCAAAAAAACACCATTTACTCTCTGTTCAAAAGCATTTAAGTTTCACAACAGCATCACTGCCTACTCCATATGTCTTCGGACTTTAATCTTAATATTCCAGCTCTGTTTCCACATGATGATGCAAACCAACAACATGATTTTCTTACTGATGATGAAGAAATGGAAGAAGATGAAGTTCTGTTTGATCTCAACCAGTCAGTTGGGGACATGGAAGAAGATGAAGTTCTCTCTGATCTCAACCAGTCAGTTGAGGACATGGAAGAAGATGAAGTTCTCTTTGATCTCAATCAGCCAGTTGGGGACATGGAACAAGATGAAGTTCTATTTGATCTCAACCAAGAACCAGAAACAGAGGCAACAGTTCATGCAGAAACAGAGCATCACAGTGAGGCAGCAAGTCATCACCAGACAAACAGAAGCAGGCTCAACAGTGAACAAAGAATGGACATTTTGGTGTGGCTTGTAGACAAATCAGTAAATGGAAAGCTACAACATGGTCCAATGAATGTTGCTGCATCATAATTTAATGTATCAAGATGGTGCATAAGCAACATATGGAGCATAGCCAAGAGACAGAGGGATGCAAACCAAATATACAATCTCACCACAAAATATCATAACTCAGGTAGAAAGAGAGTTCAGGTATCGGTTGAGTCTATTACAAATCTGAATATGGGGGAGAGATCATGCATCAGAGATTTAGCAAGCAACCTTAACATATCAAAGAGCACAGCTCATAGAATGATCAAGAGGGGAGAAATCAAGCCACACACAAATCCACTCCATCCAAGATTGAATGACAACAACAAAGTGACAAGATTGGATTGGGTGCTAAGGCTACTACAAGGTGATACAACAGAAACAAAGAGACAATATTATCCAATGTATGACTTTGTTCATTTGGATGAGAAATAGTTTTATTTGAGCAAGAAGTCACACAAGGTCTATCTAGCACAACATGAGAAAGGCAAATACAGAGCAGCTAGTTCAAGCAAATTCATTCCAAAAGTAATGTTCACTGTTGCAATAGCTAGACCAAGGTTCAATTCAGAAGGGCAATGTACCTTTGATGGAAAAATTGGTATTTTTCCATTCACATACACAGAGCCAGCAAAGAGATCATCAAAAAACAGACGAAAGGGGACATTGGTGACCAAGCTAGTTGAATCAGTAAACAAGAAGGTGACAAGGAGTATGTTAATCAACCACATAGTTCCAGCAATCAAGGCAAAGTGGCCACAAGATGGACATCACAAGGTCGTATTTATACAACAGGACAATGCAAAAGCTCATATAACTCAACATGATGCAGAATGGCAGCAAATATATCAACAGGGAGGATTTACATTTATTTTGACTCAACAACCACCTAATAGCCATGATTTAAACATATTAGATCTAGGGTTTTTTAGGAGCATTCAATCACTGATGCACAAAAAGATGCCTAAGAATGTTGATCACATGTTAGATGCAGTTCATGAAGTATTTTATGAACTAGACTCTAAAACATTAAGTAATGTGTGGATGACATTACAACATGTTATGAATGAAATACTCAAAAGCAAAGGGGGCAATGATTATGATGTTCCACATAATAATAAAAAGAGATTGGAAGCTCAAGGAATTCTGCCAAGAGAAGTTCATGCACCAATGTGGGCAGTTAGTGAAGCGTGGGACATTGTTCATGGGGGTGCACAAGGAATACAAGCAGAAGCAGGTCCATCAAATGCACAACAACACAGAGAAGAAGGAACATCAGCTTATATAGAAGAAGAAACTCAAGAAGAAGAGCAGGATATTATTGTCTAGACTAGCAAATATTTTGCACATCACTACATTTTGTAAGCATGCAAGTACATAACAAATGTTTTACATATCACTATATTTTGTAAGCATGCAAGTACATAGCAAATGTTTTGCACATCACTATATTTTGTAAGCATGCAAGTACATAGCAAATGTTTTGCACATCACTATAATTTGTAATCATGCAGGAACATAGTAAATCTTAAAAGCATGAAACTTTTGGCAACTTCTGTAAGCATGTATGAACATTGTAAGTCTTGTAATCATGCAAGTACATCAAGTTTTTTAAGCATTCAAGTACAGAACACAAATAGAAAACCCATAGACAATCTAGCACAACATGATCTGGCATCACTGAACATCAAAAGTCAAACAATAAAAACAACCTTTATAACCTAAGAAATATTTAACAATTTAATCTCATATGTCCCCAATCATCACTGACACAAGCCCATTGACAAAAACTAGGAATACCATAAGCCTCATTCAGTCATATCAATCGGTTTCTCATAGGACATTAATGCAGTGAATTACATGAAATTGCATCTCATTTTAAGAAGACTTCATCCTTGATTATTGTAACGCCCCCAAATTTCAACCTATTTGAAAGCATTACTGCCGATGACCCCGGACAAAAACCCCGAAGTCATCCCAGGCTTTTCCAAACGATATGACTATCAAACCACAGTTACAATACCAAATATCGTAACTTTTATTAAACCACAGTCTCAGAATTACACATGATTCCAGGCAAAACAAAATACATCATCAGAATTATTACAGCGGAAGTCTTTATATCAAAGCATTATTAACACAACGGAAGTCTTAAAACAAAATAACAAAATAACTTGTCAAAACACCGTCCATCTTCATAGTCGTTCTAGCCTTCTCGGATCTTCAACACACCTGATGTGCCGAATCGAACGGATGACCCCAGCCAACCATACAAGGAATAATTACGGTTGGTTAGTCTAATGAAAGACTATGCAAGGGAATTGAGCAGAGTGGTTCGAAGCAGTCGTATTAGGTTAGACTCATCGCTTCTCGAATAATAACCGATGACGATAGTCAACCATCATACTCCTACTGGAATAACAAGAGGTATGCACAAGAGAAGATTCTGGAGACCGAGCCTCACAGCAATCAATCCCAAAAGAAGACTCTAAATGAAATGAGCCTTATAGGAAACATGACAAATGTTGGGAAACTTAATTTGTAATATACACACAATCACAGAATCACAGTATCGCATTCGAGCGACTAAAAGTTAAGACGAGCTTTCCTAGCTGCACTAGCGCCTAGCTGCACTACTCGCCCAAGGTATATTAATTATGTGCGACAACGGCACTTATCTTATTTAATTCCAAAATAAACCACAACACGTTATAAGCTTTTAGATATCCACAACACGATCAAGAACGACTGGACCTCACATAGAGTCCAACGTCCGTATCCACAACAAATCCACAGCCATTGATGTCAGGGTCTCCACTTCCCCTTTACCAATTTATTATCAAGAAACGACTGGACCTCACATAGAGCCCATCGTCCCTACGAATACTCGTGCTAACTAAACAGTTCAACACAGTCATATATCACATCAAGACAAAGCCATCAAGGCCAACATCATAGATCTATCAATCTATATATATATATATATCAAAATAGCATTGCCACTAACAGTATATGCAACCTATTATAATCTTTTTATATGAAGTTCACCTTTAAAATCCACAACAAAACCATTATGAACATAATAGCGTTGTATCTAGCAATATACAACCTATTATAACAACACTTCTTTTATCAAATAATTTATCAAAACTGTTCCCAACGAAAACAAATGAGTCATCCCAAATTAATTAACAACAAACAATTGATAATTAATGAAAGTATGGAATGATGAGCAAGAGCGAACCGCCACTTGCCTGGATTCGCAGAAGCTTAAGCAAAGCTTAGAGACAACGGCTCCTGGTTCTGAAACTGGGACAAATCTGGATAATAAATCCATAAGAAACGCCCCATAACGAGACCCTAATCTTAGATTCAATATCCTCATAATTGAATCTAAAAGGAATACGAAAAGAATCAAAGGAATCGAGCCTCGCCCAAAGCCAACACCCAAGAACACACACTCGGACAAGGCTCGCCGCAGGTGCGGTGAGAGTCTTGCCGCGGGTGCGGTGGATGCACAGAGGCGAGAAGCTTGACAGCGGCCATGGAGAAAACTTACCCAAATCGATTCGTTCGACTTCGATTTGTTCTTGGTTTGATCTCCAACCTTCTTATACTTCTAAACAACACTCAAGAGTACCTTCTCAACTCAAGAAACACTCGATCTCTCTCACACACGAAGCTCAAAAGCTTGCACAACAATGGAGAAAAACAGAGGAGGGAAGAAGATGATCGAGCTTGGCTTCGGATTTCATCTCCTTTTATAGCTCTAATCCGAGCCTCCTCAAAGGGAACAAGCTAGGGGACAGGGACAAGGCAAAGAGCCACTTGGATGTCCACTTGACTGCTCAAACGGCTGCCACAGTGCCACTTGCAGCTGAAGCTTATCGCGAAGACGACGCTCTGTTTTCTGGCCCTTGCCGCAGGTGCAATGGCGTCTGCCGCTGGGTGCGGTCAAGGCCGATTTGGCTATTCTTATCCAAATCACTGTTGGGGTTAAATTCCTTAACTCCGGGTTAAATATATTCGTACACTAACGATAAATTAACCCCGAAAACACTTCAACTGTATTATATATTACTCAGAAAAAATATACAGAGCTCAAACATATTATAGAATGTCCGATCTTCTCTGAATTTAATCCGTCTAGTAATACGGGCATAAGAAAACTTTCAAAATACCCTTATAAAATGCGGGATATTACAATTATAAACTTATAATCTCAGTTGTCCCCAATCATCACTGACACAACTACACTTTCACAACACTAACATACCCATAAGCCACATTCAGTCAATATAAACTGGTTTCTTATGGCAACTTAATATAGTCAATTTACATGAGCATGCCTCTCAGTATTCAAAGACTTCATCATTGATTATCAATACAGAAACTCAGATGTCCCCAAGCATCACTGACACAAGGCCATTTACACAACACTAACATAACAACAACAGAAACCAGGTAATTACAAGAGCATTTGCAGATCAATGAACAAGATAGAAACCAGGTAGATCAATGAACAAGAGCATTTGCAGATCAATGAATAAGACAAAAACCAGGTAATCATGCTTATAAAAGGGGCCTTAACATGATAAACAAGACAACAACAAAGGTCAACAGCAGAACCATCTGCATCAACATCCAGAGCATCCATACAATAATATCAGATAACCAGAGTATCCAGGTCATGCATACAACAACAACAACATAATAAAAAGAGAAACATCAACATCCAAAGCATCCAGAGAATGCATACAACAACATCAGATAACCAGAGCATCCAGAGCATGCATACAACAACAGCAACAGAATAAAAAGAGAAAAATCAACATCCAGAGCATCCAGAGCATGCATACAACAACAGAGCATGCAAATAGAATATGCAAATTGAACATGCAATCATCAATATCAGATAACCATCAACAACATAACCATCTGCATCACCACCAATAATATCGTGATCCATCACCAACATCAGATAACCATCAATAACAAAACATCACCACCCATAATTGAACATGCAATCATCGGATTCATCCATCAACATCCAGAGCATGCAAATAGAACATGCAATCAAAATCAACAGCAACAGAGTAACCAAATTGAACATGCAATCAAAACATCCAAAGAGGACAGAAGATCAACAAAAGACAGAGTTCAGAAGTCAACCATCGGATTCATCATCAGAGATCATAATAATCTCAACCTCAGGTGGGGTATTTTTTCTAGAGGGCCCTGCTTCTTTCTCCGGGGACTTGGAGGGCTGATCTACAGCTTCTCCATCCACCTTGGCTTCAGGAGCACATCCACTCTCAACAGTATCTTTGGGTAATGGGGACTGAAGCTGTGAACTCCTTGGCACTGCTTTCCCCATTCACACTTAGGGTATTGAGAGCAGACAAGAGGAGATTTCTTCTGCTTCGGGGGCGCCATAGTGCAAGAACTGGAATGACCAAGAAGGGGACCATCTTTAGAGCTCGTTGTCCAATGGAAGCTCATTCTCAGAAACCAAGATCTAGAGGACACGATCCAGAGATGATGAAGAAGAGGAGACGAGATCCAGAGATGATGAAGAAGAGGAGACGAGATCCAGAAACCAAGATCCACCCACAAATATCAACAAACCAAGATCCAGAGACCAAGATCAAGGCAACGTTCACAGATTTGAACAAAAAACAGAGGATATCGACCCTAAAACAGACTCAGAGAGAAGGCAGAGGGAGAGGTTGGAGAGTTCGAGCGGCGTTTGAGTGTGAGAGAGAGAGAGAGAGAGAGAGAGAGAGAGAGAGAGAGAGAGAGAGAGAGAGAGAGAGAGAGAGAGAGAGAGAGAGAGAGATTAGGGTTCAAGAGAGCGGTGAGAGAGAGGACAGAGGAGAGATTAGAGAATTCGAAAGACTGTAAATGAGCGGCGTTTGAGTGTGAGAGAGAGAGAGAGATTAGGGTTCAAGGGAGCAGTGAGAGAGAGGGCATATGAGAGATTAGAGAATTCGAGAGTTATGAGAGAGAGTGAATTCTGGTGAGAGAGAGAGAGAGAGAGAGAGAGAGAGAGAGAGAGAGAGAGAGAGAGAGAGAGAGATTTATGGGAGGGAGAGTAATAAATGTAATGATGTGGGTAGGTAAGGGGTGAGAATAAAACAAAATATGATAGGGTAGATTGGGCAAATATAGAAAATTTAGGAGGGTAATATGGAAAATAATTATGGATATAAATGAAAAGAAAAGTAAATATGGTGAATTTTTTGGGAGGCCCGAAATGAAAAATGTGACTTATATTATGGGACGGAGGGAGTAGTATATAAAATATAGATATAGATATATAGATATAGATAGATTCACCACACAAAAATATAAGCTCCACAAATAGAAATTGGATTTGATGTATCATGTTGGAATTAAGAGAGTTTTATTCAGTGGATGATCTTGATTTTGTTTATGAAAAGGAAAAAAGTTACAACCTTTTTTAATTAATAGATGAAGATTTAAAAGCAAATAATTAATAAAATAAATTTTAATAATAAATTTTATAACAAACTTGTAATTAAATGTCTAAAAAATCTAAATTGACATATAATTAAGTTCGTTTGAACCGCTTTCGATTATTGCTTCTTTTCTTGCTGATGATGTAAGGGAATTGGTTATATTCCGTTTAATTCTTATTGAGCCTCTTTTTATATTTATTAAAGTGCGGAGAGTGTCGTGTCTCTTTTAAAATATATTAATAATACTTAAATTTAGATTAGAGAAAATAAAGTCAATAAGATTATCGTTTTAATCAATTGTTTCACTTAGTTTCTCTTTCTGTTAGAACTATCTTAATTAGCTAACAACAAATGGTTTACGTTGAAAGTTTTCATAATTTAATTTGTAGCAGCTAGCTAGATTGTGTTTGATACTATTGTTCTTCAAAATTGACATAGTCTAGTTTGACCGGAATTCATTACCACTATTTAATGGTCTATGTGTATATAATTTATTTTCTTTCTTTTAAAATTACTTGACATGATATAACAGAACACATATTCACTCATTGGAGAATAGAAATTCTATTGTAGGGATAGTTGCTTATCATTCGTTTTTGGCCTCCCGTCCAGATGTATACACTTTTTCACTTCTTTTGTATTTAAGGATTTGGATGGAAAGGGAAAAAGGATGGATTAATTGACATTTAGTGAAAATAATACACTATTAAGATGTAGATTCCATTTCACGTCGGGAGTGAGTGCATGAATATAAATATCTAGTATATAAAGTTAATGAATTATTATTTTTATTGGATTTAGGTTAGAATTCTAGTGGATTTATGTACTGAGTTAAACTACACATGCGCGCAGGTACGTATACGACCTAAGTTTATTGGCCTACGGACACTTCACATGATATCAAAGCATGTTCGGTCTTGAGTCCGTTTCTTTGGTTGATTGAGTCTGATTATAAATAAATTGAGATGTCCACACCCATTCGTCCAAATGTCAATTAAGTCAGATCGGTTGTCCGGACTGTACTTACGGAAACGTGTTGAAAATGTATAATTCATCTCACATCTGAAGTTGGTCGATATCAATGCCTAATATATAAAATTTGTGTATTACTCTTTCTATTATCAATTAATTTTACGATGAAATCTCTACCTTATAAACTAAATATATCTACACATATACGAACGAACGTACACGATCATAGTCTATCAACTCACACACTTTCACAATCATCGCCAGTAAACTTTTCTTGTAAAAGAAAAAGATTATCACATTTTGTTTCTAGACCACATAACATAACCAATTGAGTGAAAATCCGATGTAATGCCATGATCAAAATGATCTACTGTGGTTAAGAAACTCGTACAGCAGAAATTCAATAGGCTTGGTCAGATTTAATACACCTGTCAAAATAAATACGGAGTAAAAAACATGAGTTGACTAGATGAATAACCCAACACGAAAATTTCAGAATAGAGTCCAACATTTACTAATTGAAATCCCAAAAAAAAATTAAACAAAATCGAACAGTAACTTTTCGGATCTTGACAATAGACGGTGCATTAGTAGAATTTTATCGCTGCGGGGCTGGGAAATTAAAAAAAGTGAAAAATGCTGTTAATTAATCAGAGACATTGACCTAACATAACTTAATGGAAATCACATTCATCACTGACACGAACAAGATGGTTCTTTTTATTCTTTCTTTGTCTTCATTTACCATTTGTATATAAGTAAACCACAATAATAATTTTGATCCGACCCGAGAACTTAACTTGTTTAATTTGGGAAGTTTAATATTTAAATAAGCAATCTACTAGAACAATAAAAACCCAACTCAACATAATTGAAAATGTTATGGTAGAAACCCTAGTTTGAGTTCGCTTCGATCGTATTAACCCAAAAACGTTTGACAAACCTCGATAAAACAGAAAGAGAAAACAAACGATAAAAGACATACAGAGTTGTTAACGCAGTTCGAACAAAGTCCTACGTCTGTGGAGCCCAAAAGAGGGGAGACTCAACCAAATCCACTAGACAACACAGACCTCAAGAGTCTCACAGTTACAAGCAAGCACACAGGCGACAAAGGAAAGGAACAAGAGAAGAAACAAGGCACAGGAGCAAGACAAGAAAAGAGAAGAAGCAAGTCCCCTGGAAGGACACAGAGAAGCACAAGCAAGCTTCACACAGTCGAGCAACCACAGTGCTCCGAGCACTCTCTCTTTCTCTCTTTATTTTGTCTCTTTCTTTCTCTATCTCTCAATCTCTGGCACCGTCGGAATCCACCAAAGGAGTAGGTGAGATTCGCTCTCAAGGAGCCATTCTCAGCAAACCTCCAAACGGCGATCTTCTACAGTGACATCGAGAGGTTACCAAATTAGGGTAAATGTGGCCCTTATAAGGCAGCCTCAAACGACGCCGTCTCGCAAGCTGAAGAAAGGGGCTACGTCCAACAACGCAGACCAAGGCCCAACAACAAGAAGAGGCCCATTACAATCAACAAGTGGAGAATAGGCCCAAGAGTAACAACAGAAACACAAGGTCAAGCAATTGGGCTCATGAGTTACTTAGCCAAAGATGGCTAAGGCTCTATGAGCCAATCATGACTCAACCATGGCTTGGTCACTCAAGTCCATGTCTCCTAAAATCCCTAACCTCTACCTAGCCTGGTACATAAGCTATAAACAAAGGACAACAAGAGTTTACATATTACAACTTTGGATTATAAACATTACAAATGCCCTCCTAATCCAAGTGTTGAGATATGCTGCCTTCAGTCACCATAGTGGATTTGGAACATCATTGCCTCCCGTCCATCGTCGGCCACTCAGCTCAAGTGAGCTCAGTTTGCATCCTAAATATGCAAAAAAATCATGCAAAATGAGAACTTGTCAGCAGTGACAATCTTGGTGCCAAAATCAGCAGGATTATACTCACCTTTGATCTTCTTAACCTCAAGTACTTTCTCTTCCACTTTATTTCTAATAAAGTGGTGTCTGACATCTATATGCTTAGACCTTTCATGAAACATAGGGTCTTTACACAAGTATAAAGCACTTTGACTATCCATATACAAGGCAGGTAACATAGGAATAGTCTGTATCTCACTCAAAATGCCAGTCAACCATATAGCCTCTTTAGTTGCCTCAGTAGCTGCTATGTACTCAGCCTCAGTAGAAAATAAAGCTACAATAGATTGTAGCTGAGATTTCCATGAAACACAATTACCAGCCCAAGTATAATAATAAGCAGTTGTGGACTTTCTATTGTCCTTGTTACTAGCATAATCAGAATCCACATAACCAAACAATTCATTTGCATAAGAATGCTCAGTGAAAACAAGACAAAGATCCTTAGTACCACAAATATATCTAAGCAAGAATTTTATAGCAAGCCAATGACATTCTACATGATTAGACATAAACCTACTGAGAACACTAATAGCAAAGGCCAAATCAGGTCGAGTGCAGAGCATAGCATACATGACAGAGCCCACATCAACATCATAAGGAACTTTAGACATTTTAGCTATATCATGAGCAGTGGTGGGACAATTCTTTTTAGTTAAGTCTAAATGCCCTCCTAAGGGAATAGAAGTAGGTTTAGAGTCAGACATACTGAATCTATCAAACACCTTTTTCACATAATCACATTGAGACAACCACATAGTTTTTTTTTTCTATCTCTAGCGATTTTAATTCCTAGGATTTTATGAGCAACTCTTAAATCTTTCATGTCAAAATACAGTTTCAAATCTCTTTTAACACCAGCAATGAGAATTTTAGAGTTGCACATTAACAGAATATCATCAACATAGAGAAGCACATATAAATGGGATTTAGACTTAACGCCCTTGAAGTATAGGCAAGTGTCATAACTGCTCCTTTGAAAACCAAGTTTTCTCATGCATGAATCAAATTTTATGTTCTATTGCCTAGGGGACTGCTTTAGGCCATATATAGATTTTTTTAACAAACATACATGATCAGGCTTAGCATAATCCACAAAGTCCTTAGGCTATTTCATATAAATTGTTTCATGCAAATCACCATGCAAAAAAATAGTTTTAACATCCATTTGTTCAAGTTCCCAGTCAAACACAACAGTCATAGCCAAAAGAAGTCTTAAAGTCTTATATTTCACCACAGGAGCAAATATGTCATTATAGTCTATGCCTTATTTTTGAGTAAAGCCTTTAGCTACTAATCTAACTTTATACCTGAGAGGATCACCACTGTGAGCCCCCTCTTTTAATTTAGAAATCCATTTACAGTCAATAAGTCTAGCATTGGCAGGTTTGGGAACTAACACCCATGTTTTGTTAACATGCATAGACAAGACTTCCTCCTTCATAGCATCAAGCCAATTTCTAATGCCATTTCTAATGACTTCTCTTATGCCATTGTGGGTATTGATATGACATCCTAAATCATCAAAGACAGACTCAGACATGAGGTTTCTCCTCAAGCCAGGTACCCACTTGACTTGTTGGAGTGTCCTCACCTTCCCATCAAACATCCTAATAGGGTCTCTACCAACCCCCTTAATAGGTAAAGCAGTATGGTCACCCAAAAGGACTTCTCCCCCATCATATTCATGCAAAGACTCAAATAATGTTTTATCATATGTAGCATGCATAGTACAACCAGAGTCAAGAATCCAAGCATCAGTCATAACATGATGGGCACACATGAGAAGCTCATAAAGATAAGTAGTGCAATTCTCAACAATAGCAGCAATTTCATTAACATTTTTAGTCTTGTCATATTTAGCCTTCTTATGACAGTCTTTAATGAAATGACCCTTCTTGCCACAATAGTAACAGGTTCTACTATCCTTTTTCTCATTGTCATTCTTCTCAGTTTTTTCAGATTTCTTCTTATCCTTTTTCTGAGAATTCTTGTTGTTCTTATATTTGCCTTTAGCCATCAACACTTCAGTTTTGGTCTCAGTTTTCTTGTCATTTTTAGACTTAAACACTTTCATGATCTCATTTTTCTCAAGTATAGCCTCAATTATCTTTTCTTTAGTTAATTTTTTAGAACTATATTGAATCACATCTTTAAAAGTGTCAAACTGAGGAGGCAAAGAACTAAGCAACAACACAACTTGGTGAGTATCTTTTATCTTGTCATCACATCTTTCTAATTCTTGAGTCATTCTCAGAAATTTGTCAAGGTTTTCATTTAATGACATGTTGACATCCATTTTAAAAGTGAACAAGCGACATAGAAGAGATATTCTACTAGGCAATGACTTAGACAAGTAAAGTTCTTCTAAAGCTTCCCACAGTTTTTTAGAGTCAGAGATACTCACAACCTGACGAGCCACGTCGTCAGTCAACCTTATCATGATTTCAGAATGGGCTTGCTCATCAAGCTCCACCTTATCAGAAGCAGGGGTATCAACAAGGTACTCTCCTTTAACAGCTTTCCAGCATTTTTCCTTGATTAGCACTGCTTTCATTTTGACTTGCTACATGGCAAAGTCACCAGTGCCATCAAATGGTTTGATTTTGACATTGTTTTCTGTCATTGAAAATAACTCAAGTCAGTAAACAAGTAAACAAAGAAACAGGGATAAGACAGAAAACAATCACCACAGACATAATTTATATCTCAAACACTCAGTTAGGATAGAAATAGCAGGGAGTCTCCTTTTCAGGAAGACAAGCACACAACAAGGGGAACTGTGAGATAAAGCTTACACCTAACAAGTTAGGGCTTCGTCTCACAACTTCCAGAATAAGACAATACACAGTCCAAGACCTGTAAGTTCACAAGGGAACTTACAGTTGAGGAGCTTTACTGTCAAATCGCTCAAGGGTCAAACGAGAGCAAAAACAAACACAAGAATTTCACAGAGGCAGGTGTAAGAGCAAACCCTAATTTCTCCAAGGTTTTTAAGATCTGAAAAGAACACCTTCACAGTTTACCTCTAAGCCGACTAAATCCACAAGAGGCCGTTGGCTTACAGTTGCAAAGATAGTTGTTTTTCAGAATCAGAAGAAGCAGGAGAATACTTTAGGACTCAACATACTCAGAAAGCCTCAAAACACACATGTGGAAGCGACAAACAAGAACCAAGAGCTCTGATACCAATTTGTTATGGTAGAAACCCTAGTTTGAGTTCGCTTCGATCGTATTAACCAAAAAACGTTTGACAAACCTCGATAAAACAGAAAGAGGAAACAAGCGATAAAAGACACACAGAGTTGTTAACGCAGTTCGGACAAAGTCCTACGTCTGCGGAGCCTCAAGAGGGGAAACTCAACCAAATCTACTAGGCAACACAGACTTCAAGAGTCTCACAGTTACAAGCAAGCACACAGGCGACAAAGGAAAGGAACAAGAGAAGAAACAAGGCACAAGAGCAAGACAAGAACATAGAAAGGAGAGGAAGCAAATCCCCTGGAAGGACACAGAGAAGCACAAGCAAGCTTCACACAGTCGAGCAACCACAGTGCTCCGAGCACTCTCTCTTTCTCTCTTTCTTTTCTCTCTTTCTTTTTCTATCTCTCAATCTCTGGCACCATCGGAATCCACCAAAGGAGTAGGTGAGATTTGCTTTCAAGGAGCCATTCTCAACAAATCTCCAAACGGCGATCTTCTACAGTGACAGCGAGAGGTTACCAGATTTGGGTAAAGGTGGCCCTTATAAGGCAGCCTCAAAATGCCTTAAACGACGCCGTCTCACAAGCTGAAGAAAGAGGCTACGTCCAACAACGCAGCCAAGGCCCAACAACAAGAAGAGACCCATTACAATCGGCAAGTGGAGAATATGCCCAAGAGCAACAACAGAAACACAAGGTCAAGCAATTGGGCTCATGAGTTACTTAGCCAAAGATGACTAAGGTTCTATGAGCCAATCATGACTCGACCATAGCTTGGTCACTCAAGTCCTTGTCTCCTAAAATCCCTAACATCTACCTAGTCTGGTGCATAAGTTATAAACATAGGACCATAAGAGTTTACATATTACAACTTTGGATTATAAATATTACAGAAAATATTTCATTAAGATCTCGTGATTCATGATTTTGAAACTTTTTAACCCATTAATGATCCAAAATCTATTGTCAACAAAATAAAACATGAATTGGATAAAAAAATAAATAAATTATTGGATAGCTAGTGGAATTCCACCTCGATCGCTAATCGAACGTCAGCGAAGATTTATCAGCCCATCTAACAATGATGAGCTTTGTTTTTAGTTAGGTCATGCATCATAAAACCTAAACGTTCAAAAGCTTATATAATTTCATGTGCATGATATGGTGGTGGAATTAGTAGGTAGATACGGTGTTTGTTTTTATGAGTGACAATTAATTAATATTCATGTGATTTCCCGCTTTTTGCAATCTTTAAAACATGTAGCATTTTTATGACCCACGTACCATGCCAAAATTAGTGTTTTCATATTTAATTCTTGAATGTGGTTACCATATAGTCATATTAATACAATCGTACCCACTAATCTAGATTGGAGTATAATTATATTCACCTCTAAAAAAAAAAAGAGTATAACTATATTCATTGAAACCACTTGTGTCGATACAACTTCGATTATACTATGAAGTATGATAGACATAATAAATGTATTGGGCCGATTCACAACCCATTTTCCACAGATGAAGCCCATTTGGCAAAAACCCACCTTACATTGATAAATTTCGGGCCCATGACAGCAAGCAGAAATCATGAATCGGGTGAAACTGAATTTCGGGCCCATTGGCTTCTTAGTTCTTACACACCAAATGACCAAATAACTGTCAATTTACAATTGACTTGAGCATGGTATTAGGGTTTAGCTAAATGTTAGCCTAGTACGTTGTATGAAAATGACAAAATGTGATCATATCATCCTAATTACTTTTTTTTTTATTAAAACAACAATAATTATATAATCTATATTTATATTTCAAAATTGTATTTATACTTTAGTAAAATACGTATATAAATATATTTGATTACCAAAATTTAATAATGATAATATATGATCGTATAGAAAAATTCTATATATGTACTTTTTTAACGTCCTAAAAATGTATTAAAAATAAAACAATTATTAGAGTCTATTCATCAATGAATATGCAATTTATACGTTAAACAAATAATTAAAATTAAAAAATAAATGTAATTATCATGAAGTATAATATTTAATAACTATATGGCAATAATAACATTCCAACTATAAATTATGTACTAAATTATCTAATCTTTTTTATGGAAACATATGTAATTAAGAAAAATGATATACTAGTACAACGAAAAGGGTAAGTAATATCTTTAGCATAATATCTTGCGATAATAAATATATTACAATCACGGTGTGGCACAGTGGCAACTACATAAAATGAACAACGTGAAAAAAACATAATATGATTTTATTTAATACGGTGTATTTAACCAGGAAACTTTGTACCCATATTATGTCATTCAACAATAACTAGTGTAATACCCGTGTCTTGTACGTGATTTGTTTAATTTTTTATATATATTTGTAAGACAGATATTTATTAAATTATGGATGAGTCATTTGTTCAATATTTTTTAAATTAGTTATTTGAAGAAAACACGACTAACCGAACATTAAAACATATTCAAGATATACGAAAGACTAATTATATAAAGAGAGACGGCACTCTCCATAACTTTATTAATAATAAAATTGTCTAATTAGTGTTTCAAATAGGTATAGTCACACCACTTACATCAATACTACTAAAAGCATTAAAAATACTAAAAATGATCATATAATACATGAAAATGAAACCAAAAACATTCAATGTGGAACGATGTTCAAAATGACTACAAATTATTAAAAACTTCCTTGTATACTACATTGGTTGTAGTATTATACATCTTTTTATCTTTGTCGCAAATCAATATCTTTAAACCTTTCTTGCTAGTTACCCTTGATAATGCAACATAAAACTGGTCATGACTGAAAACAGGGCGTGGAAGATACAAACCGACATTTGCAAGAGATTGGCCTTGGCTTTTGTTTATGGTCATAGCAAAACATACACTCAAGGGAAATTGTCTTCGTTGAAACTTGAAAGCGAATGAAGTGTCTGATGGTGACATTATCATACGAGGAATCAACACCGTATGTCCGATATTGTTGCCTGAAATAATTCTCCCTTGTATAACATGACTGTCAAGTTGCGTG
Source organism: Rheum nobile (assembly GCA_027886185.1). Lineage (NCBI taxonomy): Eukaryota > Viridiplantae > Streptophyta > Magnoliopsida > Caryophyllales > Polygonaceae > Rheum > Rheum nobile. Next base: position 265,323 of record WOAB01000366.1, on the reverse strand, counting down.
GTTATCAATCTCGTCCCATTGCATAAGCCTAAAGATTGATCAATATTTCGAAGCAGCATAATAGGCACCCCAACATTTAGTTTGAGCACATGATTTGGCAGACCAGAACATCTAATACTGTTCAAAAAATCAGATGTATAAATACTCGCATCACTGTCTTTAACAGAACCTGCCTTGCATAAACTATCCGAGCTGAGATATATCTTTTCATCACCATGCAGCGAAGACAATATATACTCATTAACTTTATATACCTCTTCGTGTGTTGGAGCAAGAATTGTTCATTCTTCAAAGTATGCAGGAGACAACTGATCTTCCATTAGAGAGGGATAAACAGATTTAACAACTGCTGGAATTGGATCTAAGTCATAATCCTTGACCAATAGTTCATCGGGGATTTCTATTTGCGTTTCTCCATCATTATCAACACCTGCAGTCCCATCTCCGATGCTTAATATCCATTCAGAAAATTCTTTTCCCTCTTGGATCTGAGATTCAGATGTACTTTGTTGAATCCTCATGTTCCTTGTCAGCGTATAGAACTTTGCAATGATCCCACAAATAAGAGGAATTAATGGTGGCAACAACAACATCTTGTTTGCTCCCTTTAGAGATAACGGGTAGAATTTGCCTAAAGTCTCCACCAAATACTACGACTTTTCCTCCAAAAGGTTGCTCTAAACTAAGCGGATTTGTAGCCCGTAAAATATCTCTTAACGTCATGTCTAAAGCTTCAAAACAGAACATATTCGTCATGACAGCTTCATCCCATATAATAAGTTTGGCGGCACATATCAACTCTGAAAGTTCAGTACCTGAACATATATGACACGTGGAATCCTCATTAACTTGCAAAGGTATTTTAAACCTCGAATGAGCAGTTCTGCCGCCAGGTATTAGGAGAGCTGCATTTCCACTTGAAGCAACGGTAAGGACTATTTCACCTTTTGACCTAATAGCCGCCGAAAGTGCCCTCCATATATACGTTTTGCTTGTACCACCATAACCATATAAAAAGAAGACACCCCCGTTATTTGATAAAATAGCATTCATGATCTCATTGTATACTCATTTTTGCTCCATTGTAAATCTAGAAAGTAATTGTGAATGTTCGTCGTCTAGACATGATTTATCATATCGAAGTTCATCTTGTATAAGCTTGTTGAAACCTTCAGATATGAGGCTTGAATCTACAGAAGGCATGGTTTTATAGTGACTCAAACTACTACCATTTCGTCGTAATAACGTGTCAATTTCGGCAAGAGCGTAGTTTTGTAATTGGTCATCTGTAACATGCAAATCTGCATATTAATAGAACTCACATGTCAGTACAATTAAATGAGTATAATATATTTCCCAAAAAATCTATCAAATGCAGTTAGGATTATGATCAAGTCAACAACATTAATGAAATACATACCCTTAATTCGTAGAATTCTCCTCTGTTTCTCGACAATGTCATCTGCTAGAAGTCTCTATGTTTGTTCCCAAACAAACTCTGGTTTTGCCATGCAATCAGACACCAAAAGAAATACAAATAAACTCCTAATATAGTTTGCTGATCCCTAAAAACTTGCTTCAGTTATCCCGTCAACATATTCTCTGTCATCATCTAACAACCCCAATGCATAGCAAGCTTCTTTAAATGTACTATAAACTGAACCATCAACAGTCCTTAAATCTTCATAACATGTTGGCCCTTTTATATGATTCAACAAAATTCTAAGATAGTACTTCTCTCCAGTACCAAGAGCTATGTGACAAATCCTTCCAACAGAACCACGCCTGGCACGTTTTTTCCAATGCCTAGTTGAAGCTACCCAAACAAATTTCTCTGTAAATTCAGAATAAGTCAATTCTTTAGCTTCTGGGAACTTTCTGTTAGACTCCATCCATTGCAGAAAAATTGATTTATCACTTTCACGATCATTTAAGACAGCATCAATAGGATCATCATCATTAAATAAAACGCTTTCCTCACCGGGAAGGTGCAAATTCAAACGTTGAACAGCAGGAGTCCTGTAATGAATATCAAAGGCAAAAATCCTCCAAGCCGCTTCACACGCAGATACATATCGGGCGGTGTAGTAGTTTTTTTTATTTCGTCCATGCAATTTTCACCGACATTGTTTGCATCAGAGTTTGTAATTGCAACAGTGACGCGATCATGCCCTTTGTTTATGTACTTGAACAGATACTTGATAGAACCCGATCGGTTGCACCATTCAACATTTATATGTGCATTGTATTTTAGAAGAAGAAATGCATTGTAAGGAACCACATACCGATTATCAAGGGAAACTCCACTTTTTTCTATCGTTCTACCATCATCACGTCTTCTGTACACGGGATACCCATCGTCATCAACAAAATTCTGCTCAACAATTTTTTTTGGAAAGTACTTTCTACACTTTCCATCAGCCATACAAGGAGACGATGGTTTAGAAGATCCGCATGGACCATGCATCATGAAATTTCTCACAACATTGAATAAATCAGCATTCTCAGTTGGGTGTGGAATTTCAGCAAAAATTACCGTATCGATATCTGTAGTAGTTGGCAACTTAGATTCCTTATCCAGAAATAATAAAATATGTGCATGAGGCAGACCATGCTTTTGGAATTCGATTGTGTAAATAACTGCAAAAGATCCATAAGTCAAAGTTATATGTTCAACTTAATTAATACATTTAAAAAAAGCCAACAATAATACATTTAATAGACTATAAACATATCAGGAAAATAATATATTTTATAAACAGTTAAACAATAACTAAAGTGAGGACAGTAAAAGAGACATTACCGGAATTAACCTTGCCAAATATTTTGTTTACTTTGAAATCTTTGATCATGGACTCCAATTTCATGTGGAATACTCTACATATAATGTCTGGGCGATCCTCTGGTTGTAGACCCCTTTCTTCGCAAAACTTGACAATTTCAGGCCATTTTGAATTGCATGTGAATGTTATGAATAGATCTGGATAACCATGGTGTTTGCATATTGCCATTGCATCTTGATAGTTCTGCTGCATATATCTAGGACCACCTGTAAATGAAGATGGCAACACTATTCGCTTTCCAGATGATGCCGGTGCTGTATGACCCTTGCTCGTTGCTGAAGCAAGATTTGTATATAAATCAGCATGTATGTTCTTCTGATGAAATCGATGGTAGTTCAACCTTTCTGATTCAATCATTGTATAATCATCAACCAAAAGTTGTTGAAACAACTTTCTAGATGACCTCAGAATTCCGGCTTTGCCTCGACGCTCGTGAATTCGAAACTGACAGAATTCTTTTAGCATAACCCTTGACCTCTTCCTTGCAGAAGTGTTGGACCTTTCACTTAAATCAATATCAGGCCGATACCCGTCTTCACCATAAGGGAATGCCAACGGATATTGAAGCGCAAGGTACAAAGGATGTAATTCGTGAATCCGTTGTAACTGACCAGACCTTGTATGAAGTATAATGTCTCTGGGCTCAAGATTTGTATCAATATCACCAAGAATAATAGCAGCAACCTCTGAACTCGTTGGGAGATTATATCTTCGACCATCAGTGTTTCTATTGCTAAGCAATCGCAACTTCATATCTGTAACACCTTCATCCTTAAATCGATCTCTGGCCATTCTAAATGCTTTTGCATGGGGGTTGTGTTGATCTATCATCTTTCTCAACTCAATCACAAGCGATTCATCAACTTTTTTGACTCTAGAGCTGGCATAAATAAAGATCACAGGTAAATCTTAAGTTAAAGAATAATGTTATATAACTATAAGTGGTAACAAAAAAATATATATGTAATTGACATACCTTATCGCATTGATTCTGTTTGAATCCTCGTTTTCAGTATCATATATATAGAACTGTGAAAACTTTGGAGTTGTCCCCGACACTGGTAACAAACTCCCTATTCTGTGAAAATTTTGTCCATGCATTCGGTAATAATAAGTTCCACGACCTTTCGTGATGGGTGAGACCCTTCCTCCCAAAGAGGTGAAAGCAAACATCATATTGTAAGCTATAATGTTCTCACAAAATTGTTTGCTTTTTGGATGCTTATTTGTCAAAAGATTATTCAACAACGGCGGTGGCTCTTGTAGTAATGGGAGCTCAATTTTTCCTTTCATGCAACATAAGGAAGATATATGACATATATCTTCGCTAGAAGGGTCTTGTGTGTTTATTCTTTCAGCATGCCATAGCAATGCCCCACAATGCAGACATTCATACACTGGTTCACCATGATCGAGGTATTGCACTATAACATATTAATAACGTTAAACAATAAACAAATAAATGTAAAAAATGTAGCTAATAATACAACAGACTTACCTGGTTTATCAGTATGATTTCTTGTTGTTCTATTCACCACTATAACAGGATCTGTAAAACATACTATTGTTATAAAGAGATTAAAGGTTCAACAAATAAACTATAATATATATTAAATATGCTAAAAGGTGCTTATTTTAACGTATATTATGGACATTATAAACTATTTGTAAAAATCCTAATGTAATGGAAAACAAGATCCTATTATGAATACAAAAATAATGATATTAATTATAAAATTACCTATATTTTGTAATGTAGAGGAACACTCTGCCAACGCAGATGAATTAGTAGTAACTGAAATTAAAATATGTAACTGATCATATATAGTGAACAATGTCGAAATTGTAACACCCCCCGAATTCCGAAAGAATTGAAAGTGCTACTGCCGATGACCCCGGACGTAAACCCCGAAGTCACCCCAGACTTTTCTGACGACATAACTGTCTTAAACATAGTTACAATACTAAAATCATAACTTTTATTAAACCACATGGTCGCGAAATTACACGATTCCAAAAACGACCCAAATACATCAGAAATGCAACAGCGGAAAACTTTTACAAATAAATACAAACGACAAAACAAGTTGTCGAAACAAAACACCGTCCATCCTCATAGTCGCTTCTAGCCTTCACTGATCTTCAACACACCTGATGTGCCGAATCGAACGGATGACACCAGCCAACCATGCAAGGAAAATAACGGTTGGTTAGTCTAAATGAATAGACTAGCAAGGGTACAAAGTAGAGTGGTTTGAAGCAGTCGCATTAGGTTAGACCCATCGCTTCTCGAATAATAACCGATGACGATAGTCAACCATCATACTCCTACTGGAATAAACAAGAGGTATGCACAAGAGAAGATTCTGGAGATCGAGTCTCACAGCAATCAATCCCAAAAGAAGACTCCAAATGAAATGAGCCTTATAGGAAACATGATGACAAATGTTGGAAAACTCAAACACACACACATAACCACATCACACAAGTACCGCATACGAGCGATCTACAACTAAGACGAGTTTTTCCTAGCTGCACTACTCGCCAAACATTTTAAATAAGTGCTTACTCATACCGCACTTGTCTTATTAAATTACCACACACACACACATACATCACGTTATAAGCTTTTAACATATATGTCTCGCCACTCGCGGGACACATATCGAATCGGGGTTTGTGACACATGCAGAGTGCACCACTTCTACACTCCACTCGAGTATAGAAGTTAGTCATGACTCACCAATTATTATAAAGAAACGACTGGACCTCCATCCATCGTTCCTACGAATACTCGTGCTAACTACACAGTTAAACACACAACAACCACATACAGGACCATCACGGCCCAACCTGCACAACTATCACCCTAGATTTAATAATCTAAACACACACAATAAATCACATCAAAGACCCTTACGTCCTTCACCTGCACAACAAATCTATAATATACTAGCGTCGATTCTAGCAGAATATACAACCTAGTATAATATCAGTTTTTAATCACATAACGTTATCAAACAATTTCCAACATAATTAAAAATCATCCCAAATTATTTAACAACAAAACGATTGATAAATAATCGAAATATGGAATGATGAGCAAGAGCGAACCGCCACTTGCCTTAGATCCGACAAGCTCGAACCAAGCAGAGCAACGTCTAGTTCCTGGATCTGAAACTGGAGCAGATCTTGGATATTAAATCCCTAAGAAATGGCCCATAACAAGACCCTAAGTTAGATTCAATACACTTATATATGAATCTAAAAGAATACAAGAGAAATCAAAGGAAACGAGCCAAGCCCAAAGCCAAACCACAAAACACACACTTCGGACAGCCTTGCCGCGGGTGCGGTGGATACCTGGCGTCGGGTGCGGTGGTCGAACAGTGTCCAGCTCCAAGAACACAGCCATGGAGTTTTGCTTACCCAAATCGATTTGTTTCCCTTCGATTCGTCTATGGTTTGATCTCCAAGCACCACAAAGCTTCAACAACACTCAAGAGCACCTTCTCAACTCAAGAGACACTCGAAATCTCCCACACACGAAGCTCACAAGCTCGGCTTTAATGGAGAAAAACAGAGGAAAACAGAGGAGGAAAGGAGGAAGAAGAAGAGAGCCTCTTGGCTTCGGGTTTCACCCCCTTTTATAGCCCAATCCGAGTCTCCACCAAGGGGACAAGCTAGGGGACAAGGGAACAAGGCGAAAGACCCACTTGGGAGCCCACTTGGCCTGCCCACAGCCAGCACAGAGCCACTAGCGAAGACGACCGCCTCTGTTTTATGGCCTTGCCGCGGGTGCGGTGGCGCCTGGCGCCGGGTGCGGCCACGACCAAAACTCACACTTCTTATCCGAAATCACTTTGGGTTAATTTCCTTAAACCCGGGTTAAATATATTCGTACACTAACGATACATTAACCCCGAAAACATCTCAACTGTATTATATATTGCTCGGAAAATTTTACAGAGCTCATACCCTTTACAAAAGGTCCGAAACTCTCTGAATTAAATCCGTCTAGCAAAACGGGCATAAGAAAAATTCTTCAAAATACCCTTAAAATTCACGGGGTATTATAGAAATGTATATAATATATGCATATATATGCAATTAGATGAGAGCGTAAATTTCATTAAGGATTTACAATAAAATTAAGCGATTTTTGCTAACCTGATTCAATTAGTGGTGTTCCATGCCTCTTATGCCTAATCACATTCATTCTCAACATCCTCTTACGTCAAGCTAATTTGTCAAAGGAAAACAATTACAAATATTGAAATGCAATAAATTATTTTATAAATATTTATTGATTACCAACGTACCTTGTTCAACATTTGTTATGTCAACTTCATTATTAAGACTTGCGTTATGTAAAGGAGCTGCAAATACATACATATATCATACTACACATAGTGATGTAAGACAAAAGTAGTATAGTACTTAGTAACACGGCTTGATAAAACAATAATTTTGGTACCATAGTTTTCCTTGTCATTTAGTCTTATAGGTAGAACTGAGTTAGTAGTGATTTGATCCGCTATTGGTAAATGCAAATCCGTTGGCGTAAGATTAGCGGACACTACATAAAAACACATATATTATTTTATTTTATTATATAAATACATATAATCAAATAACAACTATGCTGTAAGCCTAAGCACTTTTTATAAAGATTGAACAAATAAATTGTAACATATATTAAACATGCTAAAATGTGCTTATTGTAACTTATATTATGGACATTACAATCTATTTGTAACAATCATAATGTAATGGAAAACAGGATCCTATTATGGATACAAACCAAAAACAAATGATTTTAATTATAAAATTACCTAAATTTGGTAATGTAGATGAACACTCTGCCAACGCAGATGAATTGGTAGTTCCTAAAATTAAAATATGTAAGTGATCATATATTTTGAACAATGTCGGAATGTATATAATATATGCATATCCAATTAGATGTGAGTGTAAATTTCATTAAGGATTTAAAATAAAATTAAGCGACTTTTGCTAACCTGATTCAATTAATGGTGTTACATGCCTCTTATGCCTAATCACATTCATTCTCAACATCCTCTTATGTCGAGCTAATTTGTCAGTGGAAAACAATTACAAATATTGAAATGCAATAAATCACTCAATTAATATTTACTGATTACCAACGTACCTTGTTCAACATTTGTTATGTCAACTTCATTAGTACGACTTGGCAAAATAGATGAATTCCTTGTCCCTTCACATTTAAGTATTAAATGATTATTCGTTCTGAAAACCTAAATTGTATCCGACAATGCATGCATGAAAGTATATAAAATATTATATATCATTAATAACCAACCATTAACAGTAATAGCTAATGGTGTAGATTGGGTAAGTACAGAGTTGCCAAGACTTCCAAGTACATTGGCTGCACAAAGTTTGCTTAAACATTTTAACACATGACTTGTTAATTTAAACTAATGGGATTTTTATTCATAACCTGATTCGTTTAGTGATGTTCCATGTCGTTTATGTCGTATAACATTCATTCTCAACTTCCTCCTATGCCGAGCTACGTTGTGCATGAACATAAAAATCAATTAGTTAAAATACATAAATCAGGCTATTTAATAGAACTTTTAAGAATAACATACCTTGTTCGACATTGTGCATATGATTTTGTTCTGTATACATGACATTGTGCAATTGAACTACAAATAAATAGTTATATCATTATCTGCTTATTATAGATAATAAAACAAAATTATTATTCATACTTCATAACAAAAAAGTAACAATTTAAACTATATACCGTAATTTTCTTGATCTCGAACACTTATAGATAAAAATGAACTATGAACATTTTGATCACTTCGGGGTAAATGCAAAGCCGATGGTGTGATATTTTGGTGTACTGCATAAATACATGCATATGTGTTACAAAATTTAAAGCATAAGGAAAAAAACAATACCACAATTATATATATTCATATTTATAAAATAGTTACAAATTTATTTAATTTAATTTACAATCATGAAATTATTACAATATGGTATTATATAACATCAAACATTTATTACAATATACATGTTCAAATCGAATTAACTAAAGACTTTATCAAATAACATTACTAACCATTTGAAATGTCGGACATGGGGATCCGATCACTAACGGATGAATTGGTAATAACTTCATGAATACATCATGCATAATGACTATTTATATTCAAGTTCATATTTAAATTGATCGAAAAAAACAGTCAAAGAATTGAATGCAATTTATTCACCTGATCGATTTGAATTTGTCCGTTATCGTTTATCCCTAATAACAGCCAATCTCAGCGCTCTGTTATGTCGAGTTAATTCTTCCATAACAAAATAAGCCTGCAAAATCAAAAATTTATTCAAATTACAACTTTTATTTTTTTTACAGTGTACTCAGATGTAATACGTAAATTGGAAAATTGTTTTGCATATTAAAAATGTATCTAATTTTATAAGTAAACAATTAAGGAGATGTTTATAGTTTTTTTATTACATGACTTATAGCAAAAAAAAAACAGATATCGTTGCCATGGTTTCGAAATATAGGCCTAATACATTAAAAAATTGATATTATGTACTTATTAAAAATATAATAAATAAAAAATATATAATTGTTTCTATTATTAAATTTTATGGGTTAAATTCTAAATAATAATGGACATATGGCCCCAAATCTCGTGTTAAGATTTCGGAAATATTATCAGGTAAACAATTTAACCCAAAATCAAGCCCAAGTTCGATCAAGTTGGCCCAAGCCCAATATCACCTTTTCAGATAACGAATACCGAAACCCTAATCTCATTTCTCCTTCTTTATGCGCCGCGTCTCGTCTCTTCTCTTCTCCCTTTCCAATTCTAGGGTTCTGGGTTCAAACTTTCCATTTCGAACCTTCAATCTTTTATGGGACGATTCACTTCTCTCCTTCTACCACCTTCCATTTCCATAGTTACCACTTTCAATCTTTCCAGATTTACTAACAATTTTTCTTTCCGATTTCTTCTTCATTTTCGTCATCATCAAATTTCAGTCAAGCCCAGAATGAGCATCTCCATTTTTATTCATCCTCTTCCTCTAAGTTGGTGGAAAAAATACAAAACAATTTCTTCTCCAAAATTTCCGTACAAAACTGAGTAGCTTATGTTTATGAGTGAATGATCGCAAGGAAGCGCAGATCTGGTAGTCGGATGTTCTGCAGAGCTAAATAACCTCAAAAACGTAAGATCTCTCTCTCTCTCTCTCTCTCTCTCTCTCTCTCTCTCTCTCTCTCTCTCTCTCTCTCTCTCTCTCTCTCTCTCTCTCTCTCTCTCTTTTTGATTCTCTGGATTTTCTTTTCGATTTTGCAGATCATCTGGAAGTCGGAGGTTCTGGAGAGCTCAATATTACAGAAACGTAAGATCTCTCTCTCTCTCTCTCTCTCTCTCTCTCTCTCTCTCTCTCTCTCTCTCTCTCTCTCTCTCTCTCTCTCTCTCAACATAGCCAGGAACTTCAACAACAATCGGGAAATCTATTTTTCCTTGTCAGTATTTTTTTTGTTTATAATTTACAAATCATTATCAGAGACTTCTTACTTCGACAACATACAATCTCATTCAAACTGACCTTGTCTTTGTATTTATTTTTGTTAACATTCAAACAACATAACGTCTATGATGAGGATCCATGGCAGATAATAGGATGAGATCCAAAGCACATAAATGTAAGAAGTCTAAATCTCTTTCTCCCACCCTCCCTCTCTCTCACTCTCTACTTATATTTTTGTATCTATTTCTACTTTTTCTATGTGTCTATGACTTTACACATCTCATTGTATTCCATTTTTTTTATTTTCGAGGATTCAATCAAATGCAATTTCCACAACCAAACAATTTTAGATACAGAAAATAAGAGCTTCAAGGAAGTTTTTATGCAGGTATGTGCCTCACATAATCAACTGAAAAAATTTGTAGCCATAAATTTCTATTTTTGTGTGATATAATATATTTATGCTAATTCTGTTTCATTAATTATACTTAGGTTAATTTAGAAAGATACTTCATGTTTGATGTACTTCTGTTCATTTGTTTGATTGTTTTTTTACTGGAAATGAATTCTTTTTTTTTTATACCAAATGCAATATTGATATTGAATGTGAAATGTATTAAATCAATCTGTGGTAAATTTAAAAGATTTAATACTGATATTTAGGTTTTATATATCAAGTAAATTTGAAATGCTATCATCATTAATATATATAATATCCACGTCTTCAAACATAAACATTCTGAACAATATTATATATAAAGGTACCTTTTGAGTAGAGATTAGCTCTGCTGTAATATAATTTTTGAGACTAAAATTGAATTTGTTTTCCACTATCTGATTGCATAAGATCCCTTCATCTAGACCTGAAAAGCAAAATGACTACAATGCTTATTAGATACACATATAGTAAACTTTAATTTCATTCATACTACATGGTAACTGCTTATAACACTGTGCAATTTATATATCTTCATATTTCATACAGAATTATGTTTACTGAGTTAAAATAATTTTCAATCACAAGATTCCATATAAGAAATTCAAGTTACATCCTTATTCTCATTGCAATTCACTCATACTGAATGGTAAGACATTTTTTAATAGTTTTTACGTTTTTAACTGCCATTATGTTTACTGATTTCAAAAACATTGCAATTATAGGCATCAACACTAAAACGACATACAACACATACACTGCATTATCATTTACAGTAAGGTCAGGCGTAATCTTTTTCATTTTGTACACCCGAGTATTTTATTTTATATAATATGTTCAGTACTAATATATTCTTGTATATTCTTTGTATAGGAGATCTCTGATTGGACTCATAATGAACATTACAGACTTTGAGTTATTTAAAATGAGAGACATACATGTACCCCATCATCTATAATCTATAGATTTACTTATATTCAGAGTGTGTAATGATGTTTTGCATGTAGTATTTAGTATTATAGTTCTATCACAAACATCGAGTAACCATAAATCAACAAACTTAACACATCTAGATCTAATTCTAAATGAATATAATGAAACAAAATAAATAGAACATTATTCATTGAAAATAGATTACTTGTTACTGTCGATGAGTAGAAAATGATTTGTCCAAAGCTTTCTTTCACAAGTTAAAGCCCTTTCGTCTTCACAACAACCGATTCTTGCAATACATAATAGCCATTATAGATAACTTGTTCTCTTCAAACCAAATACTAGAATACTTTTGCAATCTGCTAGGTTATATATATGTTATTATTATTTTTTAATATTAATATTAAATACATTAATATATTATCTTCAAAATATCTTTTCATGTACCCGTAGTTAACATAATTTACAATATGACTATCCATATATATATTTTAAAATCGTATATAATCTTTTTGTATGTGTAGTATTATAAACTTACAAATATATGCAAATTGATTTTTTGTTAATGTTGTATTCTTTTTAAACTTAACATATAAAATAATATATAGAACATATGTATTTCCTTATTTGTTTAGACAGATTTCCTTTAGACGGATTTTACAACCATAAATAAAATAATCAGTAAAAAATATTGTTTTCCTTTACACGGATTTTACCACCATCTCCTCATGTCATAACCTTTACCTTATAAGTTAACCTAAACCCTATAACAAAATTATCAATTTGAGATATTAATTATCAATTTCATAACATAAACCCTAACACATACATAATGTCCCTTTCTATTAAACCCTAATACATACCCTAAACCCTAACCATAAGCCTAACCTTTACCTTATAAGTTAACAGCTTGAAGAACCCTATAACATAATTTTCAATTTCAGAACCTAATTATAAATTTCTTAACCTAAACCCTAACACATACATAATGTCATTTTGTATATTTAGCTTATAAGTTAACCCTATACCCTATAACATAATTATGACTTTGACATATTTATGATTTTGAATATGTTATTTTGAGAACATAATTATACAATACCCTAAACTCAAAACCATAAACCCTAAACTTAAATCCTAAGCCATAACCTTTACCTTATAAGTTAACCTAAACCCTTGAACAAAATTATCAATTTGAGATATTAATTATCAATTTCATAACATAAACCCTAACACATACATAATGTCCCTTTCTATTAAACCCTAATCCATACCCTAAACCATAAGCCTAACCCTTACCTTATAAGTTAACAGCATGGAGAACCCTATAACATAATTTTCAATTTCAGAACCTAATTATCAATTTCTTAACCTAAACCCTAACACATACATAATGTCACTTTTGTACATTTATCTTATAAGTTAACCCTATACCCTATAACATAATTATCAATTTGAGAATCTAATAATCAATTTCTGAACCTAAACACTAACAAATACATAATGTCCCTTTCTATTAAACCCTAATCCCTAACATTTACTTTTATAGGCTTACCTTAAACACTATAACTTAATTATCAATTCGAAATCTAAATTGTTACTAATTTAAACATTAACACAAACATAATGACCATAAACCTAAACCCTAAACCATCACATATAGAAATAGTTTATTTCTAATATTGAATATTTTCTGTACTGAATATTCTATTTTATATTAATTATGTTAATTCAAAAATATTTGAAAATGACCCTTTACATTAAACCCTAAACCCTCACCATTTTTATATACTTACCCTAAACCCTTTGACATATTTATCACTTGTAATATGTTATTTTGAGAACTAAATTACACAATACCCTAAACCCACCCTAAGCCCTAACCTTTACCTTATAAGTTGACAGCTTGGAGAACCCTATAACATAATTTTCAATTTGAGAACCTAATTATCAATTTCTTAACCTAAACCCTAACACATACATAATGTCCCTTTCTATTAAACCCTAAGCCCTAACTTGTAAAAAGTATTCATTTCTAATATTCAATTTATTTATTTAAAAAAGTTGCATAACTGATTTTTAATCAACAAATGTAATACCTTAGGTATTTATGATATTGAATTGAATTTCATTCAATGGTTTAGCAAAAAACGCATTCACCACACAAAAGTATAACATGATGAAAGGAAAAATCGACAATATAAATTTCATTCAATGGTTTTGCAATATCATACCAATATAAAAACTGAAACAAAACACATGAACTCTCTGAAAAACTAAATAGTGTAGTAGCTCAAATAATAGAAAAAACAATCTAATTTAGTCCAACTTTTCCTTCTTCACTTTCTTTAGAGTAACCATCTTCTTTGTGGTTGATCCATTGCCATGATTCGTAATATGACTATCTTCAGATTTAGCACTCTCCTCCTCAGAATTGCTATTTTCCTCATCATGAATATAGTCACGCTTACGGGATGTCGCCATTTCATTTGATGACACTTTAGACACCTCATCATTCTCTACATCAAGTGATGCCTGATTTTCCTATAATAAGCAAAGTTCTTGATCAATTCAAGTACCCAAATCTGAAAATTAAAACAAATAAAATGAAGAATGCATACCTCTGATTCTAAACTGCATTGTTCAAACTTTTCAATCAAAGTCAAATCGTCCGTCATGTTTGTTACTGTGTATGTCGTTGCAGATGGAAGTCTACTAATATTAAATTGGGAAATGAGAACCCGAAACAACATTTTTTTATTTAACAACACATTTAGATCGTCTGGGATGATACTAATGTCCTTATCCTGAAAATTAAAATGAACAAAAATGAATTAATGAAATAAGAATCATTATATACGTATCACTTCACATTTTATATACTTAATTTAAGACCCAAAAATTTACCTTATCTATTGACTCAATAATGCTTGTGACTGATTTTTTTAAAAACTGAGTAGCTTCTCTATCAAATATAGTCAATTGAGCAGTCCCAGATCCATCTATAACATTAACTTGAACACAAAATCTGCACGGGAAAAAACATATATAAATAACTCAATAAACAAAAAACAGTAAAATTCATTTGTCGAAAATTAATTACCTAGGAATTGCATAGTTCACTAATGCATCACATTTCTTGCACCAAAGGGGATGATGTTCTGGCAACTCATGGGGTTCCAAGATCTAAAAAAGAAAACCTGAAGGTACGGATACTATACTAACATTGATATGAACATGAAAAATAGATATTAAATGTTGCACAGAGTATAGTGAATGAATTATTACCTTGTATCTGAGTTTTGGATATCCTGAATAAAACTGAAACAAAGTAAAAAAAAACAATATCAGTTCGGTTTGAAATGTTAAATCTTAATCCCTACAAACACTGAATTTATGTTTGCAATGATATAAGAATTACTTAAATGACTGAGTTCTGGTTTAGTTAAGCATTACCTCTTGAATGTCTCTATTCTGCTGTGGTTTAGGGTTTTACAATAACTGAGAAGGTATAGATTTATAGTCGACTATGTGAAAGAGATGTAGTATTGTATTGTTGGAATGCATAGATCTTATAATCAGTTTTGCTTTTTATGGATGTTTTATGATATGCCGAATTTCTGTCATTGGGAAAAAGACAGCACATTATTTTTGTCTCAGATTATAAGATATGCCGAATTATTGTTATTTATATATGTGATTTAAAAGCTGTGCAATATATTATGTAATAGCTAGGCAGGTTTTCTGCATTTTTTGCCTTATATTTTGCCATATATATAAAAATAAAATTCAGAGAATGAAAATAAAAGCACGGTTGCCTTCTTAGTAATCATTTTAATTTTGTACATAAACTATTATGTAAGGCTCTTAATGATTCTGTATTATACTTTGCTTTTTTTGGTCAGATATTGTATTCAGTTGCGAAATTTATGGATGTTTTATGATATGCAGAATTTCTGCCATTGGGAAACAGACAAAGCACAATATTGTCTAAGAATTTATGCAATTGTGTAATTTTTATACAAGTTTTAAAAGTTGTGCAATATATTCTGTAATGTCTGTGCAGGTTTATGTGTGTATATGTGGTTTTGTAATATCTGTTATGGTTGGTTTTGTGTTTAGGCTTTTGCTGCATTTCTGTAATGCTTATGTAATTTTGTAATGCTTCATATTTAGGTTCTTGTGTGTATGATGGTTTGTAATATGTGGGCATGTTTTGTGCATTATTTTGTCATATTTGTGGTTGGTCTTGTGATTATATTATGTCCAGGATTTGTCGTAATTTTGTTCTTATATTTTGGTGTTTTTGATGCAAATTTTTTCATATAACAGGTTTTATACAACATTTACAACAAAATAATTTGTTTTCCAAAACGTACTCAAATTTTGGATTTTATGGATGAAAACGTAGCTCATAGTTTTAATTGTTTATTTTTTTTGGAAACATTAAAATATCAAAAAACATCGTACAAAGCAAATCTCTGGACAATTATGAAAGAAAAGTAGGTTAGAGTATCTCGGACACGTGTGCAAAATACTCCGGTTGTGACACGTGGCAGCGGAAAATGCGGGTGCAATATGGGGGCGCGTGCTGCTCAACCGCCTTTTTGCTTTAGTTATTATATAGTAGACTAGTGTAGTACCCGTGCCTTGTACGGGATTTGTTTATTTTTTCTTACATTTAAAAAAATAGTATATCAAAATTATATATTTACTCGATATAGAACTATTATAGAAGTAGATGAATGATAATATAAAAAAAAA
Organism: Rheum nobile; assembly: GCA_027886185.1. Lineage (NCBI taxonomy): Eukaryota > Viridiplantae > Streptophyta > Magnoliopsida > Caryophyllales > Polygonaceae > Rheum > Rheum nobile. The sequence goes on along the minus strand of WOAB01000366.1, from coordinate 248,796 downwards.
CTAACTGAATAAAAAATATTAAAGAGATTGACAAAATATTATCGAAAGATATGTGAAACTATCCATAAACTTTATATATAGTAAAAATTTGCTAATTAATTTTGAAGTGGGGATAGCCACATTCCTAACATTAATACTACTAAAACGATAAAACATAATCAAAATGTTCATCTAATACATGAAAATGAAACTCTGACATAAAATCTCGTAAAATGTTCAAAATTGCTACAAATTATGAAAAACTTTTGTGTATACTACATTGGTTGTAGAATTAGATCTTTTTTTGTTTTTTGTCGCATATAAAATCTTCAAACCTTTCTTGTTGGTAACTCTTGATGATGCAACATAAAACTGACCATGAGTGAAAACAGGGTGTGGAAGACACAAACAGACATTTGCAAGTGATTAGCCCCGACTCTTGTTTATCGTCATAGCAAAACAGACACTCAAGGGAAATTGACTTCATTGAAACATTAACAGATATGAAGTGTTTGATGGTGACATGAGCACGCGAGGAATCAAAACTTGTCCGATATTGTTGCCTGAAATATTCTTCCTTGTTTGACATGACTGTCGAGCTGTATGATTACCAATCTTGTCCTATTACATAAACCTGAGGACTAATCAATATTTTGAAGCAACATAATAAGGACTTCAACCTTAAGTTTAAGTACATGATTTGAGACACCAGAACATCTAATATTGTTCAAGTAGTTAGATATAAAAACACTTGTATCGTTGTAAGCAATAAAACCTGTCTTACACATGATATCCAAATTGAGATAAACTTTCTCATCACCAAGTAACAAAGACAATATATATTCATTAACTCTATCTACATCTTCATGTGTTGGTGCAAGAATTGCCCATTTTTCAAAGTATTTCGAAAACAACTTATTGTCCAAAAGAGAGGAATAAACTAATGCGAACAACCCCTGAAGTGTCGTTTGCAATCGCAGGATCTTGATTCCTCAAGCTTGTAGTTGAAACTTCTCTTCCGTAGCCAAAGTGATGGCTTTCCTAGGGCTAAAGAGATAGCCTTCAAACTCGTTCAAAGAGATGAACAGAGAGATCAAAGTGATGATCGCGAGACACCGAAGAGACGGTGTTTGATTTGCTCGAAGCGACGAGCTACGGGATAGTTTGATCCGTGGGATCGAAGGGTTTGATGTTGGGATTCAAGGAAGGAGCGTACTCAACTTTACTACTCAAATCAACATGACATTAAAAACTAGGGTTTGCTAGTTTAAATAGTCGCTAACAAATAATAATAAGATAATAAGTAATTCAGAAATAAAATGACGAAACAACGAGCGCTCGGGCTCGTTTCCGCGGTCGCGGAGAAATACTTCCGCGATCGCGGAAAAGCCGCGTCAATTCCGCGGTCGCGGAAAATACTTCTACGGTCGCGGAAGACATGCACAGCTCTGAGTAAAACTCGATTTTGACCATCTTCTTGTTGGAATCTTGATTCGATGTAAACTTTAAAGTTGTAGATCATTGAATCAGCTTTCCAACGCATCTTTAATCATCATGGGATCAATTTTCTAGCCATAGTTATAGCCGTTTTACCGAAGACTGTCCAGAACCAAATCGATAGTAACAATCCGAACTTGCACAAGACTTCACCCTTTGCTTGAGCCTCTTCCTTGGAGGCCTTTGATTAAGTCTCCCATGCATGTTGCTATCAATCTCCCCTTCTTGGCTGTGAAGCGTCCCCGCTTCGTCCTCGTCGTCAAAAGCAGGAGGCGTATAAGGAGAAAGATCAACGACGTTGAACGGAGGATGCGCACCATAGTCATCGGTTAAATTCAAGCGGTAGGTGTCGGCACCAAGGCGTTGTAGCACCCGAAATGGACCAATACCTCTAGCATCCCACTTGTCGCGTCGCTTTGATGGAAAAAGATCGCGACGCAAGTGCAGCCATACCAAGCCTCTGGGCTCAAACTCCACGGCACACCGGCCTGCGTTGCGTTCCTGCAAAAGAGTAGACACCGTAGGGGGTAAATCAACCAAAGCCTTAACATTTAAGAGACACGCGAAAGGAACAAGTAAAAAGCAAGGAAGGCATCCCTGAATTATTGGAAAGACATCCCGGGACCGGGCTAAGGGTAGCTGGTTCTCGCATTTGCCGTGAATGCCGGGTTGTGGAGGCGTCTCAAACGTGAAGTGCTGGATCATCTTTTCATTGATGATGTTGCAACAACTCCCACCATCTATGATCACACTCAAAGACGGACCCTGGACCGCACACTTAGTATGAAACAAATTTGCACGATGGTCAAGTAAGGTACCTTCTTTGGCGGTAATAACGCGGCGTGTAACCAAGCTAAGAGGCATATTGCCTTGCTCATCCATAGAGCTGCATATGTACATGTCCATCTCCTCCTCCTCCTCATTATCGTAGGTGTCAAATATCGGCCCGGCGTCGGAGGTGTCCTCGTCAAAATACTCGTAGCCGGAGGTGTTCGAGAATAGGACATTGAGAAGAGGGCCCTTGCGGTCCATTAGTCGGCTGGTTGTGGCCGGAGGGTTCAACATTGGGTCAGCCGTGGGCAACCTCATGTCACTCATGGCCATACGAAGTTGCGCAAGCTTGGCAGCCTGCGCGGCGAGTTGGCGGGCTTGATCGTCAATCGAAGTTTGAAGTGCGTCAGTCGAAGCATGAAGTTGGTCAATTTGCTCATAGGCGGAGTCCATGTGTCCGGGGCTGCGGTGGCCCGTAGAAGGAGAGAAGCATGTCGTAGGAAACTCCATAGTACCTATACGAAGCATACAACACAAGAAGGAAGTTGCATCAAGCAAAAGAACAAGTCCAAGCCAAGTCCTTGTCTCAAAAGTGAACCAAGAAATTTTCCACTAGGCGTACTAATTTTGGTTGCTCGTGAGGAGGAAGAGGCTTGAACGGAATCCAACAAAGCAAGAACTAGCAAATCAAGTCCCAAACAACACACAAATTTCCAAGTGCAAGCAAATTATCAAATCAAGTTTCTCAGAATTAATCACAAGAGAGTTGAAATTTTGTTTTGCCCTTTTCAATGAGAGTTGCGTAGAGACATGAAAGAAGAGAAGATGGAGTATGACTGTATGGTGCGTTCTCTGCCTATTTTAAGGCTTCCGTCATCCCAACCTTTTTTTTGTTTGATGGAAGGTGAGAATTGATTATTATTTTTGTCTGTTTTTTTTTGTACGGTCACACCAATTTTATTTTATTTGGTTTTGGTTTTGAATCAAAGAAGAAAGAACCACACAAGCAAGTGCAGGAAAAGAAAGAAGAGACGATGCAACTATGAGGGAATGAGATCTAACAACTAGTCTAGCAATTAATCCAAAGATGAAGCAAGAAGTAATCAACAAGAAACAAGGAATTCAAATATGCAAGGAAACAAGATATTGCTAGAAGGAGATATTTAAGGGTTGTTGAAAAGTCAAAGATTACTCTTGTGTAAGAGTAACCAAAACCTAAGGAAAATTAGGGTTGTAGCCGTGAGAGAGAGAGGGGGTGGCGGACGGTGGTGGTGGTGTTCACGTCGGGGGAAATTCTGGCAAATGGTGGTGGTGAGAAAAAAAAATCTGGGTTTGCAAGCGGAAAATTTCAAGGAATCACAATAAGAGAGAAGAAACAAACTTAGCTTGGATAGGCTCTGATGCCAGTTGATGCGAACAACCCCTGAAGTGTCGTTTGCAATCCCAGGATCTTGATTCCTCAAGCTTGTAGTTGAAACTTCTCTTCCGTAGCCAAAGTGATGGCTTTCCTAGGGCTAAAGAGATAACCTTCAAACTCGTTCAAAGAGATGAACGAAGAGATCAAAGTGATGATCGCGAGACACCGAAGAGACGGTGTTTGATTTGCTCGAAGCGACGAGCTACGGGATAGTTTGATCCGTGAGATCGAAGGGTTTGATGTTGGGATTCAAGGAAGGGGCGTACTCAACTTTACTACTCAAATCAACATGACATTAAAAACTAGGGTTTGCTAGTTTAAATAGTCGCTAACAAATAAGAATAAGATAATAAGTAATTCAGAAATAAAACGACGAAACAACGAACGGTCGGGCTCGTTTCCACGGTCGCGGAGAAATACTTCCGCGATTGCGGAAAAGCCGCGTCAATTCCGCGGTCGCGGAAAATACTTCTGCGGTCACGGAAGACATGCACAGCTCTCAGTAAAACTCGATTTTGACCATCTTCTTGTTGGAATCTTGATTCGACGTAAACTATGAAGTTGTAGATATTTGAATCCGATTTCCAACGCATCTTGAATCATCACGAGATCAATTTTCTAGCCACAGTTATGACCGTTTTACCGAAGACTGTCCAGAACCAAATCGACAGTAACAATTCCGAACTTGCACAAGACTTCACCATTTGCTTGAGCCTCTTCCTTGGAGGCCTTTGATTAAGTCTCCCATGCATGTTGCTATCATAAACACACTTAAAAATTGCTAGAATCAGATCTAAGTTATAATCCTTCACCAATAGTTCATCAGGAATTTGTATTTGTGCTTCTCCATCATTGTCACCACCTACAATACCATCACCCATGCTTAATATCTATTCAAAAAATTCATTTGCTTCTTGGATATCATAATCAGATGTACCTTATAGAATCAGTGTGTTTCTTGTCAAATTAAGAACTTTACAATATTTTCACAAATAAGAGGAATTAATTGTAATACCCCTCAAATTTCTGTAAGGGTAATTGGGTAATTTCCCAACTCCCGGCTTGTAAGTAAGTCACGGTAGGACCGTATTAATAGAAATATACGGGACCCTACATTCGTCTAAACGTCAAATACGTCAAATCACGAATTTGGGAAGCCGCGACCGAAGACCCGCGACCGCGGCTAGAGGACCCACGACCGCGGTTCGACCATTGGACGGGTTTGACTGAAAGTCAAACCACGATCGCGGTTTTTAAACCCGCGATCGCGGTTTTCCGCGTCAGCACGTTATCTTCTTCCTCCGAACGGCCGACGCTTTGTACGTTCGTAACGGCCGTCGGAGTTAAGCGAGTCGGTCTGTGTTTCGCCGTTTTGGCCCCGATTTCCCTCTATAAATAGAGGTAATCCCTTGCTCAACTTCATCCTCACATCTCTCTCGAAATCTCTGCCAAAATTCTGAGCATTTGTGTTGCCGGGAAGCTCGTGTCGTCCCCGGAGTTGGAATTGGATGTGAAGGAGTTCGTTTCCAAGCCTCTTCGAAGTCCAAAGCATCGTGGTGGTGTTCGTTCTTGCGCGGAGCCGAAGGAATCGCCGAATCACCGCCGGTAAGCTTCGAAAACTCGAAGTTCAGTCGCGTCTGGATGAAGAACCGCGACCGCGGTTTCATCCACCGCGACCGCAGTTCCACCCAAAAAACTGCGATCGCGGCTCTGCTCTGCAGAGCCGCAGCAGCGGCCAGACTCACGGCGGTCGCAGTTTGGGTCTTTTTAGTCATTTGTCAGTATAAATTAGTTAGATTCGTAGGATTGAATCTAACCTAGGTTCGTATTTTGTTTCACGTGCGTCGTTGGAATGGACTTCCTGGACAACGTGAAACTATCGGGATCGCAGGAATCGATCGTGTGTGTGTTCGTTTTAGATCTTCAAAGTCTCGTCCGTACAAACTAAGACAAGTGACGGTTCGCTCTTGCTTATCATTCCATGTTTCCGTTAATTATCAATTGTTTTAATTGTTAATTAAATTGGGATGAACTGTTGTTTTCGTTTGGGAACAGATTTTATAAATGTGTGATTTAAAATGCGATATTATAATAGGTTGTATATACTGCTAGAAACAACGCTATTATATCTGTTATTACCGTGATGGTATTGGTATGGATTTTATGTATGAACTGGAATATATAGTTAGAACGAGTATTCGTAGGAACGTTATGTACCTCATTGCGAGTGCTAGCCGTTTCTTTATAACCGTGGTGCGTAGGATGTTCAGGCCCTAACACCCTTCCCTGGTCATGACCGTCCCCTATCCGAATATGGGGGTGGTGCACTAAGCTGGTGCCAACAATCGGGATTTATTCCCCAAGATATCTCTCGTGATGAGATGATACTCCTTAAAAGCTTTAACATGAAATGTACGTTTTGGAATTAAATAAGATAAGTGCGATTATGCACATAATTAATATACCCTCGGGCGAGGAGTACAACGTGGAAACCGTCCGGACTTCGATTAGAGTAAGTCTTCCTTCCAAATCTGAATTCGCATTGCGCGGTGAGGTTGGTCGTGGACCCAAATGGTCAAGTCATTTTAAACGCTTGTGTAAAACTATAACGTTTCCAAACACTTGTCATACTTTCCCATAAGACTCAAATCCTTTAGAGTCTTCTTTTCAGTGCATGTCTAAATTCTAATCATTCCGTGAAAGTTCTGGGTTACGTATCGTTCCTTCGGTTATTATTCGAGGGACAAAGATAGTAAACGGTTACGATCACTAGAACCATTCTGTTTTCACCCTTGCATAGTCTTTCATTAGACTAACCAACCGGGTTTTATTCCTTGCATGGTTGGCTGGTGTCATCCGTCCTATACGGCACATCAGTGGTTGGTCCCCGAAGTCTTGAAGTAACCAGTTGGAGAAGAGGCTTACAGTTGCAGATTTAAGTGTCGGTATTTCAAGGTCGTTAAGTATTACTTTAATATATCTTTTTATAACCTAGTCATGTAATAGGTTTATTCTTAAAGTCTTCCGCTGTGTAATTTAAAAGTTTTCCGCTGTAATTTCACTCTGTTGTAAATCATTATTGAGAATTCCTTTAATAAAAATGGTTGAGTTTCCTTTAAAAATGTCTTCCGCTGTTTAACCTTTCGTTATTTAATATGTTTATTTAAGATTAATTATTCTGATTAAGGCCTAGGGTGACATTGGACAGTAACGTCTGAGGTCACTGACGTGTGGCACTACCGACGTAAGTCGGGGGTGTTACATTAATGGTGGTGAATTATTTTATTTTTTTAGTAACATGGCATTAGAGTTTATAGAGTCAAATATGGTGGTACTTATAGATGATTAATTTTTATACATCAATACTCATAAAAAAACATCATACTATAGGGAAAAAAATAACAATCAAAACTAATATTGAACCACTATAGTTCTCCAAACCAAAGTTGAATGTTAAATAGAAGTCATATTATGCTATCCGAGCGGGAAAAAAATGAACTATTTCTATGATAAATTTTACAAAAAACTAATTTTATATAAAAATCTATATGATACTACATAATAGTTTTAATCAAAGTGAAATGTTTCTTGTCTTTAACTAACTTCTTAGCTTAGCAGAGTACAAGTTGGTTCTTTAAATTTATGGCTAAGAATATTGTTTGCTATATTTTTTAAAGAATAGATTATACAAAATATTCATATTGTAAGCATATCCATCTAATATGGGCAACGATTTTATTTTCTTTGATTTTAACCAACGGAAAAAATGAGAGCTTGACACGTGGCAAATTCAATACCCTGATGCCACGTGGCAGCAGAAAATTTTGGTTCATGTTGGGGGCGCCACGTGACGTAGTATGTATTCTACTTTTAGTAGATTACGTACAAAAAATACATGGGCGAGAATATTGTTTGCTACGTTTTTGGAAAGAATAGATTATACAAAATATTCATATTGTATGCATATCCGGCTAATATGGGCAGAGATTTTATTTTCTTTGATTTTTGAAAAACCAACGAAAAGAATGAGAGCTTGACACATGGCAAATTCAATATCGTGATGCCACGTGGCAGCAGCAAATTTTGGTTCATTTTGGGGGCGTCACGTGGCGTAGTAGGTATTATACTTTTGTAGATATATAGTAGATTACGTATAAAAAATATATGGCCGACAATATTATTTGCTACGTTTTTGGAAAGAATAGATTATACAAAATATTCATATTGTATGCATATCCGGCTAATATCAACAGAGATTTTATTTCCTTTGATTTTATTTGATTTTTGAAAAACCAACGAAAAAATGAGCGCTTGACACGTGGCAAATTCAATAATGTGATGCCACGTGGCAGCATAAAATTTTGGTTCATTTTGGGAGCGCCACGTGACGTAGTAGGTATTCTACTTTAGTAGATATATAGTAGATTACGTACAAAAAATATATGACCGATAATATTGTTAGCTACGTTTTTGGAAAGAATATATTATACAAAATATTCATATTGTATGCATATGCGGCTAATATGGGCAGAGATTTTATTTTCTTTGATTTTATTTGATTTTCGAAAAACCAACGAAAAAATGAGAGCTTGACACGTGACAAATTCAATACCGTGATGCCACGTGGCAGCAAAAAATTTTGGTTCACTTTGGGGGCGCCATATGGCGTAATAGGTATTCTACTTTAATAGATATATTATAGATTACGTACAAAAAATATATGGACGAGAATATTGTTTGCTACATTTTTTGAAAATAATAGATTATACAAAATATTCATATTGTATGCATATGCGACTAATATGGGCAGAGATTTTATTTTCTTTGATTTTATTTGATTTTCGAAAAACCAACGAAAAAAATGAGAGTTTGACACGTGACAAATTCAATACCGTGATATCACGTGATAACAGAAAATTTTGGTTCATTTTGGGAACGACACGTGACGTAGTAGGTATTATACTTTAGTAGATATATAATAAATTGCTTTTACATCAATATATTATACTATATATAGATTTTTTGTCCGGGTTAGTATTATTTTTTACACTAATTATTAATTTAGGCACGTTACACACGAAAAATTGTAATTAATTAGTACTAGTAATAATTAAATGGGAAACGAATCTTTGTATACTAAATTCAAAAAAATATCGACCAAAAATGAAATAAAAAATATGGGTATCTTCACCGCAGGTACGTCGTGCAAGAGCGTGATCGGCGTGGTTGGCGGTTTACGATTAGGGAACCGAAGAGGCTGGTGGCTGTAAAGCCGGAGAATGCGGTGGTCAAAATAGTCATCGGATAATTTTGGGAAAGAAATGAGTAGGGGTAAAGTTGTCATTTCGCTGGAACGGGTATTACAAATATTCAAAACCCCATTTGGAAACTGTTTGGATCGCGTTGTAAAAAACACGCAGAAAAGGTGCGTCTTCTCTTTCTCTATCCTTCTCCATATTTCTCTCTTACATGTACTATGTATGCGCTTCCATTAAAAGTCAAAATCGGACAAACTTCAACCTCTTAATCGCGCAGATCTGCGCTCCTCTTCAATTGATATCTGGAATTTGTTATTGTTGTTTGTTTTCTCTCTCTCCTCGGAGGATCTTCATTTGACTCTGCACTCATGGAGTTGTTTTAGATACCGGTAATGGAGCTTTGTTGATGCCTTTTCTTTTCGCTTAGGATTTACGACTAATAATTGAGGAAAATACGCATGATTTGATCCGAATTTACACCAATTTGGAGTTTTAGGGTTTGACAAAACTTCTCTTGGTTTAGAGTGCTTCGATTTGTGCATCCGGTTTCCTTTTCTGGGTTGCTACGTTACGGGCCTTCTTCCCTCGGTGCATGTACGTGTTCATAGCTGGTTTTGTTTTGTGGTGAGAGAAAACTTGATCTGCATGTGTTTTTTCGATTTGTAGATGTATAGGGGAAATGATTTTGCTTAGTTTCTATGTCAAATTATCAAAGATGGAAGAGGCTGTGCTGATGATTGAGGTGATCCAGTTTTATTCTAACTGTTAAATTATTGACTTTTTATCCTTTTTCCACATTATTGTCAAAAATTGATTGGTGAAGTAGTGGTTGAAGGCATACTTCAAAGCCTATTATGATTCTCCATGAATGATATGGTACTTCTGTGGTAAGGATTATGTCCTCCGACATGATACAGGTAATTTATGAATCCTGTGGGTCTACTACTTCTCTTGGTGGGTGTAGATCTTAGTAATCTTACGTCCAATGGTATCTATGGCTTTTTTGTTTATGGAATTAGCAGTGTTCGAGTAGGTATATGTCATTGTCTGAGGTTTTGTGACATAATGATGAATGTATAGCTCACATTTTAAGGTACTAGAGTTGTAATTTCAATGTGCCTGAACTCGATGCCTCTTCCTCGTTCACAACTGGATATGTCAGTGCTTGATTAGCTGAAATCCATGGACTTCTTTTGTCGTCAGTCGTCAAGACACATTAGCTGTGGGTCTCTCAGATTATAACTTGGAAGTGAAATGGAAGGATCATGTCATAATTTTGCAATTTACATGAATTAAACTAGTTGTCTCTTTCTAATTGATGAATGAGTTGAAATCAGAAGTTGCAGCATCTCGGATGTTTCCCGTTGACCTTCAAAGGCTAATGTATAGATTTAAGATGACATAGTACCAAAGAATGGGATTAGCTTCAATCATGATATGTGGTTAAATTAAATGAAGGGATTGAATGATCAGTTGCCTGTTTTGAATGAATGATGATAAAAGTCCTAGTTCTGTGATTGACTATTATGTTGCAGCACATGAAATTTGACCATCTTATTGATTTGAATAAGAAAATTTATTGTTTGTTGACCCACCTCTGTATAAAGTATAAACCAAGAAAAAAAAAATAGTTTCTGAAGAGCTTTCATATTCTGTAGCATATATGTCACTGTTGTTGACAATACATGTGATGTGAACAATGTTAAAATGTGAGTACTGCAAAGGAACACCTTTTGTTGCTGCCATAGTGTAATTTGTGTATGATTGGTATATGTTTTTGATGTGGCTGTTGTAAACTGTCCTTTCAACACAAAGGTGGTTAGACTTCGGGTATTTTGTGACATCTCACCTTTTTTAAGCAGGATCAAGTGAATTTTATGGATAAAAGTACCCCTGTGAAGGAGGATTCATCGGAGCTGGCCAGGGAATTGCTAATTGCAATTTCTGAGTCTGTACCGGACAAGATCTTGGACACAACAGCGGTGCCTGAGAATTCATACACGCCCAATGGAACCGAGTTAACCAAGGAAGCCAGGGAAGACAAGCTTAGGTCAGACCTCATCTCCATCTCATACTCACCGTCACCAGATAACATTGCACTACCTGCAACTGGCCCTCGGCCTCATGAGGGCTGAAAGCCTGGAGGAGAGACTAGTGTTGTGTGTGTCTTATGTTTCTTCTGTGAATAAGGATTGCTTTCTCTTAAAGAAGCTTTTGTATTTTAGCTCAATTCTTGCTACCCTTTAAATATTGTGATTGAGCTGATGTGTTTGGGAAACAACCCAACCATGTACACATACAATTTCCTCTGGTGTTTGATCTCAATGGTAATTGTTAATTGATAAGATTAAGCCCTGTGTTGTTTCAAAGGGAAATTCCTTTAGTATTCTTCTGGTTAGGGTTATTCCGCTTGGTATATTTGCTTGGTACCCCCATGGTTTATATATAGTTGGGTCCGTACCCTTATACATCCAAACCACATAACTCCGTTAGAATTTTAATCTAAAAAGTAACGAATCTTCTCTGACTCTTCCCCTCCTTCAATTGTGTTTCCTTCACTGTGCTGGGTGAACATCAACCATGGAAGCTAAAGAATTGTTTGGAATCAAAAGTCTGCTTTTCATTGATGTGAATGAACGTATATATATATATATATACATGGACTTGCTTGGGCTCTAAGCTAAGCTAGATTAGATTTTATCTATACATGAAAAGATCTGATCACCTAATATTAAGGAAAGATATAATTGACATAAGAAGGAAAGATAATAGAGAATATATCCTAATATTAATACTCCCTTTCAAATTAGAGCATGAAGATCGCGAATGTCCAACTTGCCTAATAAGATTATGAACTGATGAGAACCAAGTGCCTTAGTAAGTATATCTGTTGGTTGCTCATGTGTGCGAACATGGCTGGTTCGAACTGTGCCAGAAAGAAGATCACGGATGAAGTGACAGTCGACTTCAATGTGCTTCGTACGATCATGAAAAACAGGATTAGCGGCAATATGAAGAACCGCTTGACTGTCACAGAATAAGCGCATAGGACCAGAATGGGTAACACTGAGAGAAGATAACAAGGCCTTCAACCAAATCAGTTCGCAGCAAGCCGCAGCCATGGCTCGATATTCTGCTTCAGCAGAGGACCGAGAAACTGTCTTCTGCTTCTTAGTACGCCAGGAAATAGGGGACGAGCCAAGTTGAACATAATAACCCGTGATCGAGCGACGAGTGAGGGGGCACATCGCATAATCGGAATCACAGAATGCTGTGAGCATGAGGTCACAATGCTGAGAGAGGAAAATGCATTGACCGGGATGACTCTTCAAATATCGCAGGACCCGAATAGCAACATCCCAATGATCATCCGTCGGATTCTGCATGAATTGGGCAAGGGTGTGGACTGCATAACAGATTTCTGGCCTGGTAATAGTGAGATATATCAGTCGGCCGATGAGACGTCGGTAGCGATCAAGAGCGTCAAATGGCGGGGCCGTGGAAAGTGCAAGCTTGTGATTCTGTTCCATTGGAAAAGCACAGGGCTTGCCAGCTAACAACCCGACTTCACTCAAAATATCCAAGGTGTACTTCCTTTGACAGAGAAACAGACCAGTAGTAGATCGAGCTATTTCAATTCCTAGAAAGTATTTTAGAGAGCCCAAGTCTTTCATGTGGAAGCAGGAACTGAGTTGCCGTATGAACTTGGCAATGGCAGCGGGATCATTTCCAGTAATAATGAGATCATCAACATATATCAGGACGTGCAAACTGACACCAGATCGAATGTAAGAGAACAATGAGTAGTCAACAAGAGATTGGACAAACCCGAACCAGCGAAGTGTTGTAGCCAATTTTGCAAACCAATTTCTGGGCGCCTGACGAAGGCCATAAAGAGAGCGATTGAGACGACAGAATTTACCAACCGATGAACCTGAGAAACCAGGAGGGGGCTTCATATAGACCTCTTCGTGCAGATCACCATGAAGAAAGGCGTTATGGACATCCATTTGATGAAGTTCCCAGTTCCGAGCAGCAACGACGACCAAGAAAGTGCGCACGGACACCATTTTAGCAACGGGTGCAAAGGTTTCTTTGTAATCAATGCCTTATTTTTTATTGTTGTGAACCACAACCAAGCGAGCCTTATAACGCTCAATGGTCCCATCAGATTTGCACTTCATCCTGAAAACCCATTTGCAACCAATAGATTTCTTCCTTGCAGGAAGATCAGCCATGGACCAAGTCCCATTTTGTTCCAAGGCATCAATCTCGGCCTTCATAGCCTCACGCCAATGAGGATGACGAGCAGCTTCTGAGAATGTTTGTGGCTCTGTAACAGACTCAACAGCAGCAATAAACGCAACATGGCTAGGCGAGAAACGTTCAAAATTGACATAATTAGCTATTGGATAGGAAGTACCTGATGATCCTGATGCATATGGTGAGCGAACTCGTGGTGTGTCTTGGATTCGTATCGTATTGCAGACAAAATCACGTAATTTCACAGAAGGAGTACGATCTCGGGTAGAGCGACGGATATTGTCTTGTGCAACGACAAAGGGAGATTGAATCCCACTCCCCCTGTCGTCCGTCGGCAATGGGGCATGGGAGAGTTGCGGCGGTGGAGGGGCTGGAACGACGTCAAGAGATGATGAAGGGTCACTCCCCCTGTCGTCCGGCTGCGGTGGGGCATAGGATAGGGGTGGTGACGGTTCAGAGATAACAATAAGAGGAGATTGAATCCCACTCTCCCTATCGCCCATCTGCGGTGTGGCTGCAGGTGTAAGAATGTCATCATAAATGGAGGAATGAGGGTTAGGTGGAGGCATGGAAGGCGGGGCTTGGGAAGTCTTGTATGGGAACGTGGTTTCATTTTATTTTGCATAAGAAAGATCCAAACACCACGGGAATAATCATCAACGATAGTTAAGAAATAACGAGCCCCTATAACAGAAGGTGTGCGATAGGGACCCCAAACATCACAATGAACTAAAGCAAAAATATCTGAAGCATGCGTTTGACTAATGGGAAATGAAGAACGAGACTGTTTGGCTCGGTGACAGCTATCGCAAGGGTCCAGGGGACCATTTATTTTAATAAGAGGAAAATTTTGAAGAATAGAAAGAGATGGGTGACCAACTCGGGAATGCCACAAGGAGGGTGAGTCGATGTCCATCCGAGAAGCACGTGCAGTCGGCGCAACCATACGAAACCAATACACACCATTGCACTCCTCACCCGCTCCAATCAAAGTCATCGAAGTTAGGTCCTGTAAGATGCAAAGCTTATTAGTCAATGTGAGAACACAACTTTTATCTTCGAGCAACTTAGCACATGAAATCAAGTTGCATGTCAAACTAGGCACATATAGGACATTATACAGAATCAAGCGGTCACTTAATGTCAGTGTTCCCGCCATCTGAGACACAGTGGACAGTCCATTCGGCAGCACTATAGTAAATGAGTCCACGGTATGCAGGTCGGTCAGCAAGGAGGAAGTCCCAGACATATGAAAAGAAGCTCAGTATCTAGGATCCAAGTAAAATTCTTACCCGATGAAAGATTGGATGAATTAGAAGTATTTACTGTCTGAAGTAAAGCAACCAGGTTGTTCCATTGGCTGTCAGATAAACCAGTTCCAGCACAGTTAGCGTCGAATATGGTCTGATGAGAGCCGCCTCCAACACCAGATTGGGCAAAGTTGGCTTGTCTGCGTCCCCGCCCTCGTCCACGGGAAGACGCAACAGGGGCAGAACTGGAGTTTGGCTGTTATTGTTGTTGCTTGCCATCTGTATTGGTCCACCAATCGGGATAGCCGATTATTTTGAAGCACGAACGAGCCTCGTGCCCAAGACGCCCACAATGTGTGCAAGTTGGTCGCTCGCCTTGTCGACCACCAGTAGATTCACGGCCAGAGGAACCCCGACCACTGCTGCTGCGATCGCCACTTCTGTTGTGGTCTCGGTCCCTACGGTCACCTTCCTGGCGTTGCCTCCCGTCGTTCTGTGCAGCGAATGCGCCACCACTTGCCTCGGTCTTGTCTTCCCGGGTTTTGGTCACAAGTCTCTGCCTTTCTTCTTGAACGAGTAGAGCATATACTCGATTCAGAGGCGGCAATGGGTCTTGCGAGAGGAGGTTGGAGCGAACAGTCCCATAGACATCATCCAACCCCATCAAGATCTGATGAATCTTCTCATCTTCATTTTGCTTTGTCTAAGTCGATGCCCACTCGCAGGAGCACTTACCGCAAGTGCACCCACGGTTAGTCACGTAGTTGGAGAGTTCGTCCCATATCTTTCTTAAGGCTCCATAATAGGCTGCAATAGGTCGGCCATTCTGAGTACATCGAACCAAATCTGAGCGAAGTTGTTGAATCCGCAGTCCATTACCGATTGAAAATTGTTGCTTTAGATCATCCCACGACTCCTTTGCGTTCTCAAAGTAAGTCATGGTGGATCGGATTGATGCCTCTACAGACTGAATCCATCCGACCAGCATGGAGTTCACGCTCCACCAGTTGTCGGAGTTGATATCGTCGATCTTCTGGATTGTTCCATCAATGAATCCGAGCTTGCGCTTGGCACGCAGGGCGTTCCGAAAGCATAACTCCCACTCGGGGTAATTATCGCCTTTAAGGATCACAGGGCAAATCGCCATCCCTGTATGATCCGATGGATGCAGATAAAAAGGTGAAGTGGTGTCAACCCCGGTCTTCTTCTCGCCAGATTTGTCTGCATCTTTTCCGGTGACGTCTGTCATGACGGCACAAGGGCGGCTCAGTGACGACAGAAATTAGAGAGTAATTTGTATTGGTTTGTTGTGCTCTGATACCATAAAGAATTGGAATCAAAAGTCTGCTTTTCATTGATGTGAATGAACGTATATATATACATGGACTTGCTTGGGCTCTAAGCTAAGCTAGATTAGATTTTATCTATACATGAAAAGATCTGATGACCTAATATTAAGGAAAGATATAATTGACATAAGAAGGAAAGATAATAGAGAATCTATACTAATGCTAATAGAAGTCAAAGCACCATCTATGGCCTTTGGCGACCTCAACTCCAACATCGCCCTTTGCAATAGTCAACCTAACGCCATCTCATGTATAAGACCTCGTTTCTAATGATGCTCACCACAACTCGACCCCGTTCAAGCTCTTTCACAAAATCCTGAACTTCGCTCGACCCATATTGGAGCTAGAATATTCGATTTAGGTCTTTATTTTTACAGTTATACTTGTTTAAAGTACACGAGGTGTTTGATTGCTTGGGTGGGTGAAATTGCTTGACATCTTGAGATTAGGTTTACAAGTTTAATTTCCATCTATTGCTTTCCAGTGTGCTCAATTGGGTTTGAACAAGCTGCAACAATGGATAGAATTGTGCATACAAGCCTTTTATATTGATACTGATTGTGAAAATGGGGCTAATTTAGTGCAACGGTGGGGATGTTGTTTTTAGAATACTGGTGAGGATGGTCGACTTTCCGATGAGATTGTAATACGATGGCGGCGCAGTGAAAGAGGAAGGACTTTTCATAGATGGCTATGGAGAGCAAAGCAAAATTGCTTTTTAGTGAATGATGTTCAACCCTTCATCTAATTGATTTTTTTTACTTTTTAGATTGAAATCTAACAGAGTTATGTGGTTACTGGTTAGGGTATATAAGGGTACGGACCAAACCATGTCTAAACTATAGGGTTATCAATGGAAAATTGAAAAAGCTTGGGACACCAAAAAAAATAACCTTAATTACAAGTGTACCAAAAGAAATTTCCCTAAACGTAACTATTCATTTCTATTACAGCTTATATCTCAATATAAAGTTTTTACTTTACAACTAGACGATTAATAAGTTACTAGTTTAGTTATGTGTCATGTACGGGTCTTGGATAAAATTTTATACTGATATTTTTTTCATTATTAAAAATATATTTATAATATATTTAATAAATTAAAAATATTTAATGTGATAATATATATGAAATTAAGATAAGTATGATAATATAAAGAAATATTTATTAATAATCAATTAATAAAGACCAATGTAATTCATACATACATAATATACTGAATTAGGTATTATGCCTAGAAATAAATGAATTAAAAGGGATTTGAATAAAATGTGACTAATTAAATGAAGAAAAAAAAGAATATTTAAAAAATATTAAATATATTATATCTAATATGAAAATTATGATCAACTGTGAATCATTTGTATCTTGAAAAGGAAATTATGTCAAAACGACAAGTGGTCTTAGTTAGGTTTTACTTCGGGATTATATAGTAGATTAAAAATCAAAACTTCAAACCAATCATATAAATGGGTAACCTTGTAATTTTAGAAATATAAAGGTGTGACAATGAGGAAGGAGATCAAAAATGTCTGGAGGGTTAAAAATGATTCTTAATCTCATAATTATTAAAATAATATTATAAGTTCAGACCTATACTAATATAAGTATTAGCTAAATGTATATTATATACAATGTTCTAAAAATCCCCGCCTAGGTCCCGGCTAGGCGTTAGACGGTCATCCTCCGCCTAGGACCCGCCTAGATCTGCCTAAGCGAGAAGAATCCTTAAATGTTGTGGAAGCTGCAACATCTTTGAAAATGACGGATGCATTAACATAATATTGGGTTAAGCTTTGTACAATAAGGCCCATAGTATAATATTAAATCTCATCCCAACATAGTTTTATAAAGATTAATAAATTTGGGAGAACATAATCAAATAATCACATGAATCATGCATTAATTTTTAGTCCGCCTAGACGCTAGGCCCCCCTCACCGCCCAGCTCTCGCCTTGCAACTTTTAGAACATTGATTATATAGTATTAGTATGAATTACTATATTATGTTAGAATATTTTTTTATACGTTAGAATTACATAAAAATTGGTATTTTGTAATTTGTTAAGTTTTTATAAAGATAATTTTATAATTTATTAAGTTTTTGTATTTAAAGTGAATTAAAATTATATAAATAAATAAAAAATAAATAAATAAATGACAAGTAGAAATGGTGAGTTCAGAAGCGTTATAAAAACTAGTTTTATATACATAGAGGCCCGCTCCGGTAAAACGGAAATTGTGGTAAAACGGAAGTACTAATCTGGAGCGTCGGATTGATGTTGATGGATGGTTGGATTAATGGGTTATAGGAGATATATGGTAGAGCCCTAACCACCAAATCTAACCTAATAAGGATATTATTAATAAGAAATAATTAATTTTGGTTGTTACAGGAGAGAGAAAATAATACAATATTCTCTTTCCTAATCGATTTTGCTCCCATTAACGTTCGTGAATATCGTTAATATGTTCACGAATATCAATCATTTGTTAATGAATATCGTTTATGTTTGTTTGAATATCGATTTCTATTTAATAAGTGAAGATTTAATATCTTTAAAATGTGAATATCATCACTTAAATCATGAATTTCACCACTTGATAATATGAATATCATACTAAGTTACATAAATATCTCAATTAATCACATGAATATCAAATTTACTTACACGAATATCACCACTCAATTTATGAATATCACTACTCATTTTGTGAATATCGCCCACCACCCAATTACATTAATATAGTCACTCAAGTACATGAATGTCATCAACTAACTACACGAATATCACCACCCAATATCTTCGAAGCTTTGATTCATGGCGGTAAGGTTTACCAATGATATTGTCGCGTCGATTTTGGGTCGTACAGTCGTTCGATCAACCTGAATATGAACATTATTATAATGAATATCAACAATATTATTATAATGAATATCAACAACATTATATTGAATATCACATCATAAAATTTGAATATCAATTATTCAACGCATAAAACCTCCTGAATATGAACAACATTATAGTGAATATCACATCAAACAATTTGAATATCAATTGCAAACAGTACAAACAACACCATCAACAAGCAATTTGAATACTATAATAGCGATATTCATTCCATATGTGATGATATTCAAGTATTTTATACACATAGTCATACAAGTAAGTAGTCGATATTCATAAAAACAGTGTCAATATTAAGAGTTTAATTCGCACATGATAATTATTCAAAGTTTAGATGAATATCACATCATAAATATCAAATATTCAATGCATGAGACCTACAAGCATTTGTAAGAATATCACATTAAACAATTTAAATATTAATTACAAACAATACCCCAAAACACCAAAACTGAAACTTCCTAAAACAAGCTATCAATTAAACACAATAACACCTTCTTCAGAGTAGTAAGAACTTACATTCATGATTCTCCTTTGATGTTGAAAGTTTTAACCCAGATACCACGGAGTGCCCTGTCGAATTGCACTTCAACTTCTGCAAGAATTGATAGTAGCTTTCCAGAAATTCAGCGTGACTTCAACTTGCTCATTCTCTTTCGTCTGGACTCGGAATTGGGTGATTCCAACTCCCAGAGTTAGATCTGGAAGTCTAATTTCGTCCCTCAAAATTGGAGAATTTTCTGAGTTGTAAATCAAAAGATATGGCATTTTAACTGAGAGGTCGCTGAGATTTTCGGGAAGAAATTGACAGCAACTTTCCAGAAATCTAGCGTGACTTCAACTGGCTCGTTCTCTTTCGTCTGGACTCGGAATTAGGTGATTCCAACTCCCAGAGATAGATCTGGAAATCTAATTTCGTCCCTCAAAATTGGAGAATTTTCTGAGTTGTAAATAAAAAGATATGGCGTTTTAACTGAGAGGTCGCTGAGATTTCCGAGAAGGAATTCAGCGAGATGAGTTTATGGGTGAAGGACGTGAAGATGGGGATGGATTGATAGAGGGAGAGAAGTTGAAGACGACGGCGTGTTGGAGCCCTCCTATGTGGCCGATTCCAGTCGGAAGTTGAAGACGATTCAATCGAGGTCGAAGGCGGCGGCGGCGTGTTGAAGCCCTCCTCTGTGGCCGATTCCAGTCGGAAGTTGAAGACGATTTCAGTCGAGGTCGAAGAGGATTCCAATCGAGATCGATATTAACTGGGAGGGAGAGAATAAAATAAAAAAGAAAGGGTAGGATCTCTTATAATTTAGGTAAAAAAATCCCTAAATTAATGGGAATCATGCGTGTTCAATTCCACCATATAAACATGCATCCAATTACTTTTAATCACAATCATTCATTTATTTGTAATTCAACGGCCCTTAATAGTACTTCCGTTTTACTCTAATAGCGATATTCATTCCATATGTGATGATATTCACGTATTTTGTACACATAGTCATACAAGTAAGTAGTCGATATTCATAAAAACAGTGTCAATATTCAGAGTTTAATTCGCACATGATAATTATTCAAAGTTTAGGTGAATATCACATCATAAATATCAAATATTCAATGCATGAGACCTACATCCAATATGAATATCAAAAGTATTTGTATGAATATCACATTAAACAATTTGAATATTAATTACAAACAATACCCCAAAACACCAAAACTGAAACTTACTAGAACAAGCTGTCAATTAAACACAATAACACCTTCTTCAGAGTAGTAAGAACTTACATTCATGATTCTCCTTTGATGTTGAAAGTTTCAACCCAGATACCACGGAGTGCCCTGTCGAATTGCACTTCAACTTCTGCAAGAATTGATAGCAACTTTCCAGAAATTCAGCGTGACTTCAACTTGCTCATTCTCTTTCGTCTGGACTCGGAATTGGGTGATTCCAACTCCCAGAGTTATATCTGGAAGTCTAATTTCGTCCCTCAAAATTGGAGAATTTTCTGAGTTGTAAATCAAAAGATATGGCATTTTAACTGAGAGGTCGCTGAGATTTTCGGGAAGGAATTGACAGCAACTTTCCAGAAATCTAGCGTGACTTCAACTGGCTAGTTCTCTTTCGTCTGGACTCGGAATTAGGTGATTCCAACTCCCAGAGATAGATCTGGAAATCTAATTTCGTCCCTCAAAATTGGAGAATTTTCGGAGTTGTAAATAAAAAGATATGGCGTTTTAACTGAGAGGTCGCTGAGATTTCCGAGAAGAAATTCAGCGAGATGAGTTTATGGGTGAAGGACATGAAGATGGGGATGGATTGATAGAGGGAGAGAAGTTGATGACGACGGCGTGTTGAAGCCCTCCTATGTGGCCGATTCCAGTCGGAAGTTGAAGACGATTCAGTCGAGGTCGAAGGCGGCGGCGGCGTGTTGAAGCCCTCCTCTGTGGCCGATTCCAGTCGGAAGTTGAAGACGATTTCAATCGAGATCGATATTAACTGGGAGGGAGAGAATAAAATAAAAAAAGGAAGGGTAGGATCTCTTATAATTTAGGTAAAAAAATCCCTAAATTAATGGGAATCATGCGTGTTCAATTCCACCATATAAACATGTATCCAATTACTTTTAATCACAACCATTCATTTATTTGTAATTCAACGGTCCTTAATAGTACTTCCGTTTTACTCTAAGAAGCCGTTTTACTATAACCAAATTCTATATACATATATTACCTACTTCTTACAATTTGATTTTATTTGTATCCGAAATCATTTAAAATCGTTGCAACTGTGATCTAACTTTGGATCTATGTGGGTCCTGCGTGAATCCACAAGAAATATCATTATTTATTATATTAGTGCAAAAATAGCTTAAAATTAAGGCGATCCTGTCCATAATAATTGTTTATTAATTTGATTTTGTCCCACTGAAAACGATCGTTAAATAATTATATTGGACAGTGGATAAGTGATTAATTTTATCCACCACAATTAGTCCTTTTGAATCTAAAATTGCTCTGTCATTGATTTTGTGCTTCTTTGCATACGATCTGAATCATCTGATAGCTTTAGTGTATTCCGTACTTTTTATTGGTTTTTTTAGGGGAAGTTTATTCCATACATTAGAAATAAAATAAGATTTTTATAACCTATATCTTAAGTACATAGATTAAGAATTATTATTAAGGAATATAAATCTTAAAGAAGGAAATCTAAAAATTTAAAATACCTAAAATAATTAAAACATAATTAAAAAAATTTACATATAGGATCTTAACCGACATAGATTAGAAAAATCTCTTAGAATATGATAAGAAATACCAAAGAAAAATAAAAATAAAATATTGTGTGTAGATCACAAAATGACTACTTCAAACAACACAATTTTCGTCCTCAATAAAATATTTCCTTGGTTAAAACTGATTGATGTATGTTACATTTATACCCTGTTTTCAGGGCATTTTATAACTTGACCAAGAAACAATTTATCATTCCACGATTCTGAAAGGGAGATATTAAAATAATCCACCCTTGTACGAACGAAATATTTGTAATTGATTATCAGCTGAAAATCCCAGGATCATTTCTTACGTTGATCAATCTGATACCCCTGATCCAGTAAATTCAACCATGGACCTGCAATCTGATACTCATATCCCACAAATTGAACACAAGATTTTTCAACATTTTCCCCTACAAATACACCCTCCAAAAATGCAAATTCACACAAACAATCAACACTTGATCATCTCAAAATCCAATAACAAGCACCCATTTTAACTGAACTCAATCAAGAAGCAATGGAATTGAT
The DNA here is from genome assembly GCA_027886185.1 of Rheum nobile. Classification (NCBI taxonomy): domain Eukaryota; kingdom Viridiplantae; phylum Streptophyta; class Magnoliopsida; order Caryophyllales; family Polygonaceae; genus Rheum; species Rheum nobile. The sequence continues at coordinate 226,297 of WOAB01000366.1, read as the reverse complement.
GGGGTTTTCGGCCTTTTTGTTGGGTATTTTGCTGACTTTCTGGGTTCTGCTAAGGAAAGCAAATGAATGGTTTTATGTAAGTGGATTAGGGAAGGAGAAGAAGAAGCTTCTGCCTCCTGGTGACATGGGTTTGCCTTTTCTTGGCACTCAATTGTCTTTCCTCAAGGCCTTCAAATCCAACGATCCGGACTCCTTCATCTCCAATCTTTCTTCAAGGTCTTTTCTTGATTTCTATCTCTACTTTATCACTACACAATTTGAGCTATCTTGTTGTATGTAACATAACTAACTTCACTAATTTGTATGTATGATTTGAGTGGTGTAGATATGGTGCAACCGGGATATACAGAGCATATATGTTTGGAAAGCCATGTGTTATAGTCACAACTCCGGAGGTGTGCAAGAGAGTGTTGTCAGATGAAGCGACTTTCGGGCCAGGGTACCCTACATCTATCACTAAGTTGATGGGGAAGAAGGCGTTCCATGGCATCTCGAACGAAGAACACAGGCGAATGAGGAGGCTAACGACGCCTCCTCTTAGTGGCCAACAAGCATTGTCTGTGTACATCAACCACATTGAAGGCAATGTGGTTGAGTCACTTGAGAATTGGGCTAGCATGGAGAAGCCTATTGAGTTCTTGACCCATACAAGAAAGATTGCTTTCAAGGTTATCATGTATGTGATGATGGGCGAGATGAGTGATTCAATAATGGATGCATTGGAGAAGGAGTACACCACTCTGAACTATGGATTGAAGTCCATGGCCATTGACTTACCCGGGTTCGCTTATCATAAGGCACTCAAGGTGAAATATTTGCCCTAATCCGGTTTCCGGCCATAACACATATGAAGTTGGAATATAACTTGTCTAGTATATAAGCTTAGTGGATTACTCCGCCAGCGGCCCACTGCCTTTCTAAACTTCACAGACATAGCTTATGTGTAATATGTTTGTCCTAATCATTGTAAGTTTGTGTGCTTTCATGTAGGCAAGGGGGAATTTGCAAAAGATCTTCCAAAGTGTAGTGGATGAGAGAAGGATGATGATGATGAAGATGAAGGTGGAGGGAGACAAGAAGGATATGATGGGCATGTTGATGGATGTTGAAGATGAGAATGGTGGTAAGTTGAGTGATGAGGAGATCATAGACCTCATCATCATGTTCTTGAATGCCGGCCATGAATCTTCAGGGCACGCCATCATGTGGGCGATTGTCCTTATGCATGATCATCCCAATGTTCTTCAAAAGGCCAAGGTAACAACAACACACTATCTTGATCAATCTCTTAGTAACTCCACGTTGTCGAATGCCCTAAATGACACAAATTGATCATGTAGGAGGAGCAAGAGGAAATTGTGAGGAGGAGGCCACCAACACAAAAGGGATTGACCCTCAAAGAAACCAAGCAAATGGAGTACTTGTCCAAGGTCATAGATGAAACCCTTCGTGTTGTTAACATCTCTTTTACCCTGTTCCGAGAGGCAAACACCGATGTTAACATCAATGGTAACTCATTTTCTATGTCTTACAAATGATATACATCTTTGTTGCTTGATCAATTCTCTTGTAATCGCGTTTTGGTTGAAATCTTTTCCTAATCTCCCTTGTTGTTGTAAACAGGTTTTCTTGTGCCTAAGGGGTGGAGGATTTTGACCTGGCTGAGAAGTGCTCATTTGGATCAGGACAAGTTCCTCAATGCTAAAGACTTCAATCCTTCTAGATGGGATGTAAGTATATATATAATCACAAAACTATAGCAACAATCATATAACTAATACTCCTTTTCCTTAAAAAGTGTGATCTTGAATTCATATAAATGAAGGATTACAATAGAATCCAGCTTTTACTTAATATAAGTTATGCTTGTGTTCTGTATTAGGATCCAAAAACAAGAGCAAATTACATTCCATTTGGAGCTGGTAGCAGGCTGTGCCCAGGCAGGGATCTTGCTAGGCTTGAAGTCTACATTTTCCTTCATCATTTTCTTCTCAATTACAGGTACATAGAATAATTATTCATTTTTAAATCTTTAAATCAGTTAAATTATTTTTGAGCTGTCAAAAAAGCTTTTTTCTTAATTGTTTTATTTTTATATATATGGTGATGGCTTGCAGGCTTGAAAGAGTGAACCCAAATTGCCCAGTCAGATACTTGCCCATCTCAAGGCCCATTGACCATTGCCTTGCCAAAATAAGAAGGATCAACTAAATAATTAATCATGCTGCACACTGATATATAATTATGAGATAACTATATGTATAAGGATTTTTCTTCTTCTTTTTTTGTTCCAATTGTATCATGGATTGATGTAAATTTTATGGTATGCAAAATGTAATAAGCTTTTGCTTAAAATCAAAGGTCTTTACACTTTGTCAATACAGATTGTGCTCAAGATCCATACCTACAATTAACACTTATATATGCACACAACAATAATTAAAGACAACTTACTAGTTTAGTTGTTAAGACTAAATTCATTAGGACTATATAGGGTCACAAGTTCATTTTCCTTTTATTAAATCTTACACACTTACTAGTGCTACTAGACTAGCTCATCAACAAGTTCAAATTCCTTAGACTGAGGTTGGTGATACCATTTATGATGCATATCCAGAAAGCAACTCATCAAAGAGAAAAGCTTTTAAAGCTGTAATTACATGAAGAAAGTGATGGATGTAGCCAAAAGATTGCAAAGGAAGTTATTTATGAAGAGAAGTTAAAAGGAAATTCATGTATGGTAAATGGTAATTAATGATCTTCCTCCTCACAGAACTTGGTGTACTCCTTTGAACCCATCAGGGATTCCAACTCTGCAGGGTTACTTGGCTTCACCTTTATCATCCACCCATCTTCATATGGGCTTGTGTTTATCTGCATCCATAGTTTATTTTGCCATGCCCAAAAAAAAAACATTATCATGTTTCAAACATAAAGCTCATTTTAAAAAGGAAGAATGATGCTCCACATGGAATATAGGCTTGTTTGTTATTTATTATATACAAAATACAAGGGAATGAAAAAACTTATAAGTTTAGTAGTTTTATTTATAATTTTTTTTTAATTATAATATTATTTTTTTAAAGAGTAATTTTTGAAACTTATGAAAGTAATAAGTGTGAAAAAGGATTATTTTTTTTTAAGTAAAGTCTTTATAAATACAAAGCCTTATATTTTGATTGAAACCTTCCTAATCTATGACTATGACTAGAATAGCTTAAATGTTCCTTATCATCATTAATTTTTAACCTATGCTTAGAATTACCGTTACATTATACGGTAATTAATATGAATAATAAGAATTGAGTAAAAGAGATGTAGATATAGGACGTACCAAACCGGGAGTCTCGGAGAGCTTGGAGTTAACCTCGACGACCTCGCCGGAGATGGGGGAGTTAATATCACTGGTGGCCTTGACACTCTCCACCGCCCCAAAGCTGCCGCCTTGCGCCACCGACCCGCCTGTCTCCGGCAGCTCTACGAACACCACCTCACCCAAATGATCCTACCAAACGCATTTCACATACAATTAGATTAGTAAGTAATGAATTGAAACAGGGTGAGATTAATTAATTAATTAGTAATTAGTAGTACCTGGGCATGGTCAGTGATGCCAATGGTAGCCACTGAACCTTCATGCTTCACCCACTCATGGGAAGACGCGTACTTCAACCCCTCCAGAACTTCCAAACGACGCGTTTTATTCATCAATTAATTCCCACAATTAAAGTTGAATATTGAAAGGGGGGAAAACAGAGCAAGGAAAAAGAGAATGTACCGGAGGAGAAGCAGCGGGAGAGAGCAGGGGCTCTGGCGGCGGCGCGTGAGAGGCCGAGCGCATTGGCCGTGGAAGAAGCCCACATTCTCAACGCCATTGAAGATTAAGGTGAAACTTGGTTTGCAATTTCCTTTGTATTTTACAAATGAAAACAGAGGTGGTGCTCTGTTTGAGAGTGTGAAGATATGGGAAAGAGAAGGGTGGGGGAGTTATTATCTTGTTTGAATGGTGGGCAATCAAAACCTCATCCTCCCACTTTTATGCTACTGAGTATTTAGATATTTTTCTTTTTCACAGCTGAAATTGAGAGTTAATTAACTTGTTATAGTTTGCAACATTCAGACAAAACAACATACAATTAAGAGGGGGGAGTCACTAAAACTTGTTTTAACTATAGGTGTTTGATTTTAAATCCCACTCAAATTTGCACAACAGCTATGGGTGTTGAATCTTTGAGCACTAAAATAATTTAGAGGATTCTTGATTGAGAAGAGGGACAAAGTATACACTTTCATCACAATCACTATTCTCATTATTGGAGAATTATTATGACCTTAATCCTCTTATTGTTATTTTTCATCCCACGCGGTTCATTAACTTGAAAGAATGGGTATTTTCCACCAATTAGATCTTACTTGCTGTTATTATGGGGGTTTATTTTCTGGTTAGTATCGAGATTGAACAAGTGGATTTACTTTGAACTTGTTTTATCTCGATTTGGTCCTATTTTGTGTTGGGATTTTAGATGCGTAAAGCGGAATTTCAGGAAACGATTTTCTAATATTTAACCAATGATCTCATGTATAAACCAAAAAGATCATAGATAGGAAGAATCAAATACCTTTTGATGCGTGTTTCAATCTGCTGGAATGGAGAGAATAGAGCCTCACGTGTGACTCCTCTATTTGTTTCACCCGAGCTTGGATTTGGATCGCCTGAGACTCGGTTGCTAGAGCGAGGAACGAAGGCGAACGAGGGAGAGAGCAAGGGAGGAATACGGCTGCCTTGGGTAAAAGAAGGATTAAGGTTTTCTCCTACAAAGCCCTCATTTTATATTACCATGTGTAGATATCTTATTTCCTAAATAAGTATATCTCTTATTATTAGTAATAACTCTGTATTATTAACAAACCTTATCTCTCAAGTTATATCATATATAACTTTATATTATATACTTTATATAATATGTCTCCCAATAAACTGATCCAGTCCAAACTCTAAGGGTGTGACCTCATAAGACTCGATAACAATAGCAATAGACTTTATGACATACTCTATAACATATAGTCTATAAATCATAGTTGGCTTCTAGCAAAAGCACTATGACTACCTAAAATTACCGGATTAAATATCTCCATAAATGATCTCACTTCATAATCAGTAATTACACCTTTGATTAATGGACACAATTCATTCAATCTCCCACTTGTCCTTAAAACAAGTGTGCAATGTTAGAATTCCTTTGTCACTTAGTGTCTTATTTGACTATATGATGAAACTCATCTTTACCGCCAAATACGTTTCTTAAACTCTTGAGATCAAACTGTCTGTACAGATGATTACTAATAATCCATCTGAGCATGGCCATGCGTTTTCACAATTCTCACTCTTCAAGTGGCCGAGACACCAATCATTTCCAAATGTATCATGGTATACATGGAATAGGAGGACATATTCAATCTTGTAAGACTACAACTCCCACTCAACTTTTGGCAATCCCAATCACTGCCTTTATAACTGCTTGTTACGGTCAGCGTTTGACAGCGTCAAAGACATACCAGCAGTCAAATGATAACTATATCATACTCATGTCTAAGGAACTCACTAATCATGAATAATCCTAGAACTCCACAGTAAAGTCCCGAGAAATCCTAAGATCGGTATGTCTGATGTGTATCAGTATACACATCTATGTAATCGATTAGACATCTCCATGTCCCTATAACACATGAAACCCGGTGTTATCAATCAATCTCACATATGGTCTTTTGATTAAGTCATATGTATCCAAGTTAACAACTTAGACCATGGACTTCTAACAATTTTATAATTTCAGTTCACTTAATGGGATTTCATTCACCAAAACAGTTTTGATGAGCCCATTTGATAACTATTAAATTGTTTGGATACTTTATCTAATCCCAAGCAATGATTAAATAATAATATGAAACTCATATATATAAGTCAAGCATAAATGTCTGTGATAACAATAAACAAGGTTTATCATAAAACAAATAATGTCTCAAAAGAACTCTCTAATGTGCTTGAGTCCTTTGGCCCGAGTGTGATTGTCATGCTTGGGCCTAGACATGGGCTTGGTCAAAAGGATCTGCAATGTTGCCGTCTGTGTGCACTTTGCACATCCTCACATCTCCACTATCAACATAGTGTCATGTGGTACTTCCGTAGAACATGTCTGGATTTGGAACTCTTCCAACTGACGGCTCCTTCATTCAGAATGAGGACATATCCAGATTGAGATTCAAAATCATTTACGTATGTCTGAAAACTTGCATCAATATAGCCATTGACGACCAGCTCGTCATCACCTCCAAATATCAAGAGATCATCCCTAGTCCTTCGTAAGTACTCCAGGATGTTCTTGGCTATACACCAATGTGCATCACCCGGGTTTGATTGGTACCTTATACACATGCTCAAAGCATATGCATCATCTGGGCGAGTACAAGTCATTGCATACATGATGGATCCTATGGCTGAGGCATAGGGAATCCTGCTCATCCTTTCAGCCTCACCAGGTGTCTTAGAACACTGGCTCTTGCTGAGATATAAGCCATGCTGCATAGGCAAGAACCTTTTCTTAGAGTTCATCCTATTGAATCTATCAAGGACATTATCTACATAAGTTCCCTGACTTAGACCAATGTCTCTTAGATCTATCTCTATAGATCTTAATGCCTAGTATGTACTCAGCCTCTCCCAAGTCATTTATTGAGAAATACTTCTTAAGTCACTCATTAACTGTCTCCAGCATAGGAATGTCATTCCCAAAGAGTAATATGTCATCCACATATAGAACTAGGAAGGCCACTTTGCTCCCACTAAACTTCTTGTAGACACAGGGCTCTTCTTCGCATCTGACAAAATCAAACTTTTTGACCACTTCATCAAAACGAAGATTACAACTCCTGGATGCTTGCTTAAGTCCATAGATGGACTTCTTAAGCTTGCATATTCTTCTAGGATTTGCCAAATCTCATAATCATAATAAGCGGCAATCGCTAGGAGTATCCTAATGGACCTGATCATAACGACCGTGTAAACGTTTCATCATAGTCAGTACTATGAACCTGTCTAAATCCTTTGGCAACTAGTCTTGCCTTATAGACAAAAACATTTTCATCCTTGTCTGTCTTGATCTTAAAGACCCATTTGCATCCAATGGGTTTTACCCCATCAGGCAAATCTATCAAGTCTCATACTTGATTTTCAGACATGGAGTCCATTTCGGACTTGATTTTCAGACATGGAGTCCATTTCGGATTTCATGGCTTCCAGCCATTTTTCGGAGTCGGGGTCCGCCATCGCTTGCTTATAGGTCGTAGGCTCACCGTTCTCTAAAAGTAGAACATCAATGCTAGCAGTCAAGACATAATCCTCATAACGCCTAGGCAACTGCCTTAGCTTGTCTGATCTCCAATGTGGTCCAACAATAGGAGAGATTTCAGCTGCTGGGTTGACCACATCTGTATGCGGGACCTCAGGTGCTTCATCAACTTGAGGAATTGCATCTTGAATCTGGGCAGTTTCCCTTTGAGAAGGTACGTCCCCAAAATCAAGTTCCTCGGTGACATCGTCTATGTCCTCACTTTGTTGGGTTTGTTGCTCAGCTTGAATCTCATCAAGCTGAACATTTCTCCCACTTGGCTTCTTGGAAAAGAAGTCCTTTTCCAAAAAGACACTATCCCGAGCAACAAACACTTTGTTCTCAGCGGGATTGTAGAAATAATATCCCCTTGTTTCCTTGAGATAACCTATAAAGAAGCATTTGTCTGATTTTGGTGCTAGCTTGTCAGATAGTAAACGCTTTACATAAGCTTCGCATCCCCAGACCTTCAGAAATGACAAGCTAGGAACCTTTACATACCATATCTCATGTGGTGTCTTGTCAACTGATCGTGACGGAGTCCTGTTTAGTGTGAACGCAGCAGTGGTGAGGGCATATCCCCAAAAGGATGTAGGAAGATCAGCAAAACTCATCATTGAGCGGACCATGTCTAACGATGTCCTGTTCCTCCACTCAGATACGTCATTCAACTGTGGCGTGCCTAGTGGAGTCAGTTGTGTCAAAATGCCACAACTCCTCAAGTGATGGTCGAATTCTTGGCTCAGATATTTGCCCCCTCGATCTGATCGGAGTGCCTTTATCTTCTTGCCAGTCTGTGTCTCAACTTCATTCTGGAATTCTTTGAACTTTTCAAAGGACTCAGATTTATGCTTCATTAAGTAGATATACCCATATCTACTAAAATCATCAGTAAATGTAATGAAGTGTCGATAGCCTCTCCTAGCTTTTGTGCTCATAGGTCCACACACATCGGTATGTATGAGAGCTAAGAGCTCAGTAGTCCTCTCACTCGTACCAGTGAAAGGTGACCTTGTCATCTTGCCCATCAGACATGACTCACATGTTTCAAATGATTCTAAATCAAATGACTTTAGGCTACCAACCATTTGGAGTTCCTTCATGCGTTTGATGCTAATGTGACCCAAGCGACAATGCCATAGATTGGCTTCACTTATATTCGACTTTTGCCTCTTTGTATCAACGTTATAAATTTCAGATTTGAGATCCAGCATGTATAGTCCACTACTACTCACATGGGCTCGAGTATAGAAAATGTCATTCTTATAAATGGAAAAACAATCCTTAATGACAAGTTCATAACCCTCAAGGTTCAAAACTGAAATTGAAATCAAATTCTTAGTAATAGATGGAACAAAATAACAATTATAAAGTTCTAAAATTAAGCCAGAAGGTAGAGGTAGACTATAATCTCCAATGGCAAGTGCAGTAACTCTTGCTCCATTTCCAACACGGAGATCTATCTCACCCTTCTGCAACCGTCTCCTATGTCTTAGTCCTTGCACATTCGAAATAATGTGAGAACCACATCCTGAATGTAATATCCAAGAATGAGACTTGGTTGATAAGATTTCAGTAACGTAAATACCTAAAGTGGAGACTGTTCTCCTCTTCTTTTCTTCCAGGTTTTTGTGACTTGCCTTATCCTCATCAGATGAGGTGGCAATCAACTCTGGGATGGGGGTTTCAAGGACATCCTCCTATCCCTCAGACCTGAGACTGATTCTCATATGTCTTTCCCAATCAAGAAAATTTGTGTCGTTCAAACGGTTTTTCTCAACTATTGAGCGGAGAGTGAATTTGAGGTGTTCAGAAGACATAGTAACTATAAAACGGAATAAAAACATGCAGATAAATTATGTTTGACATGCAAGAACTTAAAATTTAGACAAACTATAAACAATAAGTTATTGCACATTCTACTCAATTAAATTGTCCCTTGTGAGTAAAATGATTTCAAGATCCTATCTTAGATGAAACTCGAGCGTACTAGGGCACTTCCCCAAGTCTCATGTAATCAAGGTAAGTAAACTCCTTTACTAATTATAACACTTTATAACTCTTGGTTGATGGTCACATCTTATGTAAGACTCATCCTTATGCCTCAAGATTCAAAACTGAGCCTTTTGGTCTCTTGTTGAGTGTAACCATACCAAGGCAGCATGCCCCTATTAGACATACCCGCACTATCCCAAGGTCAAGGAAGGACACCTCGCTAGGGCGAAAATTATCCAACGAATCCCAAGGGCCTCATGGTTATGATATGGAAAGGCATGATCTCAATATTCTGTTAAGGGACTTAAGCATGCATTGGTTGTTTATTTACTAGTGAACAAAATAACATAAACAAACAAACAAGCATGCAAAGTGGGAAATAAAGCATTCAATTAATGCAGTAATTAAATGTGATCCTAGTATGGCCCATAAAAACCAAAATTAAAGATCTAATCTTCATGGCTCTTGTTACTCTTGGATCTCTATCCTTAGTATTCTCCATGGATCTCCGTCCTTTGGTCTTCTTAGGATCTTTTTCTTCTTGTCTTACATATAATTGAAATAAACTCTCTTGCAGAAATTTAAATTACAAAAATACATAACGATACGCAGATCGTGTACAAGAAAAACATAACGGTGCGCAGACCGTATATATCTATCCTAATGTGGGCCATACTAGTCATCTCATGCAAGCAATAATATCATAATATAATAACACATGCATGCAATAATAATATCAAATATTATCAATATTATTAATCTAATTAATAGTAATAACCAATTTAACTAATTTAAATAAAACCATATTAAATTAAATAAATCATCTCATGACATAAATAATTTAATATCAAATTCTTAATTCAAATTAAAATCAATATATAGCATTAATCATTATTAATCATTAAAATACATTATTGGATAAGATATGCATGAACAAGATAAGATATCAAATATCCTTATCTAAATCTAGTGGGAATCTATCCTAACAACTTTTTAGGAAATTATATAATTTAGATAATATCAAATATTATCCAATTAGGTAAAAAAGATTTTATCTTGTAGTTTAGGAAATTATCCTAAAATTCCAAATCTACCCATCCGGACCAAGTCGCGCCCGAGTCAAACCCGGACCGACCCGCTCCCACTGAACCGCGCAACCCCTTCCGGCGGACCCACCCGAGCCCAGCCCGAGCTGGATCTGCAGAACCACGCGTGCACCTGACCTGAACCACTGGCGAAACACGGTTCTGCACTATGCAGAACCGCGCCCATTTGTGCGGGACCAAGCAGCAAGCCACGGTCTACACCGCGCGAGCCGTGCATGGTCCCCGTGGTCCTGCCGTGCGTGCCCCAGGCCGCGCCTGGGCTGGACCCGCACGCGCCACTGCGTGACTGGGTCCAACCGCGGTCAAACCGCTACGCTGAGCCGGGATGCGCACCCGACCCCAGGACGTGATCCGCGATCGCGGTCGCGATTACTGTTCACGACCAAATATTATTATTATTATTTTATTTTATTTTTATTTTTTTATTTGTGTGGAACAATTCCATAATTTTTTTTTAAAAATCAGAATTTGGGTAATTGATCCATCTGATGAAAATCAAAATCTTCATCTAATGATTTAAACATGCCAAAAAAACATATCTCTTGTATAATTAAATCATATGAATCAAGTATGGGTAGATTAATTTTACATGCATATACATATTGAAAGTTCTAGACTTTGTTAATCCAATCGATCAAAATCTAAATTTTAATCATGCAAATTTAATCTACATATCAATTTTTCACTTAATTTGAGTCAAGACAATCATGAACATGCATCAAAATTTAAAACTTTGAACTTGATCTAATCAATTTATGCAAGAGGCAACTGATACCACTGTTGGGATTTTAGATGCGTAAAGCGGAATTTCAGGAAACGATTTCCTAACATCTAACCAAGGATCTCATGCATAAACCAAAAAGATCATAGATAGGAAGAATCAGTTACCTTTTGATGCGTGTTTCAATCTGCTGGAATGGAGAGAATAGAGTCTCACGTGTGACTCCTCTATTTGGTCCACCCGAGCTTGGATCTGGATCGCCTGGGACTCGGTTGCTAGAGCGAGGAACGAAGGCGAACGAGGGAGAAAGCAAGGGAGGAGTACGGTTGCCTTGGGTAAAAGAAGGATTAGGGTATTCTCTTAGAAAGCCCTCCTTTTATATTACCATATGTAGATATCTTATTTCCTAAATAAGTATATCTCTTATTATTAGTAATAACTCTTTATTATTAACAAACCTTATCTCCCAAGTTATATCATATATAACTTTATATTATATACTTTATATAATATGTCTCCCAATAAACTGATCCAGTCCAAACTCTAAGGGTGTGACCTCATAGGACCCGGTAACAATAACAATAGACTTTATGACATACTCTATAACATATAGTCTATAAATCATAGTTGGCTTCTAGCAAAGCACTATGACTACCTAAAATCACCGGATTAAATATCTCCATAAATGATCCCACTTCATAATCAATAATTGCACATTTGATTAAAGGACACAATTCCTTCATTTTGAACCAATGGTCACTACTACTTATCAATGTAACTATTGGATTATAAAGGCTATTGCATATGGAAAATATCAATGCCTTTTAAATAAATTCTTATACTATGTATAGATACACTGATCACATGTACATATAATAAGTTCAGTATATAAATTCGTTGAAATTCCTTAAATTTGATATAAAAAATATATTTTTACTTTTTAGACATGTTGTGATATAATTTGTGGTAGCATATGATGAGTATATTGGAAGAGAGATTGTCCTGCTAACGAGGCACTGACCTATCTCAAAAACCGGTTGTTGGAATGGAATAGGCGCATTTTTGGCAACATCCAGGAGAAGAAAACAAGACTAATGACCACTCTTGATAAGGTTCAGATCGAGATGGAGAAGAACCCTACCACAATTTTGATGGAAGAGGAGCTGGAGGTTAAGAAAGATCTTAACGCAGCTCTAGAGCAAGAGGAAATACTCTGGTTTCAGAAATCCAGAGAAGAATGGTTGAATTCAGGGGACATGAACACAACATATTTCCATGCCTCAACCATGATTCGCAGAAAACGCAACCGCGTTCAAGCCTTAATCAACGAGGATGGAGTGTGGATAAACGACAAGCAAAGGCTGGAAGACATGGTGGTTGATTTCTATAGAGATTTATACACTTTGCCAGAGAATGAACATTTTCCTATTGCCTTGCCTCACGGCTTTTTCCCAGCTATTAACCCTGAAGCCTAGTGTAAGCTGGATGTAGAATTTACTGAGGTGGAGATCTTCAAAGTTGTCAAGAGCATGGGTATCCTCAAAGCACCGGGTCCGGACGGTTTCCAACCAATTTTCTATCACAAGTGTTGGTCGACAATTGGTGAGTCAGTTATCTCTGTTGTCCATAATTTCTTTGCTAACAAGTCTCTTCCCACAGGCTTGAACGACACTCTCGTTTCTCTGTTGCCTAAAGTGAACAACCCGGACAGAGTGACGCAGTTCCGTCCCATTAGCCTTTGTAACGTGCTTTACAAAATCATCACCAAAACTATGGTCAACCGAATGCAACAATTGCTCCCGGAACTCATAGCCCATACGCAAGGTAGTTTCCTCCCAAGAAGGCTTATCACTGACAATATTGTCTTAGCACAGGAAGTGGTCCATTCCATGCGGTACAAGAAAGGCATTAAGGGTTGGATGATATTGAAGATCGATCTCGAGAGAGCTTATGATCGATTACGATGGGATTTCATCGTGGACGAGTTCCTTGATGCGGGTTTTCCGGAGAAGTGGGTGGATTGGATCACGGAATGCGTCTCTTCTACCTCCATGAACGTGCTTTGGAATGGAGAAACTACAGAGAGGATCACACCGACTCGGGGAATCAGACAAGGGGACTCGCTTTCACCCTATCTTTTCCTGCTTTGTATTGAAAGACTCAACCACTTGGTTCTCCAGTCAGTTGAGAAAGGGAACTGGAAACCGATTCACCTGTCAAGAGGAGGGCCGCCTTTGTCGCATTTGCTATTTGTCGATGATATCCTTCTCATCGCGGAAGCCTCAACCATTCAAATCCGCGTTATCAAGCATTGTCTGGAACTGTTTTGTAGATCTTATGGGCAAAAGGTGAACCCTCTGAAGTCGAAACTGTTCATCTCGCCAAACGTTCATGAGGACAAGGTGCATCTTATCCAACAGGAAAGTGGGCTCCAATCTACCTCTGACTTGGGGGTGTATTTGGGCATGCCACTACTTCACAAATCTATTGACAAAACCACCTTCGAACCCCTGCTGCAAAAAATCAATAATCGACTCTTCGGTTGGCGAGGTCGTAAGCTCAGTTTAGCAAGAAGGGTGACACTTGCTAAAGTTGTCATCCACTCATTACCCGTGTACACGATGGCAACTATAATTTTACCCAAGTCCATTTGCAGGAAAATTGATCAAGCTACAAGAGCTTTTGTTTGGGGCAGCTGGGGTGATCGTAAGAAAATGCACTTGATGAGCTGGAAGGAAATCTGCAAGCCAAAAGAGATTGGTGGACTTGGTTTGAAGAGCATGAAAGAATTCAACGTTGCTCTCACAGGGAAGCTGACTTGGAGATTCCTAACTAACAATGACAGTCTCTGGGGAAAAGTTATCCATCACAAATATATTAGACCATCTCAGGCCACACATAGAGCTCCTTCTCCAGTATGGAGGAGCATCCATAAAGCGGTCAACTCAGTAATTGTGCCGAGTTCAAAGTGGCAATTGGGAGATGGCAAACTCATCAGATTCTGGCAAGACTGATGGCTGGCTGACCATAATTTGGAGAAGTATGCCGGTACTGTTTTAGAGCAGGGACAGAGGGAGGCCACGATCGATCATTACTGGAGCACATGTACCGGCTGGAAATGGGATGTCCTCACCCCTTTGTTACCACCTACAATTCTCCTCAAATTGGCCGCGCTAGCGGTGGTTGATGATCGGACTTCGCCGAATTCCATTGGTTGGCGGCATACGCAAGACGGTAATTTCAGTGTTGCAACAGCTTACGGTATGATTCTCAACCATAATTCTTGTATGGAAGTGGACTCTCATATATATAAGAACATATGGCACATTAATGCTCAAGAGAGGGTCAGGAGCTTTGCGTGGCTTGCCCTGAGAGGGGGAGTGCTCACCAACGCGGAGAGGAAGATGAGGCATTTAAGTGAAGCAGATGACTGCCCTCATTGCCCTGCAACGACGGAAACTAGCCTGCATCTTTTTAGAGATTGCAGCCAGGCAAAGATGGTTTGGTCCCAGCTCCAACCCCCTCTAGCTTGGTCGGAGTGTTTTGGGCTCAATTTTGCCCAATGGTTTCGGCATAACATCACTACGAAACGTCCCAATATTGAGGAGGCGGATTGGGCCAGCAAATTTGCTATGGCCCTTTGGTATATCTGGAAATGGAGGAATGAATGGGTCTTCAACAGATAGAAATTCATTGGAGACAAGGCAACGTTTATAGTGGGCAAGGATAAGGAGTATTTAGTAGCAAAGACAAACCCGGTTCTGAAGAGGAATGAGAAACATGAGATCAGGGTTCGTTGGATGCCCCCCCCCCCCCGAGCCAGTGGGTGAAACTTAATACCGACGGTGCAATGGTCGAGGGCTGCGCTACCGCTGCCGGAGTCTTCCGGGACACAAATGGTGATTGGTTAGGTGGGTTTGTCCAGAATATTGGCCTTTGCTCGGTGCCTATGGCGGAACTTTAGGGCATTGTGTCGGGACTCAAGGTTGTTTGGGTTAGGGGATACAGGAGGGTTTGCTTGGAAACATATTCGCAAGTTGCGATCCTGTTACTCCGCAAACTTATGGATCGTTATCACCCCTTATTTAGCCTCGTCCATGGCACAAGGCTTCCTCAGTAGGGATTGAGAAATCCAATTCCGTCATGTCCTCAGAGAAGCAAATACGGTCGCGAACCGCCTCGCTTCACTGGCTTTTGATTTTCCTTTAGGTATTCATGTTTTGGCTTTTCCGCCCGATCGGGCTTCTCTTTGTATTTCGAATGATGTGAGGGATATTTCTACACCCCGCCTGGTGGACACCCCGCCTGGTGGCCAAGTAGTACACTTTTTTTATATATACATGAGAGTATCGCCTCTCTTTCTACCAAAAAAAAATGATGAGTATATATATTAGTATTGTTTGGCGCAAGCTTATGGAATAGTTATATTAGGTCATCCGTATTCATTTATCGAACCTCTAAATATCTTTTAATCCATTTTGTGATACATTAGTTTTAATTGGTGAAAATGATTTATATATGTCAAAATAACAAGTATATTTTAAAAGAAATAATAATTATGTGGACTAGATGATATTACTACTATTGAACAAGTAATTGGTTCTGTTGTTCTATTTTTTATGGTTAGATTATTCCCTAAATAAAACTAACAATTAGCAATTTAGCATACATAATTATTGTTGTAGCATTTATCTCGAAAAGAATTAAGAACTTTCAATTCTAAAATTCATCTCCAAACAAGGCCATTTGCACAAAGAACGGCGAAATCCCCAGTAGAAGAATAATCTCAGGCCTCCCAGTGTAGGAAAGTGCGAAGAAAAGCTGCAGATGGGCCAGATTAAGCACCAGAGCTCCAATGGCGGTGACGAGGAGGAGGAGGAGGAGCAGGCGAAAGTCGAGATCCTCCTAAAAATCATTGGCCCTCTTCGCCCTTCTCGTCTCAAACTCCCTTCTCGTCTCAAGGTAAGTTCACGATCCTTGGATTCTCTCTTTCGCCTCTGAAATTCTCCAGCATATTGGCTATCAGAACTCTGAACAGGATTTCTATATGCCAAGGCATCATAATCCGAAGTTTTTAGTTACAGACTCTTGTCGAAATTCATGATCATAGACCTAAAACTCATGATCAGGCGAAAGGGAAAATTGTCTTATTTTGATTTATTTTTGGGGTTTTTGGTGGTTCGTATGTACTGAATTTGGTGATCATAGTGCTAACCTCCGTGATATTCAGACTTCAGATGCAAATCATGCAATTGTGTTTAAGCTTGTCGTTGTCTTTCTGTGTGTTGTTGCCTGAGGTCGGATAAATTGACTGTTCCTAGGTGATTAGGGATCTTTCTTCTCTTTATCGAATCTAAGGATGCAGCAATTGGGAGTTTGGCTTTCTTGCATGTATCCTCCAAACTGATTTTGCGGATTAGGAGCGATGAAAGCTTTGATTTTTAGACATACGGACCTATGATTTAGAAGACACTAGATAGCAAGAGTTTTTCTAGTACAATGCTGCAAGTAGATTAATATCACTCTTGCATCTGTAGTCAGCAATTGAGCTCTATTTTCATTTCAATTTGTTGTTTACTGAGAAACTTTGTCTGAGTTGACTTGATTACTATTTCCTGTGAATCATCTTTGGTTCCAGAAAGATATATGATGAAGAGACTATGGGATAAGTTTTATAATTTCTGTTGTTTTGAGCATCTTATATATCCACATCCTTTCTCCATTTTTCCTACAGAAATAAACCTTTGTTGCTGTTTCTGTATAGCATTATAGAAAGTGCATTATTCTTGTTGTTCAGATAACCTTCCATACCATTCTAAAGAATCGAAGGAGATACAAGTACTTTAGTTTGCCTTGATTTCAATGTTACTGCTAACATTATGTTAACTACTTATATTATTTTTTCAAATAGGTGTGCAACCTGAGGAAATTAATTGCTGAAAATGGGCATTTACCGACAGAAATGTTGAGTCTTATTTTGTGTGGAAATGTATTAAATGACAAGAAAGACGGAGAGGACATGTATGTCCAGTTTAAAGATGGCGGTATGCTTTTTCCTTTAGATTTGCTCAGCTGATAGTAGTCTTGATACGGTTTAAAAATGCTCTTCGTTCATGTTGTCTATTAGTGTTTACATGCTCTATTGGCTATTCTATAGTAAATTTGGTAATGACCTTAAACATGTTCGTTTCAAGGACAAAAGTAGAGATATAATTGTGTTAGATAAATCCTTTGGCAAGTGCATGTTATAATTCTTGACTCATTCATGAAAACAGTATTCTAGAACAAATTTAGCTTCACAAAAATATACTTATGTTTAGGGGGTAGAGGAGACTAGGAAAGAGGGATAAGAAATGAAGCCTCAAGGTTTTGTTTCAGACATACGTTAAGCTTCAAGCTTGAATTTTAGGCTTAAATCAATAATCAAAACTTAGATGTTCAAATCTCTACTTATATCTGGGGAATAACTTATTTAACCTTTGATAAAACTCGAAACCTGCTTATAGGAAAAACCTTAGGTTGACAATATTGGAGGTTTAAGCTCCCTCGCATGATGTATTAGAATCGGTATCATTAAACAAGATTTTAATTTTACTTCAGAAAGTAAGTTTCAAAAATAAGAGCAATTTTTTTTTACATGCTATAACTTCCGAGTTAATAGTCTTTGATCTTAAACATCTTTTTCAAGGATGAGGTGAATACCAAATTGAGATATGTAGGAGGTAAGAAGGCAGGTTGTAAAGCAACAGGAGAAGTTGAGATGTAGACCAACAAAGTAACTCTCAGCTCTTTCACCCAAAAAATTAACCCTCATATTTAAAATTGATTGAATCCTTTGAAAGTATCTGTATTTATTTTTAAATAAAAAATAAAAATGAATTGATGGCTATACAGTTGGTCATTTCACACTAGTTCGCAGCTCCAAACATTACTAACTAAAGGGAAGTGAAGATCCCACTGCGCTATGAACTGTAACAATGGGAACACAATTCATCAGAAAGTAAAGGTTTTAACCTGGAGATTAACATCTATATAGAGTTTCTGTAGTGTTACTACGCATGTTAGTTGTTTTCCTGGAAAAGAGAACATTAGGTAGTACAAGTAGAACTTCTGATTTCATTGCACAATAGTGTAGGAATTAGTAAATAATACAGGAATGGTGAGATATTCTCTCAAACGTAAAATTTCATAATCTTGGCACCAAAATTATTCATTTTCACCAAGAATGTTTTGTTTGGAAATTGGCACCAAAATTATGCTTTTTTTTAATACAAAAAGTTAACTGCCTTTACATGTTTAAGTTATAAAATGCATAACTTTGCTGTAGATTCCCTGATGGTATCTGTTAAACCAAAAGCAATACGCAAACGCATCCCAGTTAGAGATGATGACGACGATGATGATGAAGAAGATGAACTGGTCTGATTGAGTTCATTTATTGGCCATCTAATCATGCTAAAAATTCTTAGCTAATGTGATTTTCTGTTGCATTTTTTACTTGCAGAAGTTCCAGCTTCCTGAGACAGCCAGTAGGTGGAAGTGGAAGCTGTACCGTTTTCTACATGGAAAGATGAAGCTTCCTGGTGAGCACCTTCTCATATCTAGCACATGTTGTATTAGACACTTGCCTGATGAGTTTGAATTTTTTCTCCATTGATAGATATCGTTTTGATGGCAATTTTCTCTCTCAGTGTGAAAGCGTGGGTAGTCATCATTTTGTGGTTTATCATGGCTCCTATTGCTTATGATTGGAATCTGGGGCCGTTATATGTGAGTTCTATTCCTTTTTCTCCAGCTCCTCACTTCTATGTAACTGTAACCTGCATTTCCATTGCCCTGAAGCCTCTCTCTCTCTCTCTCTCTCTCTCTCTCTCTCTCTCTCTCTCTCTCTCTTTGCTTTACTGCTTAAAATTTACAGATTTTTATTGCTGGGTATTTTCTTAACTATATATAGAATCATACATCAGGAATACAGACTAGTTTGCTGTAGAACTCCCTTCTGCTTTCAGAAGTTGTTTACGATTTACATGCTTGTGACTTCAGATACTCGGGACCGGATTCCTCATCATCTTCATAAATCTTGGACAGCGCCAGGCTGGTGATGTCAGGTATGTAGTTAGAAGTGTACATTCTGCATAGTCACTGGCTTTTTCTCAATGACATTGTTATCTATACAACATAATTTGGTGTTGCAGTGCTTATTCCATTTTCAACGAAGACTTCAGAGAGTTACCCGGCACACTCAATGCTGAAAGGCTGGACAGAGACCTGCGAACCGGTCAGCTTTAACAAGCTCAGGCCTGCAACCAGGGCTAACCCAATGGCCTGTTTAGGCACCCGCTTGTCCAAGACTCAGATTTAGGTTTATTTGTTAACTGTGTATTTTACTATTAGTGTAATTTGTGTGCCTTCGAACCTCAGCAAACCCAACTTTTTTTTTCCCTGTCAAGTGCTGAACATCTCCTAAAAATATTACTCACATCTCCAATTGTGTTTTTACTGACAAGTATGCCCTTAAAAAATGAACTATAAAAATTGTGATGTGCGTCGGTTGATCATATGAATTGTAGGGGATGCGTGCTGCACTGCCATGACCCACGACTCGAACTTATTATTCGTTTTAGTGATCTTGAGGTTTTGATTCATGTTTCAACAATTGAAAGTGGACGGTCGTGTGGGGATATTAGAACACAAAGAACTCAAAACTAAAACGAAAGAAACAAGTATTTAGATTGCCACCTTATAAATTGGAATATTTAGAGGAGCGAGAAAATAGGACAAATATTCAATCATGACTACTACTTCCAATCTTCCATACATACATGAGTTTGATGACAATTTATGAAGCAACCATATTAAAGGTTTGTTTGACTAATAATTTACAATAAGGTTTTTCATTTATAACGTTTTTTTATTTAAAAAGGGTAGTTTAAGACATGAGATATTGTATTGCTAATGTATTATTCTTGAAAAATATAACTTAAAAAACTAAAAAAAAATCTGAACAATAAAGACGCTATTTATGAAAAGCAATTATTATACCGAATATAATTGTTAAAAATAAATACTTGTACTAAAAATGTATTTATAACAAACAAACCCTAAGTGTTGATATAAAATTGAGCCCTAAAAATCTAAAATATATTTCAAATTTAAGCAAGAGTTCGCGGGGGAATAGAAAAATTATCATGATTACTTTTTAGCGCATAGGTTCACACGTAATGTGGTGAGTCATGCACCACGTTATGTGTGGAAAAAAAAGGTTTCCACGTAACGTGTGGAGATACTCTATACGTTATGTGGGATGAAGCTCCCCATGTAACGTGTGGAGCTTCGTCCCACGTAACGTGTGGAGCTTTGTCCCACATAACATGTGGACTATCTCCACACGTTACGTGATGAGTCTCTATAAAAAGAGGTCCAGACTTAACGTGAGGAGAGTGTCCCCACGTTAAGTAGACCTCTTTTTTTGATTAAGTAACGTTATACAAAGTATTTCGGTCTTCTTCGCTTAGTATCGAGTTTTACAATAAGATTGAAGTTACGATCGTATTGAGTCAGTTACATTGTTAAGACCATTATGCCCTTCCAATGTAAAGTTCTCGATCGAGCCACCCGGTCGCTTCCAACCTAAAGATAGCGTATGTTTAGGGGTTTATGATTTATGACATGTAATAGTTGTAGTATTTATTTGTGTTTTAATGTTGTGTATGAAACATAAGATTGTTTTAAAATAGGCATTAGGGGAGGGCTACCCCCATTGTATAGTCCAACTTGTATTAATCTTTATAAGAACAATACAAAATGATCATCAACCTAGAAGACAATACAAATTATTCATTATGTTGGTTGACTACAACCACATTTAGCACACAATACAGAAAACAATACAAATTGATCATAAACTTAGAAAAAATTAGAGAAAAGATATGACACTGCTTTAGCGTTTGAAGAAATTAGGGTAGTCTCTGGTGAACGTTCGCTTCATATGATATCTCTGGTTTGCTAAATTTATTTGCTCCCTACAAAGGTTGATAGTACATAAACAACATTACACAAAAGATACGACATTAATCGCGTACGATGTACATCATTTAGTAGATTGAAGTTATACCTACGAATGTTATCAAGATCTTTAACAAGATCTTGATTTTCCTTAACAAGATCTTGTTTTTCCTGCCATTATTGTCGAATAACCGCGTGTGCCCTCTCCTCGTACATTGGATCAATCCACTCCCTAAAACGACACCCCACTTCTAGGCATCCCCAATACCCCCTTCCGTAGTTCCACTGCAAATCCCAAGTTCAGACAACGGCTTTCAAATTACAGTAGCATAGCCTATTTATGTTTGTTGATGATTTTGATGAAGATGTCATTATTTGTTGTAGTGTTTGGTTTCCTACAAATATCATAAATCCATTAATATCAAAAATCAGCATTACTAAATCGATAGAAACTGGAAGGAGAAGCTTACCCAAAAGTCTATCTATAGGCGCCGCTTGTGTTGGAATTGTTGTAGTGAACAAACAACCCTAATGCTTCTTATATAGTGAAAAAAAACGGCAATGTGTTTGACATCTAATAACCAGCTGGAAAAAAACTGACAAACGTGTTTTATAAATGTTTGACAATTGTTTTATATAGCTGTATACAGCCGTGGTCACGAGTCTTTTATCATAAACCCTACCCCATAAACTGTAAATGGCTTGATACTTGACACAAGTCTTTTATCATAAACCCTAAAACACTAAACCATAAACCATAAAGTCTACCCCATAAACCGTAAATGGCTTGATACTTGACCCTAAAGCCTAAATCATAAACCATAAATGGCTTGATATTTGACCCTAAATCCTAAATCCTAAACCTAAACCCTAAGGGGGAAATGTATCACCACATTATGTGTGAGCACCTCTAACACGTAACGTGTGGGAGATGCTCACACGTAACGTGTGGGAGATGCTCACACGTAACGTGTGGGAGATGCTCACACGTAACGTGTGGGAGATGCTCACACGTAACGTGTGGGAGATGCTCACACGTAATGTGGGGATATGATGGATGTAAAATGTATTGAATTAACCGTCTTGTCCCCACCTAACTGAATTAATGGTCCCCTAACTTCATCTTCCTCGGCTAAGGCCCCAATTTCGAGCCTAAACCCTCATTTGAAACACCCTCAAATTTTAAACACTCTCAAATTTTTCAAAAAAATAGGACAATATGAACAACAATGATCATTGGAACACAATGATGAAGAGGATCCACCTCCAAATGAGGTAAGTTTCCTTATTTGAAGTTAAAGTTTTCATTTTTTGTTAGGGACATGTTCAAAGTTTTAATCTTTAGTTGTTGAAAACAATACATGATATTTGGTGTTTAGGTGTTAGAAACCAAGTTTTATATGCTACATTTTCAAAGTTTTAAACTTGATATTTGTTGTTTAGGTGTTAGAGACCAAATTTTACATGCTAGATTTTGAGGGATACATGTGTAAGAAAGCTAGATCCACGTTACATTGAAGAAACATATCCACACATAACGTGGGAAACATGTCCACACATAACGTGTGGAACATGTCCACACGTAACGTCTAAAACATGTCCACTCGTAACGTGTGAAGAAGCTCAACACGTTATGTGTGGATATACTTCTCACAGAACGTGTGAAACTGCTCTACACATAACGTGTGAAGCATGGAATTTAAGAACTGCTCATGTTAATTTTAGAACACTAAAATTGATGTCTAAGAATGGTATGATCAGTGGGGACTTTAACTCTACAACTAAAGATTGTGAAATTTGTGTTCAAGCAAAAATGTCTAAGAGACCTTTTCCTGCAGTAGAAAAGACAAATGATATCCTAGATCTTGTACATTATAATATATGTGAATTAAATGGAGTATTAATAAGATGAGGAAATAGATACTTCATTACTTTTACTGATGACAAATCTAGATATACTCATGCTTCCTTAAAGGGAATTATGGTTTCACACTTAATAAATAGTTCACTACTTGATGAGACGATTTCATGTGTATGCAGGCGAACTATTTTTTGTACGAGGGGTTGAACAATATTTCGCTCGATGATTGGAGCACCCCACAACAAGGGCAATCCTTTTTTGGTTGGAAAACACCTCATCAACCGTTGTCAGAATGGAACACACTATCTGCGTGGAAAACACCAGAAGAGATACCATCCTTCTCACTTGGAGTGTTTGACGAGAGTTGTCCGCCTCTAGAAGCATCTTTGTCTCATGAAGAGACTCAGAATTCGACTTCTGCTAACCCACAATTCGGTTTTCCATCCCTACACACACAGCCTCAGTTCAGAAATGATCCAGAAGAGGATGTTTTCGTCTTTGCTGATTATTCAGAGTTCTTCATAACAGATCAAATCTGGGAGTCCAGAGAAGAACCATTTAAATGGGCGCGGGAGACTGCTATGTGTCATAAATTCTGCATCATAAAGTGGAGGAATAAACCTTCCATAGGAGGAGCCCTTGGGGGGACTTGGTTACCTTGCGATAGGCATGGACAAAATATCCGTAAACAAGCTGACCAAGTGAGGGAGATCACAAAGTCGAAGAAGTGTGGGTGTCCATTCATGTTGAGGTTGAAAGAAGGGCCGAAGGGATCATGGAAGATCAATGTACAACATGGAACTCACAATCATGTGATCAAAGAGAATTAGTTTGGTCATGCATTAGCTGGTCGACCAAACGCTGAAGAGAAGGAGATTATTAGGATGATGACAATTAATCATTGTAAGCCTCAAAAGATTTTTACTACAATCAGCTCGTCCCCAGGAAACTTGACCAAGATGAAGCAAGTGTACAACATGATGCAAGCCATACGAAAAAACGGTATGGAAGGAAGAACAGTGATGCAACAGTTCTTCTATGAGTGTAAGGAGAAGGGATACTTCATGGAGCACAAATTCAATAAGGAGACCAATAAGATCACAAATATCTTCTTCGCAAGCCTAGACCAGTTGTCGTTGCTGAAGGCATTCTCGTACATTGTGTTGCTAGACTCTACATACGCAACTAACAGGTTAGTAACACACATATCTATTATATTCTTCACTTGTTCATGTAATTATTAGCATGCCATAACATATCATTATGTGTGCAATTACGATTTGCCCTTCCTTGAATTTGTCGGCATCACATCTGTTTGGAAAAACTACAATGTTGTCGGGGCATTTCTAGAGCATGAGAATGAAGAGAGTTACATGTGGGCCATACAACAACTTTCAAAAATGTTTGTCAAGGTCCAACAAGCACCCACATGCTTGGTCACGGATCGGGAGAAGGCGTTGATGAACGCCTTAAAGAAGTTATTTCCAACTGCAAAATTCCTCCTATGTAGGCGCCATGTGAGGAAGAATATTGAAGACTTTGGGAAGAAGGCCGTGGACAAGTTTAGGGGTACAACGTTTTCCAATGATTACATGAAACTATTCAAGAAAACAGCCATAGAAGGGTATAAAGCAAAACTGAAAAAGATTCAGCAAGATTGGAGAAAATATCCAAAATGTCTTCAGTATGTACAAAAAAACTGGTTTGACCCGTACAGGGAAAGAATCGTCTCAGTATGGACAGATACAGTCTTCACTCTTGGAACTTCCACAACTAACAGGTTTGTGCATTATGTTTTTAAAGTTAACTGGTTATTTGAACTTAGACTTTTACAACAACATACTGACTTCGGATTCTTGATTGTAATACAGGGTTGAAGGGGCCCATTCCAGTCTTAAAAGCTTTTTCACTAGCAATGATGGCAACATTTGAACTGTATTCGATCAATATGATGCACGGTTGCGCATTCACATTAAGGAGATAAGGGGGGCCTTGAATGAGAGCTTAGAAAAGCGATTTACGCTGATAACCAGATCACATCTTTTCGGCAAGCTGCACTACAAGGTCTCTGCGATTGCACTAGCACGCCTGATTGAGGAATACAAGAAAGGCGAAGATCCATTGTGGAACACTATATGCAGATGCCAAATGAGGGTCAGGGATGGCTTGCCTTGCCTTGCGTGCATGACATGGCGTGGAATGTGATGAACCAGGAACCAATTGAACCTAGCTCATTGCATTCGTTCTGGAGGCAATTGACCTCGTCAGAAGTGCGGTTGGATGAAGAAGAAGAAGCCAGAGCACGTAGAGTGAATAGGTCGTTGCTTGATGAATTTGCTTCAAGCGTCTTCCCTAAATTGCCAGTGCATGATCAACACAGAGCTGTCTTTACACGCACTAACAAGTATAGCACATGCAGAGCGGACTACTCTGCAAGAGCCAGCTAAAGTTAGGCATAAGGGTCGGCCTCAAGGAGCTCTAAAAATTCTCACCAAAAGGCAATCGTCAGCATGGGAGTACACTGACCAACAGATGGAGGGAACACCTCTGAAGAAGCAAAAAGCAAAACCACCTAAGGAAGCTTCAACCATGCCATGGCAATCATGGAAGCCTATGCCTTCGGGTCACACGACATTGATCAAACACCCTAGGCGATATATTACCCAGTTTCCCAAGTGTATGAAACCACATGTGGGAGGATGGTGGGAAATAGTTGGTGATGGAAACTACGGATACAGATCAATTCCGCATGGTCTGGGTTTCAGGCAGGAACAGTGGACTTTTGTTCGACGTACCATGATCTATATGTTGAAACAAGAGTATGAGCTATTCGCGCCAATTTGAATGTCTACGATGACACTTGAGGCAATGGAGGCGAAGCTTGCATGGTTTCCTGCGCCCAACATGCCTGCCCCACGGGAGAAGTGGTTGGACCTCCCGGATATGGGATGTTTGGTGGCTACTGCATTCAACTGTGTATTCATCTCCATCGGTGTTGGTGTAGGCACGACATACATGCCTATGAGTGCGAATCCAAACCAAGCGGTTGGAGAGAAGCTTAAGACGATATGCATTTGCCATGTCGAGAAAGAACAACATTTCATTGCGGTACGTTAATACAATCAAATAAGTACAAATACATGTTGGTAATATGCATTACAAAATTATTTTTTATGATTCAAAATTTGTAGATTGGCCTTGTCGAAACCTCACCCTTGCCGGACCTCGCCCTTGCCGGACCTTTACACCGCGTGGGTGAGATTTCATGACCCGCCTGCGGATGCCTTGGTAGATCCATTCCTTGAACGACTGACGGAGTACCAAGCACACAAACCAAAGGATCGCGGAAAGAAGAAAGTTGAAACTATCTTATGTTAAGACATATGTATGATGCAATGACTTTGATGTAATGTTAAGACACATGTTCACTGTATTTATGACCGAAAAGCCAAGAGCGGCCGTGCGTTTTACACAGAATCCACACTTAACGTGAGAACTATATCCATACGTTATGTGTGGAGATCATCCACACGTAACGTATGCCTTGCCAGAATGTGGTTTCTGGCGGTTTCTGTGCCTTCTGTAAAATTGAACCTTGTGGGAAATAAGATAAATAATGTGTAGAGAGTTGATGAAATTAAAGGTGGGAGGGATGGGTTATTACAAATTTATATAGAGAGTATTTCTTTGGGTGATAGTGGTTGACCAGCACAATCTGTAAGACACATGTATTCATGAATTGTTGCAATAATTCAAAGTTCAATAACTTCCATAAAAACCAAACAAGTTCGATAAAAAAACACAATACATGATATTTGTTGTTTGAAGTTAAAAACACAATACAGTTTCCTCAGGGATTGGGAAGGAAGGGATACATTTGTTCCAATGATAGGCGTAGCGCCTCTGCTACATCTTCACATTCATGGCCGCGATGTGGCTGAAGACGATTGTAGCAATATTCGAAGGCCTGCACACAACACAAAAATGTTGATATGTATAATAAATATAGATAGAGTTAACCGGAAATTAAATAACCTACAAATTAGTCAATTTCATACATGTGTCGCGTCTTCAATGGTCGGGGGGTTGACGAATGGGTGTGTACGTGGGAGGTACCAACCCATGTAATCACCGCTACACTCATGTCCTTGCTGAACAGGAGGGCCCATCGCATCTAGACTCATGGAATGTATATTCTGGGCATCCCAGACAAATAGAGCTATGTCGTACTCCACAGTGTATGTGCTGATTTTGGGGCCCCTTCATGCCCTTACTGGCACTATAGGCGGTCTTGGAACTTGTTGTTCACGGCCAAACTGTCTCGCCACACGATCTGGCATGTACAGCTCTGTGATCCAAAGACACGACAGAATGCCATGGAAGAGCGATGGAGCGAAGATTTCTTCGTTGAAGTTAATCGGACCGTATGGCATCCAATCAACCTAAACATAATGGGATGTCAAACAATTAAACATACCTATCATTGAATTTCTAACTTAATAGAGAGAGACCGTAGATGCGCTTACTCTGTCCGCAGTCATAAGATCAAGCTCTGCTCTGTAGTCTCTCATGCAGTTGGGCTTCTCTGAAAGGTCCCATCTACGAGCATATGGGATCGGTTGATCCAAGTCTCAGCTTCTACTCTGTGTAGGTCGGAACATGTTGAAGTACTGGTAGATCCACGCCTGAAAATGATGATGTGTACCAAATAGAGTCAATGATTAAAAACATTTATAACAAAATTTATGGTAGACAACAAAATTTTTATTTACAAAATTCATTGTAAATAAAGTACTATACAACAAATTTTTTACCTGTATCAGAGTGTAGCATGTCGACATTAACCTCGCCTCTTTTCTTGTGCACTCGCCCAAGCTACGGTACACGTGGGCCAGAACGCCAGCACCCCATGCATAATCCATGGTAGACGAGGGATCAGACAGAAATGTAGTGTAGTAGACGGGCAGTTTGTGTTGGGACTTGTCCGGAAAGAGACATGAGCCCAACAAGTGAAGCAAGAACCCAGACGCCCGCTGCTCTTCACTCAGCTATTCGCAATGGTCCTTAAAGAACTGAGCTTGTACGGTACTAGATGTCACAGCCACATCAGGCAGGTCAAAGACTTACAGCGCCTCCTCCACCAAGGCCTTCTTCAGATCATTTATTCTCAACTGCTCATGTCATTTCTGTGGAGGTCACATGTCTTTTCCATGGATGTTCAGTTCAATGATCAACAATACGTCATGGAGAGTTATAGTCATCTCTCCCCATGGCATATGGAATGAGCTAGTTTCTGGATGTCAGCGCTCAACGAACGCACTAATCAGTGCCTCGTCCACATGCTCGTGCATCAACTCCGATATATGACACAACCCTGACACATATGCCACATGACACCACATGGCATTTCGTTGCAAAGGCCATGAACGTATCTGTTTGCCTCGTTGCTGAAACCTCAGTGCTGGCACCGGCTTTAAATATTTGAATTTTTAACATATGTAAGTAACCCATTTGAAATATTTACAATAAATGTGAAATTTCATATAAGGTTTTTGTTGCAACTTACAATGCGCTGGTAAAGAAGGTACGATATGTGATTGGCAAAGCCCTTTAGAAGTTCAGGCATCTCCGGACCTCCAGGTACTCCAATCACCAATTCAGGGTCATATTTGCCCCTTTTTTTCGACCGGGGCGGTTTTGACCGCGAAAAGGAGGCTTCTTGTGGCTCCTCATCCGCATAATCAGGTTGACCTCTTGGAGCCCAAGCCTGACTATCCTCGTCCTACATTTTTTTTTTACAAATGATAAGTAATTACATTTTTATCATACACTCATCTTTTCATATATTAAGGCTACTTACCATAGGATGAAGTGCGTTCGGGTAGAGGCACGGGTTCTCTCATGTGTTGTACCCCATCTGATCATCTGCGCCCTAAAAATAGACGGGGCTGTGATGATGGATGTGAGGGCTCTGATGGTGGTGAGGGTTGTGATAGGACATCGGGCTATGATGGAGGTGAGGGCTTTGCTGGGGCGGCGGGCTCTGATGACGGTAAGGGCTTTGCTAGGGCGGCGTATCAGAATAACCATGGAGCGGGCTTGCGTTGTAATCTGGGTACACCTGCGGGTCCGAGTCCGCACGACCACCCGCCACAGGAAACGATGGCGATGGCACAAACGGCAACACAGGGGGGTCAACATTGCCCGCCTGCCCGTATTCTCCCGCATCCTGACTACCGCCCGCAAACCTACGGGTTACCTCTTCCTCAGTCCGAAACGAAACGTCCCGGGCGAGATTTCTTCTGCTTTTACGCTTCGTTCTCTCACCGGGCTCCATCTACAACAATAAATCATTTTATCTCAAAAAATATAATTCTGGGTATACCAAAAATAAAAAAATTCAATTCCGGAAACAAAAAATACAATTCCGGAAACAGAATTGTATTTCATACAAAAAAATTAATTTCGGCAACAGAATGTAATCCACACGTCACACTTAACGTGGGGACTATCCACCCGTTATGTGTGGAGATCATCCACACGTAACGTGGGTACAGTCTTCACACGTTACGTGTGGACAGTCTCCACACATAACATGTGAAATTGCATTTTCCCCTTTCAGGTCAGATTTCCGGCGACATTCCGGCAAGATTTCCAGATTCCGGCGACATTTCCAGATTCCGGCGAACCATTATTTCATCATATTTTCCCCAAAACTAACACTAATTAAACAAATCCAACAAAACTACCACTTGCATTTGACTATTTTCATACAAATCCAACATAAACCCTAAACACCATTTCATACAAATCTATCAAATTTCTATCATTTCATACAAATATATCTATCAAATTAACCAACATATGCAAATAACTACTTCAAAATTACACAAAAACAAGATCAAAAACACTAAAACACTATGGATCTACAATAACCTAACAAAAAACTAAAAAAATTAAATAAAAATTAACAAGAATGATTATTACTAACCTTTGAAGGATATGGATCTACGTAACGTGCGGACCTTATTGATTCGTAACGAGGAGACAAGCAATCGACGTAACGTGGGGAGGGAGGACGAAGAAGAGGAGAAGCAAGCGATTGTTTAGGGTAGAGGAGGAGAAAGAAAAAGACATTTGGCTTTTAAAGCCGGAGAAGCTATGTGGGGAGCCGTGAAAGCCTCTCTTCACGTAATGTGATGCGCTAAAAGATAAAAATTGCCTATGTATTAAAAAGTAAGTCCCAAAATTATTTCGAAGAGACACGAAGATTCCGCGCGGTAGGAGGAAATGGAGGGGGATACTGGCTTCAACAACGCGCAGATGCCTAGCCGGCGCCAGGTTATTTTCTTCAAATTCCCAAAATTGATTTACACAAACCTAATTATTATCTGCAAATTTTCCAATTTCGACTGTCTTATTCTTTGCTTTTGTGAGAGCAGGTGCTTGACAAGAAGAAGGCGGTAGATGGGCTCCTCAAAGCAGCCTCTTCACTCAAAGACCCATTGGCGCCTTTCCCAGCATTTCTCCATTACAACGCGAAAGGTAAACACTGCCTCGTTTGATTGCCTATTATTAACCTTTTCGCTTATTATTGGCCATATCTTGAGTGATTTCTGCTATATATTCCCATTGGTGAGGTTGCAGTATTGTGTTTGTTGCTGTTGCGACTTGAGGACAATGTTGATTGAGTTATGTTGTTTAAGGAAGAGGAAACTAGGGTTACCTTGTTGAGCTGGATCAGTATATAGAATTTTTTTGGGGGGGGGGGGGTTTGGGATGTCATGAAATTTGGTTTCCTGAAGATTTTTTTCTCCCTGAATGAACAGATTACATCATCTTCCTCTCCAAATTCTTACTGTTATTCCATATAACTCTGAAGCAGAGATTTCAGTTGATCCCAACTCAGGTTGCAGCATTAGTTAGGAAGATGCGAAGGAACCGAAATATATTCGTACTCTTACAGAACTTTCCAATTATATCTCACATATATCTCTACCCCCACTATATATTACTTCAGAAACTTCTCATCTACAGGGTGCTCAGTTCTCCCTCTCATTTGTAAGTGTATTTTTCCGGAAATTAACAGGCAACCGTCTTAAACATGCATGCGTGCTTTTGGACATGGACATAACATCATTATAGCGGCTCGTTCTGCTGAGTTATGCAGCTTTTACTTCTTTCTTCTGGTAATATTTTTAAGTGGTTATACATTGCAATTACTGATTGAACTTTGTGCTTTATTACCGACGAAAGGTTTTTCAGTGTACCTTCAGTCAGGACGGGGGGACAAGTTGTCAACTCTTATCAAGCAATGCATGCAAAACCTCCTCAGAGTAATGGTTTCTTTTTTGCCTCCATGCTAAAGTTTTGATTATCAATGATGAGACTGAATGTTGCAGAAACATCTAAATTATAGTTGAATATGGAAGGACACTATGGATCTGAATGGCCTACTGAAGAGAAGGTGAAGCGCAAAGAAATGGTTGCTTCTGAAGCACGCTACATATTTGTTTATGAGCTGCCAGATGGTAGGAATATTGATACACATTCGTGGTCAGATCCCAGTGAGCACAAGGGTGGTTTTGCGGGGTTTGTGCATTATCGCTTTACTTTAGAGGAAGAGCTACCTGTACTCTATGTGTATGAACTGCAGTTGGTGCCACATGCACAGGGGAAAGGACTTGGGAAATTTCTGATGCAGCTTCTTGAGATGATTGCTAGTAAGGTATCGGAATATTTCATGTCTTGTTTCATTAGAAAGTAGGACATAATATTCAATTTAAACAGAAACTAGAAGTGAGAATGACTTAATTTCCTTCAACTATTGGTCAGATAATATGATTTTGTTGAGTTTCTGCTCAAAAGGACATGTCTCAGATTTCACTGCACATGTCCCTCCAGTCTTGGGCTGTCATGTCTATTTGAACCAAACAAGTTGTTGATATACTGAGAAAAGAAACAACTGAAGTTGGGAAATTGAGTACTCACCCTTTATCTTGTCTTCTCCTTGCTAAATAGTAGTTTTCTTAAAAAATGACTTCTTCCCTCTCAATTATAATCATTTAACCTTTCCAGCCAGAAGCTTATCAACTGATACTGCACCTTTTATTTTTGTAAGCATATAGAACTCTCACTAGCTCAAAATCCATGTTGAATTAGAACACATTCTTTGTCCTAAAATTCCTATTGTTTTGTGTAGCTTTAGGTTCAGGCATAAAAGAGTTTTAAACATTTTGCTACAAATGAGTCGTCATTTTTCTTGCAGAAGAGTCTTATCTATTGTTTCGGCCAAATTTCTTTTGTTTTGCTTTTATGAAGTTATTTTCTTTGAATCGTATAGCAGTTTGTATCCACCATTAATTTCTTCATGGTACTACTTTTGATTTCACATGATATTGGAAACATTCAACTTAGCATTAATCTGCCATTCCCCTTTGCAGAATTGCATGGCTGCAATCATGCTAACAGTTCAAAAGGCTAACTTGTCTGCCTTGAGTTTTTACATCTCAAACCTCAGGTACATCTCTAGACTTTTTTATATCAAATTTTGTAGTTTAAACATAATTTCCTTTTATCAATTATAAAGGAGGCATATTTCTTCTATAGGATATAGTCTACATATTGATATTTGAGAGAAAGAGACAGAACCCAATGACAGGCTATGATGACATTATGGGAGCTAAAATCTGGAGATAGAGAGACTGATCCTTTTAGCCCAGTGCCATGTGTGGATTGTGAGCCAATCATTCTCTCTTAGTATGTTAGGTGTAATTATTCACATGGCATAGTAGCTGAAAGTTGCCTTCAGAGACAAATAGGTATCTTTGTAAAAATATGGACTAATTCACAACTCTAGAGAAACAGAACCCGAAGCGTTTGTCTTAAAATATTTTGCAATTTATTCTGTTTGGAGAACTTCATTATTTCTCTTGTTTCATAATATAGACATTCCCTTCAGATCCTATTGACGTAAGTACTTTTGCACAAAGCCATTACTGATGAATATGGGATATTGAACATGGTGCTGCTTTAGCTTTTGCTTGGGTGGAAATTGGTTATAGTAGGATACTTAGTATTTTAGGAGCTTCCATTTCCAAAAAACATCCTTAATTACTTACCTAGGGATGTGGCAAAATATAGGACATTACTGTTTGCTCCAATTCTCCTTGTTTAGTAAGAGTTTTCTTGTAAATCGTTATACTAACACCCTTCATCTTCTCCAGATATGCTATATCATCAACCTCACCATCAAGAGTTGATCCTTTGGTATAATTCTTTTACCACATATTGTTCTTTTCACATAAGTTGATGTTTCCACTTTTCACTAATTTCATTGAGCATATTATCGCAGCTTGGAACCAAAAAAAACTATGAGATCCTCGTCAAAGCATTTACTGATGAGGCCAAATCTACACTTGAGGTAAAGCTTTCCATCAATCTCAAGTCTTCTGTTTGTATATTCAACAACTCCATTTTCAGTTAATGTATTATGAAAATGGTCTAACCTTTGCTTATCTTTGTAATTGCAGTGAGTTTTGTCCTGCTCACCAATTTGACCCAGAGCATTAGTTTTGTACGTTATGTACCTTAGGCTTAATTTCTTGTATGTATTGTCTTATAGGGGTGAGCAAATGGATATGTCCGGTCTGGTATGTCGGATATCCGGTAAAAAATATTGACAAAACTCTTATTCGTATCCGGATATCTGATAAATATTATC
Organism: Rheum nobile; assembly: GCA_027886185.1. Taxonomy (NCBI): domain Eukaryota; kingdom Viridiplantae; phylum Streptophyta; class Magnoliopsida; order Caryophyllales; family Polygonaceae; genus Rheum; species Rheum nobile. The sequence continues at coordinate 192,501 of WOAB01000366.1, read as the reverse complement.
TGGATCGGATCGGATATTTGACTCGGATATTCAAATTATCCGGTTACTAGAAAACCTATTAAAAATTAATTCAAAATGTTAATTCAATCAAAACTAACAATCCGTAAAGTGTAAACTAAATGTCAAACATCAATACCATTTGCAAGTCCATGTAATTTTTTCAAACAATTAACTGTCAATCTTTTCAAATTGAGAATCATAAACGTATATATTATATAATAAGAGAAGAGAAATTGGCAAGTATATATAAAGTTATAACTTTAACTTATATAATCAAAATTCAATTCAATGATGAATATTCAGTCTTGAAAAAAAAAATGTTATGTTTAGTGAGGCGAAAATTAGTACATGAATTATTGATTTAGGGTTTTTAATTTTATAAGAATAATAATCAAGGTTGTTTTTTTATTAAAATGAATAAAATAAGGAATGTTGTATTAGAGAATTGAAGTGAGTTTAGTTACCTAAAAATGTATCATTTTGAGATCATCTAAACTAATTAAATATTGTATACTAGTTATAAAAACATATATATTAATAGTACCGGATTCTCGGATATCCGGTAAGCAAAATATTCTGATCCGTATCCGGAAAAATCACCCGGATCGGATTCGGATAAAAATTAAACAGATGTTTTCGGATACGGACTTTTAGGGTTCGGATTGACGGGTTATCGGATCGGGTCGGCCAAATCGGATATTTTTGTTCACCCCTATATTGTCTTAAGTAACAGTGAATTAATAATATCTATTTATTAATCGGATATTCGGCTGTTCATTCTCTTTTTTTAGAAAAAATAAAAGAATGGAAACTCTTTTCTGCATTCTAATCATTTGTTTGTTCTTATTTTGTTCGATAGACGCGGCTCCAGCCGAGGGTCTACAATCTCACGAATGGCTCGACTTGCCGGCCAATATGCAACCCCGGGTTCTGGAACCTCAGCTCTTTGTTCCCGAGGTTCCAACACTAGAGCCCCCTCTAATCCCAGATGCAGCCAGAAGGGCCATCCTTTATGAGAGGATCGATCTGCAGGCTTACGTCTTCCAAATACCACTGGAGACTGTGGTGGACCTTGTCTATCAACAAGCTGAGATAGAAAGACATACAGAAGCGTGCCTTATTGCTGATGGCATTCCCATTGAGAGCCTTCAGCAGAACGTAAACGGCTTACGTTCCATCCTTTTCTCCCCCAAGGGACTCCCTTGTCGTGAGCGACTTTAGCTTGTCATTTACTCGGAATGGCACCCGTCAAACCAAAGCATTCCTTACTGACGGGTCTACCGAACAATTCGAAACTATGACTTATTCATAGATTTACCTATACGGAGTATTGAATTGAATTGAAATGATTCATAACATGTTGATATATTCCGAGTCTGGGAAAGGGTGTTTTAACAGCACCGTACGCAGCTTGTATGAACATAAGAATATTCATTTCTTCAAGGTTGGGGTTACCGTTGTCCCTTTCAACCTTATTTTATGTCGGATGCCATTCTTTAAATTTTTGATATCTTTTAAAGTTGTCAATTAGTATAATGTAATAAATTTTGTTGTGTGGGAGAACACTGGATGTAACACTACATTGGATTGCCAATCCTCTACGGCACGGAACTTGCGGAAATTAGTCAACTCTAAGAGGTTGGGAACCGTAGAAATTAGTAAACGCTGAATATTCTACGATGGATGGACTTCTTTTTTTTAAAATTGAAATTGATTCCTCTTTTGAGACTCGAATTAGTTAGAAGGTCTTATTCAAATGTCTGATTATCAAAAAAAAAAATCTACTGATAGTCTGCTACTAATAGTAGCATTATCTAAGATACCAATGTGTGATAATTTCTTGCACCCTGTTCTATTATTTTTTCCTTTTTCCAAAGAGTGTGCATTAGCTACGGAGATTGAAGTTATGTAATGAAGCTTAGTTGGAAAAAATAGCTTGAAAGTTATAGAACGGCAATAGTTGATGAACAGAAGCTTAAGCTCATTTTAGAGCTAAATTGGAAAAAATAAGCTTGGAAGTTATAGAACGGCACTAATAGATTGTTAGGATTTGCAATTTATGAAAGAAATAAAAAATAAAGAACATAGAAATTGTTAACTCAGTTCGCCACCAAGTGTGATTATGTCTAGAGGTGTTGTTAAGCCATAGTTTTTCTACTATTTTGTAATACGATTTACAATACATCAAGTTGAATCATTATAGTTTGAACTTTAGTGTACAATCGATCAGATTTCGTAATCTAATATAGATGAGTAGAAGTTTAAGCTAAATTGGAAAAAGAATAAACTTAAAAGTTATAGAACGTCTCTAAATCACTAATAGATGAGCGCTTAAGTTTATTGGAGCTTATCAAAGCAAAAATTTCACCTAAAAACAAGGCAAAGGCTATATATACGATGTTGTATGTCTTTAACCACGTTTTTTTATGCGATTATATAGATAAAAATGCATGTTTATATACCATCAGTCAAAAATAATGGTCATTCTTCCCTATTATTTGGAAGTTTATCAAATGAAAAACCTATTCAAATTTGCTTCCCACATTATTTGATGCATGCATTTCAAAATTATTCTTTTTAGTAAATAATTTTTTTTTAGTAAATAAGCTTCATTATTTCAAACAGCAAATAGCTTATTTTAAAAAAATAAGTTATATAATTCAACTACCAAATTCATCTACTAAATTATCTAATTTATTCGATCACTTTCAGTTCCCAACCCTTTGTATATCAATTTTATGAGAATTGGACATATCAACTACAAACTTGCGGAGAAAAATCAAAGGTATGTACTAATAATTTACAAAAAAAAAATCAATATCTCAAAAAAGCATGCATCATTGTTCCACTGGTTTCACATTATCACATATCAACTTTGAATTGTCATGCGCGCAAATCATTTGCCAATAATTTTGTACTTCCAAGTCATCATACTATCATTAAACTATTCTAAATGTGATTTTATACTAAGATTTTTTTTAGTGTGTGTCTATGGACACACTCTAATAAAAAAAAAATTGACAATTATTTATTTAATCCTTAATTTAATCTTATTTATTAAGGATTTACTAATTCTTTATTAGAAAATATTTTTAAAATATATTTTTTATTTAAATTTGTTAGCATATATACATAGATACACATTAGAAAAACTGTTACAAATCAGCAACTTTTCCAGGGTTCATTTGGAGAATCGAAGGTGTTGAAATTGCGTATATATTTATCTGTGGTCGCTAGCTTAAACTTTTTTTTTTAAGATTTTAACTTAAACCTTCTGTGATTAATGTTTCTATTAACTATTATAAATACTAGTCATGATTCTTTTCTCCAAACAATAACAATAATATGGACCCACTATATCTCACAAATGCAGAATCTTGGGGTTAAGATGTAAGCACGCTTATCAATCAAGAGCAATTTGAGTTGATGTTTTCCAAACACAAAGAAAAAGTAAAATCAATAAAAAATTAGAATCTCATATGTTAGAATATAAGTCTATACTATATAGAAAGTGAGTGAATATCAAAAATTGTATATAAGATTAGTAAATTATGCTCTTCATTATCAATTAACTATGCCTATATAGTTGTATTTGGACCAAATGTACTTAGGACAGAGAAACAGAAAAACAACAAGAAAAAAATTACTCTCTCCATATGGAGAATGCTGTCATTTTAGCCCATAATTTTTGTACATAAAAGATTGTCATTTTAGGTGTTTAGGTAATAATTTATTGGTGAGTTACGAGGTTTGATATCGAAAATTGAATTTTTTTGTTCTTTTTATACAAATTCTCTATGTTTATTGGCTACAATTAAGATGTGTTATTAAATAATTATAAATTTTAAGAAATATTTATGAGAATATATGATAATTATTGTATTTTTTATTAAGTGTGTCTGTAATACCCCCAAATCGTAACCCATTTGAAAATGTATTACCGCCAGTGACCTCGGCTTCCACACCGAAGTCACCTCAGGCTTTACCGGTTTAAATACAAATCATAAACAACAATCATGATGTAAACACCAAAATCTTTGGTTAAAACATATGTCTGGGGATTACATCCCAACCCCCATAGGACAAAACAGAGTAATCAGCGGAAGTCTTTGCAAAGTATAAATACAAGGGTCTTGATCGTAATGATCATCCGCCAAGGATCGCAACCTGATAAATCCATTAAAACACCGTTTGCTTTTATAGTCGTTCTAGCCTTTGTTTCTCGGATTCTTATCTGATGTGCCGAATCGAACGGATGACACCAGTCAACCATGCAGAGAACAATTACGATTGGTTAGTCTAATGAAAGACTACGCAAGGGTACAAAGCAGAGTGGTTCGAAGTAGTCGTATTAGGTTAGACTCATCGTTTCTCGAATTAAAACCGATGACGATAGTCAACCACCATACTCCTACTGGAATATATCAAGCAGCATGATCAAGAGAAGATTCTGAAAGACCGAGTCTTACAGCAATCAACCCAAAAGAAGACTCCAATGAATTGAGTCTTATCGGAAAGCATGACAAATGTTGGGGAACATTAATTAATCATACAAGCGTTCAATAACAGCTTGATTTTTCGGTTCACGACCAACCTCACCGCTTAATGCGAATCCAGATTGAAAAGAGAACGATACTCTGATCAAAGTCAAGACGAGCTTTCCTAGCTGCAATATTCCCTAGTTGCACTACTCGTCTGAGGTATATTAATCATGTGCTACGACGGCACTTATCTTATTTAAATTCCCAAACGCGTATCACGTTAAGTGTCACCATCTCTATACCCGAGTATAGAGATCGGTCATGACCCACCAAATGGTTTTTGGGTTTATCACCCTTTGCACCATTAATCATTATTAAAAAACGACTGGACCTCGAATAGTTCATTGCTCTTACGAATACTCGTGCTAACTAAACAGTTCAACACAGTAATAATCATATCAAAGCCCTCCAGGCTAATATCATGAATATATATCTATAATAGCGTTGTTCTAGCAGATATACAACCTATTATAAATATCATATTCTTTTCATATTGTTGCCCTCCCGGCAATCCTCATAAAATATATATCTATAATAGCGTTGTTCTAACAGATATACAACCTATTATAATATCATATTTTAATCCATATCATTTATCAAAACTGTTCACAACAAAACAGCAAATCATTTCAAATTAATTAACAATCAAACCATTGATAATTAATGGAAATATGGAATGATGAGCAAGAGCGAACCGCCATTTGCCTTAGATCAGACGAAAGCTTTAACAAGCTTAGAGACAACGGTTCCTGAGTCTGAAACTGGGACAAATCCTGGATATTAAATCCCTCTGGAACGACCCATAACGAGACCCTAAGTTAGATTCAATATCTACATATATGAATCTAAAAGAATACAAAAGGAATCGAAGGAACCAAGCCTCGCTCGCAACCAAACACCCAAGAACACACACACGACCCAGCCTATCGCGGGTGCGGTCGGCTCTCACCGCGGGGTGCGGTGGTGCCTTGCCGCGGGTGCGGCGAGATGACAGAGGCGAGAGTTCTTCGACAGATTTTCGGGGAGAAACTTACCCAAATCGATTCGTTCGACTTCGATTCGTTGTGGTTTTGATCTCCCAACACCTTAGATCTTTGATTAATACTAAGGAGTACCTTTGTAAACACTCAAAGGGTTCGAACACCTTCTCAAACAAGGTTCCAAGGCTTGGACAACAATGGAATTTCAGAGGAAAAGAGGTGAAGTTGCAGCTGTGTTAGAGCTCTCCTCCTCAACTTCCTCCCTCCTTTTATAAGCCAAACAAGCAGCTTACCATCAGATGACAACAAGGACGAGGTGGCCAGACAACTTGGAGTAGGCTAGGTGACTCGCCAAGCCTAGTTCTGCAGCTGCACAAGTTGCACTGCAACTTGTCGAGTGACAGCGGCTCACCGCGGGGTGCGGTGGCCGACTCTGTTACCGCCTCCAAATTTGGCCTTCGCCGCGGGTGCGGTCAAGACCATTTTTGCCCCCTTTTGTCCGGTTTGCCTCGTTTTGTCTTTTCTTACCGAATGGTTAAATTTTCTTAACCCCGTGTTAAATATATTCGTACATGAACGACCCTTTAACCCAAAAATACATTAACTGTATTTTATATTACTCAGAAAAATATTACAGAGATCAAACATCTCATAGAATGTCCGTACTTTTCTGAATTTAATCTGACTTGTAATATAGGTAAGAGAAAATTTCAAAATTACCTTTACAAAATGAGAAATATTACAGTGTCAAACTCTAGAATGATAATTTTTTTCATACTAAAAGGAGGGAGTATAATGTAACTTGAGTCGTGTTCCATGCAATAGACATTTTCGTGTATATTTTATTGTGCTGATTGTATAAGGTTTCGTATCTATAAAAGATTAAAAGGTGATTAATAAAGGCGTAACTTAAATCAACGGGGCTGACGTGGACAATCTTTTTTCCGAAATTTTAAATTTAAACCAAAAAGTCCAAATTTCGGAACCCAACGTTCTCCTCTCTTCCGTCTCCTCCCACTTCCTACCAATTTTCTTTGGCTTGGCCAGGTGTAACCGTTAACCCTAACAACTTCATTACCAACAAATCCATGGCCAAAACTAAAACCAAAACCACCATTTTTTGTCGATTTTTCTACCCTCTCTGTCCTGAAAAGTTCGAATTTCAAAGTGGAATTGCCTTGACTTCTTTTTTAGTCTCTCTCTACCCCAAGGAAATTTCCAGTCTGAAAAAGAGAAAAATAAACAAAACAAAACAAAACAAAACAAAAAGCAGTTTTTCAAACATTTTCTCACTACCCCATTTCACATTACAAACCCTCCAAAAAGAAAACCCTCAGAATTCTCCCCCCAAAAAACCCCAAATTTGCAGACTCTTCTCCCTCTCTCTCAAACTCATCCTCTTCTCTTTCTCTCTCATCAGTCATCTTGGAAGTAGTTGCAGAGTAAGCTGGACAGCTGGGAGTAGTAGCTGGAGAGGGGGGAAGGATTTAGGTCTCAAATGTGATGGGAAGCGGTTTCTCTCACCTGATTCCATGCTTCAAGCCGGAGCACGCCGCGGCTACGGCGGCGAATGACCCGGAGGTCCTCTTCACGGCGGAGCAGCCTCTCGACGAAACCCTAGGTCACTCCTTCTGCTACGTTCGCTCTTCCGCTCGCTTCCTTTCCCCCACGCCTTCCGATCGCTTCGTCTCTCCCTCCCAATCCCTCCGCTTTTCCCCTTCCCACGAGAGATCCGACCCGAAGCCGCCTAAATCCGGGCTCCCGCCCCACGAAACCGGGTTTCACACTATCTCCGGCGCGTCTGTTAGCGCCAACACTGCCACTCCCAGAACTGTCCTCCAACTTGACGGTATTTACGATGATGCCACTGACATCCCCTCCACTGGTGGCTGTGGGAGCATCGTTAATGGCTTCGAGAGCACGTCGTTGTTTAGCGCCCTTCCGCTTCAGCCTGTTCCTAGAGGAGAGCAGTCGGGCCCGATCGAGCGGGGCGGCCTCTTCCTCTCGGGCCCCATCGAGCGAGGAGCGCTCTCCGGTCCTCTTGATGCGTCGACTGCCGGAGGAGAAGCCGGCGGGGTTCCCTTCTCGGCGCCGCTCGGTCCCGGCGGCGGTTTGTATCCGAAGAGTAGCAGGAGGAGGAAGAAGAGCTTTTCCGGAATCAGGAAGGCCTTCCATAGGAGCTTGTCGGAAAAGAAGCGGCCTTGGGTGGTTCCTGTGAGGAATTTCGCCGGTCGAAAGGAGGTTTCTGATGTCGGCAGCAGAGATACGGGTGTGGGTGAGGGCGGCGGAGGGGCAGCTGCTTCCATGGTGGATAATGACAGTGAGAGGAATGTACAATGGGCGCTGGGGAAGGCGGGTGAGGATCGGGTTCATGTGGTGGTTTCGGAGGAGAATGGATGGTTGTTTGTTGGGATTTATGATGGGTTTAATGGGCCAGATGCGCCGGAGTTTTTGATGAGCCATTTGTACCGGGCGGTTTACAATGAGCTCAAAGGCTTGTTTTGGGAAAGTGAGGATAGTTGTAGTAGTAGTTCTAGTAAACCTCAGACAGTTGATGGACAAACAAGTGTAAATATAGAGTCATGTAGTGTGACAGCAGCTGTAGAAGAGCTAAATCCATCAGTTAACAGTGAAATTTGCGATGATGGGAAAGTCCATGGAGAGTCAAACGGGGAAAATTGTGTGCCTCCTGTGGAATCGGATGGAGGATCTGTGAAGAAAGTCACCTTCCAATCAGAAAAGAGGGAAAGTAGGAGGAAACTGTGGGAGTTTCTTGCAGAAGATGAGGCAGAAGATGGTCTTGATCTTTCTGGTTCAGAAAGATTTGCGTTTTCGGTTGATGATGCTGTTAGTGTTAGCAATGCAGATACTGCAGTGGGCAGACGGTCATTGTTGCTGTCAAAGTTGAAACAAGGGTTGTCTAGGAATAAGAATGCACAAGCTAAGGGATTGTTTCCATGGAGGTTTGGTGCAGAGGATAAGGATAAAAATGATGCCGTGAATCGAATTGAAGAGAGGGTGCCTAAGGGTTGTAGGAGGAGAAAAGAAGGTCCAGTTGATCATGATTTAGTCTTGAGGGCACTATCCCTAGCTCTGGAGAAAACAGAACTGGCTTACTTAGATTTGACTGAGAAAGTTATTGATCAATATCCAGAGCTTGCGTTGATGGGTTCTTGTTTATTAGTTGCTCTAATGAGGGACGAGGATGTGTATGTGATGAATCTAGGCGACAGTCGAGCCATTGTTGCACAGCTTGAGGCTCTGGAAAATGCCATTAATCTGGCCTCGAATGGTAAGGGGGACAATCGACCCGGTACAGAAGGTATTGTTGAGGAATGTGTTGGTGACATATCAAATGCTTTAGCTAGAGCGGCCTCTGGTCAATCAACAAAACTCACTGCACTGCAGCTATCAACGGATCACAGTACAAGTATTGAAGAAGTAAGATTTTGCTCTCTATTTTGTCTATGTTCTTCTTTATCCTGCATATGAGGTTGCATCTTATGATCTGTGGTTCTTGTGTGACTTTTCAAATAGTTTCGATGTTTGATTCAAATTGTTACTTCTGCATTGACTTCTTCTGAAATATTTATTTTTTCCTAGATCTTGTTACGAAAACTTACGATGTCAATGTACAAGAATTTCATTGCTGGTCATAATTAGATGATGGGCAGTGGGACAAGAGGGCATCTTTTTATTTTTTTTCCCCTATCTTAAAAGTTCAAACTCATATAGGTTGATTTAAGATCTGGTCTTCATATAGATAAATCAATGCTTCCTGACCTATTGTTATAATTTTCTAAAATATGCCTTTAGATTGCTCATTTAAGGAAAACTGATTGTTGGTCTGCTCTTGCAAAGTTAGATGCTTTTGATTGCAGTAATTGGGATGAATTGGTGAGGTTTCAAGCTGCCATTTTGCTGTCAAAGTTTGGTGCTATTTTTCCTTAGCTGCACCCCTAGGATTCAAACTTTGGTTGAGCTGGTGGCTACTTCGATATTATAAACCACTGGTGAAAACTTTTTAAAAAGTAGCTGGTTGGTGGTTGAGGACTTGAGGGTAGGAAATTCTATAATTGTTTCATATTTCTGGGAGCTTGCTGCCTTACATCAAAATTTTGCTGACTTTTTAATCATAAGAACTTCAGTCCTCCTCGGGGGCATGACACTGACTCACTCAACTTCCATGTGTTGCTGATTCATGAACATATTTTGAATTATGTGGTTCTTGTTTGGTCCAAGCTTAGTTTTCATCAGCAATTGGCAACGCATTATTCACAAAGTTAGCAAATATGTACAAGTTTAAATTAGGTTATCTGATGTAGTAGTCATGGCTTTTATTGTTTTTTTGAAGCGGAGGTGTGAAATTTGTATTGTTTCTATATATTCTTTCCCATGTTGTTACTAGTTTCCTTGTTGCTGACTTGTTATCACAATTTATACTATCAAATCGTCTATCTGCTTTAGCGGTCATGATTTCTTACTTTTTATTTTTTTTCTTCAGTCTGAGTGGATGACATTTTTTTCTTTTATGTACTGCTGCAGGAAGTATTAAGAATAAAGAGAGATCATCCGGAAGATGGCCAATGTATTGTTAACGATAGAGTAAAAGGTCGGCTGAAAGTCACCCGAGCATTTGGTGCTGGCTTTCTTAAGCAGGTTAGTTAGCTAATCATATGTGCTGATATGAGGACTTCATTTGATGTTATGGCATTATTGAAGTAATGCATAATATACTTCTAATGGTTCACTGGTATGTTAATGGCCCTTCATGCTGCGTCCACGTGGATTAGAGCTGTCTTGTTTCTTTACTTCTTTGGTGATTGATCTCCTATGTTTCTTAAATTTGTTTATTACGTTTCATTCAAGCCTATTGTTTCATTACATCAACATAAGGGGAAAAATCGACTTGAATATTTAACTAGTGTCCTAAGGTGCAAGCCGATAGACATCTGATACTTCAGAGGTAACCCCATCCACCGTAGCGATGGAGATAGAAAAGGAAGGAACGAAACGTAATAAATAAAGTATAGCAGCTCAGAGAATAGCTGTTGCTTGTGAATCTGACCACATGACTTATTAAATCATTTGGTATCCTGATGTTCTTGTAGTCATTTGAGGTTGACATCCATAATATCCGTTCTCTAGACATGCTATAGTTCATTTGCATCAGTACTTCGATGTTAGCCTTGTAGTTGATTAATGAAACAAGAAGCATTTTAGGTGTATCAAGGCTTTAATGTGAGTTTATATCTATGTATTGTAATAAGCAATTCCTATGTGAGCTGTTAACTGTTGTCAGCATATGGAGAAAAGATGTACTACTCGTGCTAAAATGCATTGCCTGCCTTGCATTTTTTTCTTGAAAATAGGAGTGCTGTTACTTATCATATTATAAATTTCAGAACTCCCTGGGCATAATTTTGAAATTATAGCTTAGAATTTCTCTCTTTGTAAGCTATTGTGGATAACTATGTTGGAAGGATAGACAATTTTTACCACACATGCATAATAATTTATTCTTGTTTTTTAAACCGTTGATGCAGGCCAAATTTAATGATTCACTATTAGAGATGTTCCGGAATGAGTTCATTGGTAGCGCAGCCTATGTGTCTTGTACACCTTCTCTTTGCCACTACAGGCTTGGTCCAAGGGACCAATTCTTGATTCTCTCGTCTGACGGTTTATATCAGTATTTGAGCAATGAAGAGGTTGTATCACATGTTGCAAGCTTCATGGAAAATAATCAAGATGGAGACCCTGCTCAACATTTGATAGAAGAGCTCCTCTCCCGCGCTGCTAAGAAAGCAGGTGATGTTCTATCTGTATTCCATAACCGTTCCTTTCCCCTTCAACTGCAGGGTTGTGGGTTTACTGACTCATTATCGGTTAATTCTTTCTGTGGATGTTAAATGGTGTACTACATCAACACGGTTCTGCATGTTTCTTTTACAAGCCGGATCCTAGAAATCATGTTTGATTAATATTTAGTGGATTATATGTTCTCTTCTGTTTGTAAATGGAGATTAGTACAGTACAGTTTCATATTTGTTGCTTTCCTTAATTAGTGTTTTCATCTCATCTGCAGGGATGGATTTCCATGACTTGTTGGATATCCCTCAAGGGGACAGAAGAAAGTACCATGATGATGTCACTGTCATGGTGGTTTCTCTTGAAGGAAGAATTTGGAAGTCGTCTGGGAAATACCCTTGACTAGTCAACTCCTGTACAACCAGGAATCCAGATCTCAGACTCAAAATGGAAGCAGTGTGCGCCGCCTCAGCCAGTCAAAATGACAGTTCAAACTGGTTTGCTTCCTTAATACTATGCAACTCAGCATATGTGGCGATCCGTCCCCAAAATTGTATAACAGAAACACACTCAGCATGAAAAGAATGTGGTATAAGAGAGAAGAATTGGTTCTGGATGTGGGCAAAGTGGAAAGTTATAAAGAAAAAAAAGAAAGAAAGAGGTTTTTGGTGGTTCAGTTTGGGGTAAAGTTGGTGAGGAAATTTGTAAAAGAGAAAAGGATCCTTCTTGGTTTCTTTTGTTCTCAGTCTTTGAGATTTTGAGTAGGGTATAGGCTCTTCCAATTCATTTTTGTATCTATATTTCATGTTGGAGCCAAAATTAATGTCTAGTTTCAACAAAAAATTCTTCTTTTATATAGGTCCTTACTATTGGGTGCATAGGTGAAATTGTCTTTCAGTGCATAGGCTACGTACGTTACGTAACAACATGTTCCACACGTTATGTGATAAAAATTTTATTTTTTTTACGTGAGAGAACATTTCACACTTACGTGGGAGCATATTCACCATGTAACGTGTGAGAATGCTCTACACGTAACGTGGGAGCATGTTCCACACGTAACGTGTGGGCTTGTGTCTGCTTTAAAAGCCGAAACCCTTTTCTTCCTCTTCATTTCGCCGCCGCTCTCCCCTTCATACGTAACGTTGTTCTCTCTTGCCTTCGTACGTAACGTCGATCTTCGTCCTTTTCTTTACGAATCAATAAGCTTTTCACGTTACGTAAATCCATATTCAAAGGTTAGTTTTTTTGTTAAATTTGATTTTGATTTTTTAGTGTTTTTGTTAGGTTATTATTGTAGATCCATAATGTTTTTGTGGTTTTGATATATTTTTTGTTTGTTTAGTGTAATTTTTAACTAGTTATTTGCATTTCTTGGTTGTAGTTTTGTTGGATTTGTAGTTTTATTGGATTTGTATAATTTTGAATTAGTGTAATTTAGTCCCAACACAAATTTTGAACTAGTTATTTCCATAGTGGAAGTTGTTATTTTGTTGAATTTGTTTTAATTATTGTTGATCATGGGTAGATTTTTCGAAAAAAACGGTCGCCGGAATCTGGAATTTGGCCGGAAGTTCGCCGGAATGTCGCCGGGAATTGAGCGTCGGTGGACTGGAATGGCAAATCCACACGTTACGTGTGTATATCTACACGTTACGTGTGTATATCTACACGTTACGTGTGTATATCTACACGTTACGTGTGGATTTACGGCGAACTTTCGGGGACAGTTATTGATGTTTTAGTATTGTTGTTAGGTTATTGTTGTAGATCCATAATGTTTTAGTGTTTTTGATATTGTTTTTGTTGGCCCACGTGTAATTTTGAACTAGTTATTTGCATTTCTTGATTAATTTTTGATATTGTTTTTGTTGGATTTGTTTTAATTGTTGTAGATGGAGCCCGGTGAGAGAACAAGATGTAGAAGCAGGAGAAACCTTCTCCGAGACGTTTCGTTCCGGACTGAAGAGGAGGTAAGAAGAAATCTTGAAGGCGGTAGTCAAGAAGGATTCGGGCAGGACGAGGGCAATGCTGACCCCCTGTGTTCCCTGATGTGTCATCGTTTCCTGTGGCGCCGGGTGGTCGTGCTGACTCAGACCCGCAATTGTATCGAGATTACAATGCGAGCCCACTCCATGGTTACTCTGATACGATGAATCAGAGTAACTATTATGGCCCCTCATTTAGTCCACCGCCCCAGCACAGCCCTCACCCTCATCATAGCCCATCGCCCTATCACAGCCCTCACCTCCATCAGAGCCCTCACATCCATCATCACATCCCCGTCTATTATTAGGGCATAGATAATCAGATGCGGTACAACTCATGGGAGAACTCGGGCCTCTACCCGAGCGCACCTCAGCCTATGGTAAGTGGCCTTATCATTTGTACTTATCATTTGTATATTTAGCGGAGATCGTATGCCCCACATTTAAGTACTTATCATTTGTATATTTAAAATGCAGGACGAGGATAGTCAGGCTTGGGCTCCCAGAGGTGACCCTGAAAATGTGGCCGAGGATCCATAGGAAGCCTCATCTTCGCGGGCAAAACCACCCCGTTCTAAGAGAAAGGGCAAATATGACCCTGAATTGTTGGTCAGAGTACCTGGAGGTCCGCAAATACCTGAACTGTTAAAGGGCTTTCCGAATCACGTTGCGTACACCATTTACCAGCGCATTGTAAGTTACAACAAAAACCTTATATGAACTTTCTCATTTATTTTTAATATTTCGTTACGTGGGTTGCTTACATATGTTAAAAATTCAAATATTTAAAGTCGGTGCTAGCGTTGAGGTTTCAGCAACGAGGCAAGCAGACACGTTCATGGCCTTTGCAACCAAATGTCATGTGGTGTCATGTGGCATCTGCGTCAGGGATGTGTCATGTACCGGAGGCACGAGCATGTGGATGAGGCGCTGATTAGTGTTTTCGTTGAGCACTGGCATCCAGAATCCAGCTCATTCCATATGCCATGGGGAGAGATGACTATAACTCTCCATGACGTATTGTTGATCATTGGGCTGAACATCCATGGAAAAGACATGGGACCTCCACAGAAATGGCACGAGCAGTTGGGAATCAATGATCTGAAGAAGGCCTTGGTGGAGGAGGCGGAGGTGTTTTTTGAGCTGCCTGATGGGGCTGTGACATCTGATACCGTCCATGCTACGGACTTTAAGAAGCATTGCGAAGACCTGAGTGAAGAGCAGTGTGCGTCCGGGTTCTTGCTTCACTTGTTGGGCTCTTGTCTGTTTCCAGACAAGTCCCAACATAAATTGCCCGTGTACTACACTCCTTTCGTCTCAGATCCCTCGTCTAGCATGAATTATGCATGGGGTACTGGCGTTCTGGCCCACATGTATCGTAGCTTGGGCGAGTGCACAAGAAAAGAGGCAAGATTGATGTCGACATGCTACACTCTCATACAGGTAAAATAATAGTACTTAATTTATAATGAATTTTGTTGTTCACCATGAATTTTGTTCTAAATGTATTTATTCATTGAATCCATTTGGAACACATCATCATTTTCAGGCGTGGATCTACCAGTACTTCCCAATGTTTAGACTTGCAGAGAGTAGAAGTTGGGACTTTAATGAGCCGATCCCATATGCTCGTAAATGGGACCTTTCAGAGAAGCCCAACCGGATGAGGGACTACAGAACCGAGCTTGATATGATGATTGCTGAGAGAGTAAGTGCATCTACGGTCTCTCTATATTAAGTTAGAAATTCAATGATAGATATGTAATTGTTTGGCATCCCATTATGTTTAGGTTGACTGGATGCCATACGGTCTGATTGACTTCAGCAATGAATTCTTCGCTCCGTCTCTCTTTCATGGAGTTTTGTCTTGTCTTTGGATCACGGAGCCGTACATGCCCGATCGTGTGGCCAGACAGTTTGCCCGGGTACAACAAGTACCAAGACCGCCAATAGTGCCAATAAAGGCATGGAGGGGCCCTAAAATCAGCTCGTACACTGTGGAATACGACAAGGCTCAATTTGTATGGGATGCCCAGAACATACATTCCATGAGACTAGATGTGATGGGCCCTCGTGTCGTGCAAGCGCATGAGTGTAGCGGTGGTTACATGGGTTGGTACCTCCCACGTACACACCCATTCATCACCCCCCCGAGCATTGAAGATGCGACACATGTATGAAATTGACTAATTTGTAGGTTGTTGTTTGCGGTTAACACAACTCTTATTTCATTTACATATGAACGTTTTTGTGTTGTGTGCAGTGCATCGAATATTGCTACAGTCGTCTACACCCACATCGCACCCATGAATGTGAAGATGTATCAGAGGCGGTACGCCAATCACTAGATCGAATGTATCCCTTCCTACCCTAAGGATACTTTTATTATCGAACTTGTTATGGAAATTGTTTGTTTTATGGAAATCGTTATTGAACTTTGGATTATGGCAACAATGAAATTTTGTTATGTTTAGGGACTATCAACCTTTGTAGGGAGCAAACAATTGTATCTCTTTTTTAGTTAGTTTCATCGTTGTCTTTAGTGTAGATGTCTATACGAGTTTATGTGTGGTTTCAGGTGATTACAAACTGTGCGCTTTAACAGAATGTTATTTCTGGCGGTTTCTATGCCTTCTGTAAAATTGAAACTTGTGCGCTTTAACAGAACGTTATGTGTGACTTCTTTTCCTCTTTAGGGTTTAGGTTTAGGGTTAGGGTTATGGGTCAGAGTTTACTATTTTGGATTTTAGAATTTAGGGTTTAGTGTTTAGTATTTATGATTTAGGGTTTAGGGTCGGAGTTTACTATTTAGGGTTTTAGAATTTAGTATTTAGTATTTATGATTTAGGGTTTATGGTTTAGGGTTAGGATTTAGTATAAAAGACTCATGACTACAACTTTATACAGCTATATACTACAGTTGGTTATTAGCTGTCAATCACATTTCTTCTTTTTGAGACTGATTATTAGCTGTCAAACACATTGCCTTTTCACTATATAAGAAGCATTAGGGTTGTTTGTTCACTACAACATTTTCAACACAAGCGGCGCTTGAAGATACATTTTTTGGTAAGCATCTTCTTCCAATTTCTATCGATTTATTAACCCTAATTTTTTATATTAATGGATTCATGATATTTGTAGGAAACCAAACACTACAACAAATAATGATATACATCGTAGGTATAACCTCAAACTACTAAATGATATACATCGTAGGTGATTAATTTCGTATATTTTGTGTAATGTTGTTCATGTACTATCAACCTTTGTAGGGAGCAAACAAATTTAGCAAATCAGAGATATCATATAAAGCGAACGTTTACCAGAGACTATCCTAATTTCTTCAAACGCTAAAGCAACGAACCATATATGTTCTTTTTTTTTTTTCTAAGTTTATGATAAACTTATATTCTTTCCTGTATTGTGTGCTTAATGTGGTTGTATAGTCAATCAGCGTAATGAACAATTTGTTTTATCTTCTAGGTTGATTATTTTGTATTATTTTTTTATAAAGATTAGATAAAAGTTGGGCAACAAAATGGGGATAACCCTCTCCTAATGCCTATTTAGAAATAATAGTATGATTCATACACAACATTATAATATGATTCATACACAACATTGAAAAATAAATAAATACTAAAAATAAACAATAATATGATTCATACACAACATTATAATACACCAAAAACACCACACCTAACCACACGTTACGTGTGAATCTGAACCACACGTTATGTGTGGATCCTAACAACACGTAACGTGTGGAGCCTATGCGTTGAAAGACAATTTTGTCTGGAAAAAGTAACCGAGTTTATATAATATGTTACAAATTTTCTGCAATTGAGTAAAAAAGAAGGAATGTCCTTGGTTTCAGACAGTGGATTTGCCGCCATTTTCAGTTTACAAACAGTTGACAGGCTTGCAATATTTTAGGAGTCTGAAAAGGGGTTTAGAAAAAGCATCTACTGTCGATATGTTAGTTAGGCAACCTGCAAACGTAATCATTTTAGGCTCTTTAATAACTTTAATTGATTCGTATTTGTGTCATTTCAATGTAGTTAAACTACTAATAACACATAAAATGTTTTTTGCCAATAGTATACCATGTGCAAATTTAACATGGAAAAGGGAGAATATGCTTTGGAGTGGCAGGAAATTGAAATGATTAAAGAAACAAATCAAGAACATGTATGGCAGTATATCACGTGTATCTTTTGGACAATACAAAGATTCTACAGAATACAAGAACATGTGGTGTAGTGTGAACGGTGAACCTATCAATCTGATTTTGGCGGGAAGGGTTTGGGCTGAGTCAAAATCTGAGTGTCGGTTGTTTTGGGCTTCTGCATTTCATTGTACGATAACCTTAAAAAGTGACAGATTGGAGTAGTTGCTGTACCAGAATAGCTGGACCCGATCCAACTACAAACAACCAATCACATTCAGGCCCATTATTCAGCCAAAATGGTTGGATCTGGCCCAATTTCAGACTTGATAACAAGGCCCATGGCCGTCTCATAATTATACTGCAAAAATTAATATGTAGAGAATATCACAACCCGATTTGATGAGTACTGATGTCATTAGTTACCTCATGACTCTAGTTATGGAAGAGAGATCTACCTATTCATTTTATATAATTTTTTTTTGCCATAACCATTATATATAAATGTATAACATAAATTTAGAAGATTTGATTATACTTGATATTAGATCGTACTACAAAGTCTGCATTAAACAACTGTATTGTATATTTTGTATCTAATGAAAGTCAAAGGAGAAAAAATGATGAGTTGAGTGTTACGAATTCTGCGAGGTATTTTAAATTGGATGGTACTGAACTTTAGAAGTGTTTACTCTTTCTACCATTGACGAACAAATTAAATGTTTTTCATTATAATGAAGATACTATAAAGTGCTACTGTTATAAGAAGAAAAAAAATATAGACAAAATGGAAACGTAAGTCAAACATTGAAATAACTGTTATAATTTTATAAACGATTTTTCTAGTGTATGTCCATGGACACATGCTAATAAGTTAAAATATAAAATTATTTTCTAATACAGAATTGATAAATTCTTAGTAAAAAAATTAAACTAATAACTAAATAAATTATTATTAAAAATTGAATTTTATTATTAAAAATAAAGTTATTACGCTAGAAAAATAGTGACCCTTGTCGTGGTTGATCTAAATGAATATATATGTACAATTTTATAATTAAGCGTGAGACACGCTTTTATCCTGATGAACAGGTGGGAGACAATGGGTGACCATTGTCTTTTACTCTTTTGGACTCATAATTTGTCATTTTCCCCGAAGATCTCAAGATCTTGTTTTATAGTAACTGTTGCCCTTGTGATTATTGTATGAGTTAAGCTTAATTTTTTCAGTTAACCACTAAAGTATTGTTGTCTGACAGTAATTATCTCACACGCGACAATATGACAACGTTTGAGGTCGTACTCCTATCTATTTAATCTTAATTTATCTAATCATGTTGGATTTTGTCTCTCAATTGTCGGCTAATTAAGACAGTTATTATATGCACTACGTTTTTTGAACTTTCGCACTATAAATCACTACGTCAAATGTTGGCGTATTCCGTATACCTGCGTAGAAGGGTATTTTCAGGAAAATACGTAGGAATTAAAAAAAAAAAAACTCTACGCCAGGATCTTGCGTGATGTGAATATGGATCCCATCAATGGCTCGGTTCGTGCATAAGACGAGAAGGCTGAAGTTGAAGTTGCTTTAAGTGTTTCTAGTTATTTATTTAATTTAGAAATCAATTAAATTAGCTAAGTTAGTGGGTAAAGTAGTGCTAGATTAATAGCATTTTCTTTATTAATTAAATTAGCTAAGTTAGTGGGTAGAGTTAGTGCTAGAATATTAGCATTTTCTAGCATTTTCTTTAATTCACTTTTGTAGTCTATTTAAGGCATGTTTTCCATCATTTGTAAGGTAGGCTTGAATTGGAGATTATTAAAAAAATGTGAGCGTTTTGTTCATTTCAAGCCTCTTGGACGATGGCTTCAAGGTGTGTGATATCCTTGAGTGTCTTAGTCTTGTTTCGGTGTGTCGTATCCGAAACCCCTTTGGTGTGTCATATCCGAAGGCGGTTGGGTATTCTTGGTGTGTCATATCTATGAGTGTTCAACCTCGTCTCAAGGTTCTTGGTGAGTCGTATCCGAGGGTCGAGAGATACTTATCCCAAACTCTTCATGAACCTCGTTCATGAGAGTTATATCCATTTCAGTTTTTGAGTCAAATCTCCATCAAGTTCTTGCTTAGAGTCACAATTAAACACAACAAATGTCCTATTTTGAGAGTTTCGCCAAGAAGTTGCCAAATCAATGTTTTGGTGCCCTTCGTCTTGTACTGTACGGATCTTGGCATGTGCTTACGCACAACATTGCGTACGCAAGATCCTGGCGTAGAGATAGAATATGATTATTTGTGATATGGAGTTGGGGCATTTTTTGGAATTGTGCTTCTATGCCTGATCCTGGCGCATAATTTTTTTTCATTTTTTTTTCCTGAAAGCAACAAAGTGAATAACATATTTTTTAAAATCTGCATTTGACTGTAGTAATAAACGTTATCAAGGTTACATGACAATAAATTTGTTTGTATCATGAGGTTTCAATATACTTTTATTCATGTACATTTCTCCACCAATTTGTTTGATATTAACTGTTTGTTATTATTATTCTCGAAAATCACATATAACTATGGTTATATCTTATAACTATAAGGATATAACCAAATTGAAAATAACTATACTATATAATCATAGTATATAACTATATAATATAACCATAGTATATAACTATATGATATAATATATGATATAACTATAGTATATAACTATAGAATATAACCAAATTGGATATAAGTATAAGATATAATATATGATATAGCCATAATATATAACTATAAGATATAATCATAGTATATAACTATATGATATAACCATAGTATATAACTATAGAATATAACCAAAGTATACAACTATAGGATATAATGATATAATATAACCATAGTATATAACTATATGATATAATATATGATATAACTATAGAATATGGGGTGTTCAAATCTAGACCGGACCGGTGAAAATACGGTCCGGTCTTCGGTCTAGATAATTTCCTTAATCTGGTCCGGTCCAGACCTGTGGACCGGATTTTTTTAAATTTTTTTTAATTTATATGTTTTTACATGTTGCATTTTAGGTGAATTGAAGGGAAAAAACACGGGCGCGGAAAGGAGGCCGCGAGCGCGGCCTTGAAAGAACTCAGCTAAGATGCCAAGAAGCAAAGCCGCGTCGCGACCAACAAGGCAGCGGACGCGGATTTTGAAGAATTCGCTGAAGTAAAAAACAAGCAAAGCCGCGATCGCGGCCAACAAGGCAGCGATCGCGGCTTTGCTTGTCTTTGACTTCAGCGAATTCTTCAGAGGCCGCGCCCGCGGCCTCCTTTCCGTGCCCGCGACCTCCTATTATAGTATATAAGTCTAAGTATACTAGATTTAATGAAATACTATAGTATATAAGTGTAACTATAGGAAATTTAATAAAATACTATAGTATATAAGTCTAAGTATACTAGATTTAATGAAATACTATAGTATATAAGTGTAATTATATGAAATTTAATGAAATACTATGGTGTATAAGTCTAAGTATACTAGATTTAATGAAATACTATAGTATATAAGTGTAACTATAGGAAATATAATAAAATACTATAGTATATAAGTCTAAGTATACTAGATTTAATGAAATACTATAGTACATAAGTGTAACTATATGAAATTTAATGAAATACTATGGTGTATAAGTCTAAGTATACTAGATTTAATGAAACACTATAGTATATAAGCGTAGCTATATGAAATATAATGAAATACTATAGTACATAAGTGTAACTATATGAAATTTAATGAAATACTATAGTATATAAGTCTAAGTATACTAGATTTAATGAAATACTATACTATAGGCAAAGCTGCGATCGCGGCCATGGGGGCAGCCATCGCGGCCTTTGAAGGAATTTGCTGGAGCCATAAAGAGCAAGCCGCGGTCGCTTCATACCGGTAAAGTTTTCTTTATATTTCATGTGATATATTATTATATACTATAGTTTCCTTTTAATTATATCTTATAGTTATATCCAATTTGGTTATATCTTATGGTTATATCCTATAGTTATATAATATGGTTATATCATTTAGTTATATCAAATTTGATTATATCATATCGTTATATCATATAATTATATATTATGATTATATCTTATAGTTATATCCAATTTGATTATATCTTATGGTTATATCCTATAGTTATATAATATGGTTATATCATTTAGTTATATCCAATTTGGTTATATCTTATGGTTATATCCTATAGTTATGTACTATGGTTATATCTTATAGTTATATCCAATTTGATTATACCATATCGTTATATCATATAATTATATATTATGATTATATCTTATAGTTATATCCAATTTGGTTATATCTTATGGTTATATCCTATAGTTATATAATATGGTTATATCCTTTAGTTATATCCAATTTGGTTATATCTTATGGTTATCTTATAGTTATATCCAAATTAGTTATATCCTATAGTTATATCCTATGGTTATATCCTTTAGTTATATACTATTGTTATATCCTATAGTTATATATTATGGTTATATCGTATAGTTATATCCAATTTGGTTATATCTTATGGGTATATCCTATAATTATATACTATGGTTATATCGTATAGTTATATCCAATTTGGTTATATCATATCGTTATATCCTATAGTTGTATACTTTGGTTATATTCTATAGTTATATACTATGGTTATATCATATAGTTATATACTATGGTTATATCATATAGTTATATACTATGATTATATCTTATAGTTATATATTATGGCTATATCATATATTATATCTTATACTTATATCCAATTTGGTTATATTCTATAGTTATATACTATAGTTATATAATATATTATATCATATAGTTATATACTATGATTATATTATATAGTTATATATTATGATTATATAGTATAGTTATTTTCAATTTGGTTATATCCTTATAGTTATAAGATATAACCATAGTTATATGTGATTTTCGAGAATAATAATAACAAACAGTTAATATCAAATAAATTGGTGGAGAAATGTACATGAATAAAAGTATATTGAAATCTCATATGATACAGACAAATTTATTGCCATGTAACCTTGATAACGTTTATTACTACAGTCAAATGCAGATTTAAAAAAATATGTTATTCACTTTGTTGCTTTCAGATTTTTTTTTCCCTGCGCCAGGATCTGGCGTACGCAAGGATCAACCCAATTCCAAAAAATGTCTCAACTCCATATCTCAAATAATCATATTCTATCTCTATGCCAGGATGTACGCAAGATCCTGGCGTAGAGGTTTTTTTTAAATAAATTCCTACGTATTTTCCTGAAAATACCCTTCTACGCAGGTATACAGAGTACGCCAATATTTGGCGTAGTGATTTGTAGTGCGAAAGTTCAAAAAACGTAGTGCATATAGTGGAACCGCTAATTAATCATCAACAAATAATGCCCCAAATATTGTCACACTGTACAAGTACTGTAGTACAACTGTACAAGTGCGCCTAGTTCACATGTGAATAGAGGAAAACAACCCTAACCGAAATACCGATAATATTCAGGTTAATTGAATAACTATTTCAAATAAAAATTTGGTGAAACTAGTGAGAATTTGTTTAGGATTTTGTTACGGCCCGGGTCCATTGACGCTACCCTAGTGTAACAGGTCTGCATGTCATACACCCAAATCATTCACATGGTCCAGGCCCATCAGGCGCTATCATGCAGCAACTTAATTGGTTAGCAAGTGTGCCTACAGCCACTTATTAAAGGGAGGTCGGTGTTCGATTTCCGCCTCCAACATCCTGCATGATAGCGCCTGATGGGCCTGGGCCATGTGAAGAGTTGGGTGTATGGCATGCAGGCCTATTACGGTAGGGTAGTGTCAATGAACTCGGGCTTAGGCCGTAACAGATTTACTTTTAAAACGCAATTAACCAAATTAAAAATTTCCAGACAAACAAATAGACTTAGGTTAAACAATTGTTTTGGTCCTTATATATTTTGTTGAAATATCTATCTCACATTTAAAATTATAACATAACTAAGCTTAATATATTATTGGTTGATGAATTACTTCTTTTATTGACAATTGGTATTATGATGATTTATGTACTAGGCTTTGCGGTGCATGTGCACTCCTACATGCTTCGGTGCTTGGTCCCTTTCATGACATTTAAAGTTGAGACATAACCAAGCTGGCTGTCGGTGGACTACCCTTCAATTCTAAATTAAAAAGAGTAGATTATAACTACCGATAATTATCGGGCTTTTTTTTATAACTAATTTGGTTATTTTGAGTTTGCGCTACTAGTATATTTTGAGTTTATAATGTATCATTTATAAGAGAAGGAAAAGTATCATGTGCGAAAGTTTATTAACGTACAAAATACGAAAGAATTATAACCGTCCGATTTGCTTCAGTTTTTTGCATTGTTACACGCGCTTTCAAATTTTTTTTTTCGCTCCATCTGTTCGCTTCAGCCTTCTTTTTTTTGCTTCAGCTTTTCTAATTTTTTTTTTCAAATTTTTGTTTGCATTGTTACACAAACTTGTACTTTTTTTTATTCATTTGCACTTCATCCTTAACCACTTGCACTTATGTTTAACAGCTTGCACTTTCGTTCTATTCGCTTGCACTTATTCATTATTCTGATACACTTTCTGTTCGCTTACTTGTATTTTAAATATTTTTTAATATCATATTTGCTTGCACTTTCTGTTCACTTACTTGCACTTTACTATGTATTTTCATGTACTTTCTTCCTATTGGCTTGCACTTTCGTCATTTCACTTGCACTTATTTATTATTCTGATGCACTTTCTGTTCACTTACTTGCACTTTACTTCGTATTCTCATGCACTTTCTTTCTATTGGCTTGCACTTTCTGTTATTTAATCTCTTGAACCTAAAGTGCAAGCATATAAGAAAAAAGTGCAATCAGAAAACATAAAGTATAAGAATATAAACACAAAGTGCAAACAAATACAATGTGCATTCGAATATACACAATGTGCAAGCAGAATAAACAAATGTTCAATGAAAACATAAAGTGCAAGCATATAAGAAAAAAGTACAAGCAAAAAAATACAAAGTGCAAGCGAATAAACACAAGGTGCATTCGAATATACACAATGTGCAAACTAATAAATAAAAGTGCAATCAGAAAACATAAAGTGCAAAAAAATAAACACAAAGTACAAGTAAACATAAGGTGAATTCGAATATACACAATGTGCAAGCAGAATAAACAAATGTGTAATGAAAACATAAAGTGCAAGCATATAAGAAAAAAATGCAAGTAAAACAAAACAAAGTGCAAGAAAATAAATACAAAGTGCAAGCAAACATAATAAAGCGGGTGTAATGACACACTCCATAGCGCTGACCATGATGGACGGCTGAAGATCTTTCGTATTTTGTATTTTAACAGCCTTTCGCACCCGAATCGCGTCCATAAGAGAAATATCATATCATTGGACCTAGCTACTCTAACCAATTCTTAGGTGGGCCGTTAAAACACGTTTAATGGGGTAATGTGTTGGAAGTGTGAACAATTCATATGCATGCATCATTTCACACACCGGTGTACGTAAGCCTGTACATTTTGCTCTTAATTAGAAAACATAAAGGTCTTAACTTGATTGATTGGTAGGTTGCTCTTTTGTACTCCCTCCGTCCCATATTATAAGCAATATTTGAGAACGCATCACTGTTCATCGTTGAAACTTCGGTTTAAGATTTCTTCTAATATATAAGAAAAAACATAGTCATGTGGGGTCTTGTTTGATTCGTCTCAACGAGTACTTTAATAATATCAAAAAATTATAATTTTTAGGATTATGTAATTAGAGATATTAACGATACAAAACCCGTCTCGACGGATGTGCCCGGATCAAATAGGGCTTATATTTTGGGACAGATGGAGTGGATCAAATGAGGCTTATATTTTGGGACAGATGGAGTAATAATTACTACATGCTACCAAAATAGAGGAAACGTCCACAAGTTTAATAGGACAAGAAATGAAAAATACACCAATTAGTGTGTAAATGTATGAATTAACTAATGCTGCCAAAATATATGGACAGAGGGGGGCCAAAACTGATTAAAGCATGCTGCACTACGTGCGGTTGATATGAGTGACAACTGATATATCATAATATGTGGATGCATACCCCTTTCTATCAGATCCAAAAAGGACAAGTTTCAATAATTTAGTACGATTGAACTACACTATTAAATGTATTATACTACACTATACTACATTAAACTCTTAAAATTTATTTATTATAATATATATATATATTATAGGATAATCCAAACTAACGCTTAAGCCTTCAACAAACGTGTACATGGCATGTTTGGATTACATGTCATAATATCTTATTTGATATTATAATGTCAAATTTGACATTAAATCTCAGGATTTAATTTTAAATTTGACATTAAAGTTTAGGATATATTTAATGTCAAATTTGACAGTATAATACCAAATAAGATATTATGGTATGTAATTCAAACATATCCTAGGATTTTGTATCTGGTTCAGACCAGGTCGAACTGAAAACAATCTAGATATCGGTTCAGACACTAGAATTCTTGAAATACTTGGACAACCGACGGTCCGAGGAATTAATGCTTTTATTTTCATTTTAAATAACAAGTAAGGTTTTTCCTTTTTCTTTAAATATTTTTTATGACATTGGACCATATTTTTTGTTATTAACTTATTTTGTAGAAAATAATAACTGTTTATAGTATAATGTATTACAAAAACATGAAAATAACAATAAAGAAATTTCAAACTGAATCGAAACCTAGCCCGGAATTCAAAAATTATTATATGGATTGTGGATCGGACTGGACTATATCTGGTCTGCTCTGGGTGAATTATGCACACCTTAATACTTCGGGTCCGCCTTATTTGGAGTTGAGACTGAACCGGATCCTAAGAATTCAAAATTGAACACCCGCATAGTGAAATGGTACGTACGTGGACTCTTTCTGATGTAACTATTATAATATAAGTAATTACGCAATTCAAACATTTGAGCTACGTGAGTAACACACGTACACAGAAATAACTTCTAATGGTTACATATATATATATATACAGTCTATGACAATAACCAATCAGAGTCCCACGTATCAAGTATATATGCTAGTTGAATACTTCCGAACTCAAAGATGAAATATGAAATTATTATATATTCATAAAATACCTAACATGTTAACTTAGCCCGGCCTTGAAAAATATCCATGGGCTCATCATGTTGATATTCGATCCGATTCTACAACAAAAGTTAAAACATAACTAAATCTAGTATATAAGTTTAGTAAATTACTTTTATTATTGTTAATTGTTTTTGGTGTTGATGAAATCTCATAAGACTTATAATGTACTTGTATGTGCATCAGTGCTCGCACGACCACTAATCTACATATTTACGTATGGTTTAACACATCCTATATATGTATTTTGTAACTTGTGAAACATTGCTAACACAATTAACCTATATATAGAAACCAAACAAATGATCGATGTTGCCTTCCATTTTCCAATGTTTTGAACTTAATTTTGACGTTAACACATCCTCATGTGAACTAGAAAAAAAGAGAGTTTGCTAATGAAGTGTGCTTATATATGTTGTGGCGTGCTATGTGCAACTCCCCTAAAATTTACAAAAAGAAAAAGCTATACAAAGGAAATAAAAGAAACTAAACAACACATAAGAACACTTGGACCCACAAACCCTAGTGACGCCATCTCTTTCAAAAGAGGGTTTTATCCTACTCATGAATGATGTGGAAGGTATTTGGAGTTTAGACTGCAATCTTTTTTGTGGAGACTTGACTGTGGGAGCATGAAAATTCCTTACCTTCCAATCATATCAGACAGCACCTAATTCAAAAGGTGAAAAAGTAAAAATCCAATAGATAATAAAAAGACTTTGTTTATCTCAAGATAACAAAGTATGATTATTTCCAATCAAAAAAAACAAAGTATGATTATCAGCACTTTGATTATGGATGCAGTGTCAAAAGGTGAAAAAGTAAAAATCCAATAGATAATAAAAAGACTTTGTTTATCTCAAGATAACAAAGTATGATTATCAGCACTTTGATTATGGATGCAGTGTCATTTAAACAGTTTAGATACATTTCACTTGTGTTGAGGAGAAAAGACAAACAACATGAAATTAAACATCTCAATTCTCAACTAATGCAAGAGATTAGATGCATCATGCATGTGAATATGTGATTTATCTATTTATATGCATTATCAACTCTTCCAAGACACCTTATGACCACGATGTCACGAGTTTTAATCCCTCTCTTTTATTGTAAAGACTTAATGTATCCCTTTGAGAATTTTTTTATTTATAGGCATTTTCATTGACTCAATAGTTAATCTACATATTTTGGGGGGAATTACTATATTGATTAAGAACATGATAATCTTAGTAGCTGCAGAAATTAGATGGATTTAAAATTCCAAAAAATGTGAAAACTGAAAAACAATCAACGGTCAGAACTGAAGTGAGGCTTGGTGGAAGTTGAAGACTGTTGGAAGTGTGAACCGGGTTAGGGGTTGCAGTGGGGCCCTTTGCCACTTTGGAATTTTTTGCGGGGTCCCTCCAGACAAGCAACCTCATTCTTTCGGTGTTTTTTTTGGCATTTTTTAATATTGTTTTGCCTCCCTCCAAATTCCAGAGCCTATTTATATGACCATCTTCAGCTCATCTTCATTCCCCCTTCTTCTCTTCTCTTCTCTTGCACTAAACACTCCAATTCATTACTTCTCTCCTATATATATATATATTTACTTGTTCTTTTGCTATTCTCCTTTGCTAATTGACATTGATTCTTGTCATTTAGGACTTTTATTCAACATTTTAACGGATTTCAGCATCTGGGCATTGAAAATTAAACAGGGTTCTGCAAGTTCTAGCTCAAATTTCATTGTAATTTTAAGAAGCTTAAGCAGAATTGTTACTTTAAATTTTGTGGGCATAATTGGGTTAAGTGGGGCTTGGTTACACAAAAAAGAAGAATTTTTCCCTTCAGAAGATGATCATAGGTTTTAACAAAGGATACATCTTGAGGAAGTTCTGCTTGATTCTTGAAGCCAAGCATTGTGTTGAAAAGAGCTTCTACTTCTGGATCTTCCAGATTTTCAATAGTTATAGCTTTGGCACTCTCAACCTGTTGTTTTAGTTTTGAACTTGGTATACTTTGTACTCCAATTCCTTCAGAATTCTATAGAAGAGAATTGATAGGCAGTTAGTTTTGGTATAATGGGATCCTTGCCACCCGGTTTTCGGTTTCACCCCACAGATGAAGAGCTAGTAGGATACTACCTTAAAAGGAAGGTAGAAGGACAGAAGATTGAGCTTGAAGTAATTCCTGTCATAGATTTTTACAAGTATGATCCTTGGGAGTTACCAGGTAATAAAAACACCTCAACAATCACCAAATTTTACAATCACATTTTTAATTTCTTACTGAATTCCATCCCATTTGCAATGCATTGCAGATAAGTCATATCTTCCAGGAAGGGACTTAGAATGGTTCTTCTTCTGTCCAAGGGACAAGAAGTACCCAAATGGCACAAGAACAAACAGAGCCACCAGAGCTGGCTACTGGAAAGCCACTGGAAAGGACCGAAAAGTCGTCTCTGGATCATCATCCATCATTGGTTACCGTAAGACCCTTGTTTTCTATCAAGGGCGCGCTCCTTTAGGGGACCGAACCAACTGGGTCATGCACGAGTATCGCCTCTGTGATCAACATTCTGATGGGTCACCAAATTTCAAGGTAAATCAAGATGCACTTGAGTACCAGTTCATATGGATTAGTAGTACTTAATTGTATGATTGCTTTTCCAGGGAGCTTTTGCACTGTGTCGTGTTGTTAAGAAGATTGAAGCTAAACTGAATTCAACTGTGGAGGTCAATCACAACAAGAGTATTGACTTGGCATCTGCAGAAACATCAACAAATGAGCTTCTAAGCATTTCAAATGAATCTGCATTTCATAGCCAGTTAAACCAGAGTGCACATTCCACCCCAATCTCTTCACCATTTGATACAAGCTCAGCTCAACCCAACTCAGATAACATGTGGGTCTCTCCTGAGCTGATCCTTGATTCCTCCAAGGTATGACTGACATCTGTTTCGTACGAAAACTTTCACTTTCGCGCCTTTTTCAAGAACCTCAACTGAAAAACATGTTTGTGTGGCGTTTTCCACAGGAATGCTCACAAGGGCAAGAAGCTGTTTTAAGCTACTTGCCACAATTAGGCAACCAAAACTCAATGGTTTCATCATGGCAGCCTTACAACCAAGAGGGTATTTCCCAAAGCTTGCCATACTCAAACTTCAATGGGGAATTTGAGCAGCTGAGGCTCATGGGAAATATGTCACCTTACTCAGAGAACATGGACTATGTAGGGTATTATGGGAATGAAGACATACAATATGAGTGCTATGACCACATCAATACCTATACAGGGCTGTTTTAACTCTACTTAAATTCTCTTTTCTACCATGCTTCCTTGATTTTTCAGTAGTGTTCTTCCAAGAAGACGGCTTTTTACGGCTTGTTCTTGGGATGAGAAATCATGGGTCTTCTCTATATCATATGACTTGAGTACCTTGTTAAGAGTTCTTAGTGACAATCACTATTATCGATTGCGCTAAGAGATTGCTCGAATCGCGTTTCTGTATCTTCTTTGTTGTTGTAACCTAAGAATCTATGGAAGGCACTTTCTGTTTCACATTGTCTATGTAAACAATGAACAAAAGCGTTACATTGAATGAGGAAATGCAATTGCTGAAAAGGTCATATCAATAATGTTAATGTAGAACAACACCAGCAAGCTTGTCCTTAACAAACTCAAGCATTAAACTTGTAAAGACTGTCCCTAACTCTTGGAGCTAACATGTGAAGTGGCAAGATACAAACTTTTCAGGTCATCTGGGTTTATTTTTTCCAGAGTTTTTTCTACAAACAAGACAATTTTATTGTCTAACTTTACTAGTTTATTTTTTTTCCTTCTATTCTTTTCTGGTGTGAACCAAGGACAAGTTATATGAAATATTAGTGCAACAACTTTCATAGAAAGACCCTTCAAAGTTCAAACCCTGCAACTGTCATATTCAGCATCTCATATTTCATAATTCATATGGTTGCTTTCATTATCACATTTTAAGCACCCAGCAGCTAAAGCTGGCTTTTCCTCCTCATCCCCTCAATTATAGCTTCTAAAAACTGGCTATTCAAACTTCCAGCAAAACAAATAGTGTTTGTTGTAACAGTATTTGCATCTTCTGGTTCACATCTGACTATACATGCTTTTTCACCAGCTTTGGACAACCCTAATCATGTACTTCATCAGCTTTGAAGCAGCAGCTCGCTTGATACATTTCATGAGAAATGTACCAATTAGGCAAACCGATATAAAGTTGCATGATTAAGCCTTTCTTAAGCTGAAATTTTCTGAACGACACTCCTGAATAAGAAATAAGAATATCTCAGTAAAAAAGAATGGCACTACTCAAACTTTCAACAAAAGCTCCCAACAAAGTCTAAAGCATCAATTAGGCTCTTCTTTTTCATTGCAACACCTAGCTCAGATTCCCATTAAAATGGATACGCCGTCCTCGGATCTCGCCATAGATTTAATCAGAGGACTGTGTTAATCATCCTTCTACGTGAGTGTGGGGCATCGAATAAGCCCTTTGCCCAACTTACGTTGGTCCCAAATCTTTCTTTAGACACACTGAAGGAAGCTAATAAAAATGATTACTTTGGAGTGCAACTTTGCTTTTGGGATTATAAAGAGAATCATTGGTGAACTGTGATCGTGTAATTAGGATGATGCTGAGTGTTTCATATACATTAAACTATGATTAAGACTAAAAAGAAACTACAAACAAGTTTATGTTCAGGTTCTGTTTCACACTGCAGAGACCTATATATGGAGCAGTGTTTGTATCCCAGATTCCCAGTCCAACGGGAACCAAGGAAAAGCTATAAAAGGAACTGTCACCCCCTACACAAAAGCAAACTAAACTTACGTATTTATACATTAATGCAAGTTTAGAAAGTATTAATAAGTTATAGACAGAAGAGTGTCTACAAGTAATGCTGCAACTGTAAGTAATGCAATTTAGCTTTTTGTAACAAACAAATCCGATTCTTTGCACCCTGATCTGTCAAAATGTGGATGCAATAGAAGGACTTGACCATACCCTGAATTTCTGGATTCTGGCA
This sequence comes from Rheum nobile, assembly GCA_027886185.1. Classification (NCBI taxonomy): domain Eukaryota; kingdom Viridiplantae; phylum Streptophyta; class Magnoliopsida; order Caryophyllales; family Polygonaceae; genus Rheum; species Rheum nobile. The sequence goes on along the minus strand of WOAB01000366.1, from coordinate 160,729 downwards.
GATAATTTTCTAACTCAAACTTCATAATAGTTTCAGGCTAGTCGACATGGGAAGCATCGAAAGTGTTTCATTTCAAATGTTTGCTTGTGCAAAGAAAACAATGAGGACGACAAGAAAGAAAATGATTGAATGACTTAAGTTCAAATGCAAGAAAGAAGCAAACAATCAAGCTTTAAATTGAGCTTTCAGCACTATCATATAAGCAAGCAATCTGGAAAACAAAAGTTGTTTCCCTCCAAACAAGACTTTCAATAGAAGCTTAAAAAGGGTTTGGCATGTGTATATTGTATATATGTATCATCACCTTGAAAATTTTTGTAGTTCAGTTCTAAACAAAAGGACTGGAAATGATCTCAGAAGAGCTTACCAGTCGTTTTATTTCTATCCAACCAACGGACAGCAGAAGAATTGGATAACCGTTGGCTGTGTATTTCTCCACCCTTTATTCAAATAGTAAGATTTCCTTTGCGCATTATTTGCAGCTTCTGAAGTCCATGCAGAATTACGAGCTTGCACCGAAAACCCGAATTCTCTGCTCAATCGGTGCACGACAGCAGGGACAAGTAGCTTTACCCTTCTTCCCATAATCCTTACTACAGCTTGCACACACCACCTGGTGGGCACAAGGGAGGAAGACCACAGAGACTTCTTCTTTCATACAGATCAAGCATCCTCTGTCTCCACTAAGTCCTCTATCTGAAATGTTTTTATCTTGTTCAACAAGTTCACTGAATAGCCTGGCAACTGTTGATCCTTGGGTTGGTCTAGTGGCCTGGGACTTCCCAGTGGGCAGAGCGTCTGGTGCATCATTTTGGTCAATCGTAGACTGTACACTTGATTTCAAACGCAAGAGCTCCTGCTCAAGTCTCTGAAGATCATCCCTGTGACGCTGAAAGTCTATCTCTATCTTTAACCGCAAGGCCTCAAGCTTTCTTTTGTTGCCGACTTCAGTTGCTTCCTTGGCACGTCTTTCCTCCTCCACCTGCGATAGAGCTTGCTCTTTTGCTACTACCTCCTCTCTCAATTTTGCCTATAATAATACAGCATATGGCAACATTTGAATATAGGAGTCACTAGACAGCATCAGAGACCATGGAAGAATAGCACCAAGGAACAGCAATACAGCATTACAGGCAGATGTACAACAGGAAGCTATTATAAGAGGCAAAAGAGATGATAAGTCTAAAAACAATACAAAAATTTCCCACACCTGAACAAGTCATCCCCTGCCCCTAACAACCACAATAAGTATATTAAAACACAGGAAATGAGCAACAATGAAAGTTCCTTTCACAATGGTGACAATAAAACAACAGGATGAGAAATACAAAAGAAATAAATAAAAAAATTTGGAAGTGTGGATGAAGATAGCAGATGAAAATGCTACATCCAATTATCTAAAGCATCAAAGAAATTTCTAGGAGATAGTCTAGGAAGTCCAGATAAATACAAACAAGCATTATCAAGAGAAAAGCATGATCTTATCAAAATACTTAGGAAACACTTGAAGCTGGCAGCGATATCTTCTCTTCTAAATTTCTTGTAAACTTAACAGTTAACACCAACTTCCCAGAGTTATAAGCTAGCGACAAAATGTTTTCCAGATTTAATATTTCATGTATCACTTTTTAGTTTTTACACAAGTCTTTCTGTTCAAGAAAGCTACTATCTTTGTCATAAAAGAGAAAAATGGGACATTTCAAAATCAAGGAGAGGAAGACCATGTTCAATTGGGCTGCAGCTAAATTGAAGAGAGTACCCTGGCAAGTGGCACCCAACCAAAAGTCCCGTCTTCTATTAAGAGGAAAGAGTAGAAATAAGAGCAAAAGAGGAGGTTGTTACCACACACGAATAAATTTAATTTTCTTTCTTTCCCTTGGAGAGCACAACTATTTAGTACTCCCTATTTTGTTGTGTTCCCACCGCAATGTCTATCTTCATCAAAGTGAACTTGTTTACAGCAAGATTATAGTTACCTCAGACAGTATATTCATCATATATGACTGTCTCTCTTATGTAACTGAATTGCAGATTGATAGTACCTCCCCAACCCCCAATATCCACAGAATTAAATATATGAAACCACTCATCTTAAAAGAAATATGATACACTAAAGAAGTGCAGAGTAAAAAAAGAGGCCACAGAAATACCTCAGCATCCTTCTGAGCAGCATTGATCTGAGCCAACTGCTGCTGCAGCTTGGAAATTTTCTGCTTTTCAGCAGCAATTTCCTCCTGCATTTTTGCTTTCCGTTTCTCCCAATTCAAAAGCCTCTTGAGGTACTTTTTCTCTCTCTTTGCAACCTCCAGGCACGTAGTAATAGACTCTGAAGCACTCAACTTGGAAGCCTCCATCTCTGCTCTGATTTCTGCATTCTCAACCTCAAGCTGTCTTACAGCTGCATTTGCTCGATCAACTTGACTGCTTGCCTTCCTAAGAGCATTTTCCATCTCAGATAGCCTCTTCAAAGTTGTGTCCTCCAGACTCTGCTTCCCTTTTTTCAGTCTTTGTGTCTCGTCCCTCTCCATCCTCAATATCTTAAGCTGTGTCAGATCACTACTCAATTTTTTAGCTGCTTGCATTGCCTTCTGTTGAGCCCATTCCTTGCGCTCCTTCAACTGCCTCTCCAAGTCCTTTATCTGATTTGCAAGAGTACCCAGGATCTCATCCTTATGCTCATCAGGAACTTGCTCCAAGTTCTCATCCAAATTTAGATCTCTGAATTTACTCAAGATTGAGTTCACTGCCTCTTGGTTCTTCAAATTCTTAGCCTCCTCTCCCTGCTCAGAAGGCACATCAGCCACTGGTGCAGTTGCTTTGGACATATCACCACTCGATACCGAGCTGGGCCAAGCCTGAGATTGTGTTTGAAACTGCTTTGAGTTTGCCCGAAATCCAGCTGCAAAGGCAGCAACATTTCTCTTCAATAGGGATTTCATAGAAGGACTGAGATTAAACCTTTTGGGACAATCAATCTCCCTCTGCTGAGCCGACTGAGATGCATAAGAAAACAGCCCACTAAACCCATTAACAGGAAGCTCTGAAGTCCCAGCATATCCAAAACCCCACCCCCCATGGAACCTACAGAGACCGGGAGTAGCACCATCCATGCCTGAACTAGGCGTGCTACTATTACTCACACCCTCCACATTGCTTCTGGCAGCACTGCCACATCCATTAGGAGTCGGAGCAGCAAGAACAGGAATCTCTATTGTGCTCGCTCTGCCTACATGAAGATCACTCATAAGAAGACACCACATAGCATCTCCTTTGCTCAAATGCGGGCGAACCTGTTGCAACAAGCAAACCATGGCTGCTAGCGAATACTCCACCAGCTGGCTCAAATCCGTGAAAACAAGTTCAGAATCCTCAGCAAAATTCTTGTGATTAGCACAACAACCGCCACCATTCAGATAAGCCAGAGCATTGTGCAATATATTCGTGAGAACATCCATCCCACCATAGCAATGACCATTCCTCAATATCGACTTCAAAGCAGCCTCATCATCATATCCCAAAGCCACTAGCTTCGCAATTGCCTCGTTGTACAAAAACTCCAGATTCTTAAAAAGAATCTCATCCAACTGCTCCTCAGTACAGTACCCCCAGCCACAATTGTCGAAATTGGGATTATGGGAATCGGAATTAGGGTTAGGGTTATAGCAATTACTAACACTGGGGGGAACATGCGAGCAACCGATCGGGTAGCCTAAAGGCCTGGGTCCGGATTCAAGCATGGATTTAGGGAGCGGCGGTACCTTTTCGGAGGGATTGCCATGATCGGCGTCTAGCTTCACCGATCGGAGCCTCCGATTGGTCCGGATGTGCTTGTCTCTAGCAGTACAGCCCATTTGGAATGCTTTTTTACTTGTCTCGCAAAGGAAGAAAAAACCCTACCTGCAAGAAGAGAAAGAATTGGAAGATTGAAGTGAAAATTTGAGACAGAAGGAGAAGAATCAGGTTCAAAATTAAATCAGATTGAGAGAATACAAGTCGCAGCTTAGATTCGGTGAGGATCGCTACGTATTCGCCTTTTTGAGGGAGAGTGTGAAGAGTGCTGGCCTGCAGTGGTGGCGAGGAAGAACCGAGCTTGTGAGAGAAAGAGAGGAATTGGAAATGCTAATAAGCGTGACGCGTGCATGAGGTTTGAGTGCAGGTGGAATCTGGAGAAGGAGAAATCGGGGCGGGCCCCATTTTTCCATATTCGTTGTGGAAGTTGGGCCGGTAGATGGGCCTATGGTTTTGACATAAGTTCGGTCCACTGTTCAACAATGCTGATTTATTGGCAAATTTCTTGATCATATTTCCCTGATCTTCTCCCTTATCCTGTGATTTACCAATCCAAACTTGAATATTTACGTAGTTCTTTTGAAAGGAATATAATTACGTTGACTGAATTAAAATGGTCTTTATGTCATCAAAGAAAGCCACTCCAATTATTAGTTTTTGGAATTAGTACTGTATTTTGGAAGCCATTATTTATTTATTTTTGGTGAAATGCAAATTTTTTTTTGGAAGCCATTATTAATTACTTCCAACGTTCATGTATGCAGTTCTTGTACAATTACTTGTACCAATGAAGACAATACAATGTCCACACTCCACGGTGAAGTAATGATGATTGGCCTGCATAAAGTTCATATTTCGGGAAGATACAGTTCAAGAATTACATGCCATGAGGCAAGAAAACAATCTACAACGCTCTATTATCACATAAAATCGTTCATATACAGGTGCATAATTAGGTTATAACCTCTTCCCAGAAGAGGCTAACAAGCTCTGGGTTAAACTCTTGAGTTTTAACCCGAAAAAGCTTTCAAGGTTAATCAAGAATTCCCGAAATTTATTCATCACCCATGGCCAGCTCTAATGCATAATCATCCCTTTCCTGCAGAGCACGAGACAGATCATAACAGTAAGCTCAATCACAATCAAGTTACTCCTATTGCAGTAAATTGGTCAGCTTTCTTATCTTCCTATCCTAAAATCCTAAATGAATTAATCAGATTAATAAGTTTCTTTGGAGAAGAGCTTACAATTGGTCCACGGGCGAAATATCTCCCAAATTGAAGCCAATACACCTGCAAATGATATTCTCAAAGTCAAAACTCCATAGTTTGCATAAATTAGATGCTGGTAAATATAGAGTATCATTTAAACAAAATCTCAATCGTCCATGGCTTCTGCTAAAAAACGAGCACAAGCAATCATCCCTTGTTGCTGAAAAGATCAGACTGAATTGGTAGAGATGCATATTGTTAAAAAAAAACTCCTGATGGCCTCAGCAGTGAGCACCAGGTAGTAATAATACTCACAAGAGACCAGTGAGTCTAGTCATGTTGTCACAATGAAGATCCAACGAGTAGATTATGAAGTCGCGCAAAGGATTTATTTAGACACAGGAAATTTAGCTCTCACCTCATCTTCATCTTGGGTTTCTACTTCAATATCAGAAGACGGGAAGCCAACACAGAGAAGTGCATAGCCCTGCATTGGAAGAGAGAACCAGAACAGAGTTAATGCATATTCATATTTGTCCATTAATATTGACATTTACTTTGATAGCCAGGTACCCAAAAGACACCATACACAATGATACACGCCTCTTCATGATAAGCTCAATGTCCAGCTATTTTGGATTTTTGGTGTATTAAGAACAATATACAGGCTAGTTCTTTTGTGTCACCACCAATGAGTAATAAACAAAATCTAATGAGCATGATAATCTATAACTCCACTGGGCCATTTTCTTAAATATATGCTCTGAAGCCCAATTATCACATGGCAATGGACTATACCAATACATATGCACATGAAAGATAGCTAGAACAAGCGACGTCTAAGGTATCTCAAAGATTATACATGCCTTGGACTTCAGCTCAGCAGATATGCCCAAAGCTTCAGGCTGTCTGATGTCACCAGATTTTATACGAACGGCGCAACTAGTACAACAACCTGTAACATGAAGGCACCAGCAATTTTAGTTGCAGTTCACTAAACCAATGTGATCATAGGAAGAGCCAGGACTTTTTTTTATAAAATTTCATTACATATCCTACATCTTCCATTGTTGAAAACTCTCCAGGGAAGTTGGCCTTGATCAAGTGGTTTTCAATTTTCAGTATGCCACTGCCAATAGCTTAAACTATTTTCTCATGTATGGACCGGTAGAGATAAGAAAAACACTATCTACAAAAAACCGCATTGGCTTTTTCTACAGTCCAGATTATGACTTCAAGTAAAGAGCACAATCAATAAGATCCTTACAAAGTGAAAACCCTAATCTTCCCTCTCTAAATAAAGCATCTTCATCCACAAACTATAATGTTTCAATACCAATTCAACTTAAAAACCTAGCAGAAATCACTTCAATTTTGCAAAAATCACATCTACAAGGTAACAATGTAACAAGCAAAAAGTTCCAATTACCATGCCTGCAAGCAAAAGGAAGCCTAATGTCTTGATCCTCCGCAGTGTGCAAAATATACTGATCCTGCAAATTTCAACCAATTACTAAAAACTGCCAATTTCTTCCATTTTCGCAGCGATCGGACACGAAAGCAACGTAGAAACAGGAAAGTACCTCGGGGACGAAGAACTCGTGCGTGACCCCGCGCTCACGGTCGTGGACGATGACCTTATGGCTAGGCACCGGCGCGTAAGAGACGCCACCATTTCCACCGGAGAGCTCCACTGCCTTGAGCTGCGAAGTTACCTGGCGCCGGAGTCGCGCAGAGCTCGTTCTTCCGGATAAGTGCAGCGGCCGGGAGAATTGACGGAGAATCGCCGGTTTCCGGTGCAGTGGGCTGCATACGCTACATGGGGCTTGAAGCTCCATTTTCCCTCTCTGTGGAGCTTGGAGCAAATGCCATCGAATAATAGATAACGGAGGATGTAGAAGACGGGTCCCACTCCCAAATGGCCTCATTTCATTGGTTCTTGTATTCGTTTGAGCTTGAAATTTTAGCATGATCACTTTCGCCTAAAAATTTTGTGAAAGGGGAAATTCCCAACATTTCGCTTTGGCCTTTCACATATAATCAACAAGCATACAACAATTGTCAATTGATCTGAAAATGTAATCACTTTGGGATTTTCATAAAGTTTACCCATTAAGAACAAGAACAGTGCCAAAAAGGACTCCTGTTCCAGTATAAGCACTAAAAGAATGCAGCATTACAATCAGGCATACACCGATCACCATGGCATGTCTAAGGTTCAATAACAGTCGCCAAGAACGCTGAAGATGATGGTACACAATGCTACAAGTAAAAGGAGCATCAACCCGTTTGTGTACCAACATCTCAAATCCTATCATAACCATACATGGGAAGTTTTTACCAGCATTGCATGCCAACCCGTTTGTGTAGCCTCATTTCAATGCATTTACATAACAAGCATATCTATTTGACTCAATGACGCACATAACCCCCTTATCTTCTCAGGAGGTTTGACCAACACCTTGGTCACACCCACATCAGTTTCCCCCTGCAATCTACGCATTGTTGAAGCTTTCCTTCTAGTGACATGGCTTGGTTCTTTACTTTAGCAGGTCGTGCGCTGTACTTCACCTGGAACCTTGGTGGCGGCTTTGGATCGCCCTCTACGTTGTGTGCTGCCTCGTTTGAGACCTGGTCGAGGAATTCATCAGCTACGTCTCCATCTTCATCTATTCTGAGACGCTTGGCGTACCATTTTAAGCCCTGAGTTCGATGTAGCAACACGGTTATTATTCATAGATATGACAGCAGACAAAACATGGATGGAACAGACTAGAGTGGGGCCAAAGCACTATAAAGTGAGTAGCAAACCAAAAATAATAAGGGAATCCATAATAGCCATAAAGTCATTAGCTGCATAAAAATGATTCTTGGAGAAAATCAGCTTTAACCGCAACATGAACCTTTTGACAGTCCAACAGGACAGCTAAAATATTTACCAAATAACTGCAAGTCTATATTGAGAATAACTATATTTTCTGAGGCGTGCCCTCGTCCAGGATCACCCAAAAACATCCCTCACACGTGGGCAGTGGGCTCCTACTGTCCTACTTAATCACTGTATCTGAGAAGAAGATTTGTCTACCAGCTTATAAGCTCGCCACATGTCTTCCAGGACAGGACCCATGCCAAGAGGAATTGTTCCACAACCAAGAACAAGTTAACGTTACACTAAGCATACATTCAGGAAAATAAACCATAAATACACCCAACTTCCTTTAGCAGTAATCACAGTTGCCTTGTGGCTATTGTTTTATTACATGAGATAGTATCTGAATTGCTTCATAGGTTTGACATATTTTGAGATGTCTATAGATAGAACTTCTAGTAACCTTTCCCGGGAATATTATATGCAATAAGTGGCAACAGAGGAGTCATTTAGCCCTGTAGACCAATGGAGCTGTTAATGCTAAAACCTTGATTACTACAGACCATATAATCCTTCAAAGCCTCCTACTGATTAGTTGCTAGAGGGGGAAATTATCGCTACCAAAACATACTCACCCAGAAAGGTAGACATACTATTTTTGGGTGCCTGAGCAAGGCTGCTTTGACGCTTTGTAGACAACAAATAATCTATAATTTCAATGCAAGTATAAATTCTAAGAGACACAACTAATCATTTGTTGGATGGGCCGCTTAGGACCAGTCTAGTGCATTTGAGTATGCTACACTTGCTTCAAACATTGACTGCAAGGTTAGTAGAATCTATAACTAAGGAAATAGTTTCGCTATCCTAGTAAGTACATAGTAGACAAGGTAGGATACTAAGATGAATGACAGACTGCTTCAGCAATGCTTTTTTGTAGCTTCCTCCCAGATTGAAGGCCAAAAATATACCAATTATTACTGTACATCAAGACTCAAGAGGCAAGAGGCATTTATAAGATATCTTATACAAAGGTCCTGTAAATTTGTTTCCGATCTTTCTTTTCCCTCCAATCATTTATTTGGTCTAAGCTTCATTGAGATAAAAGGACGTGCAGAGTACGTGTTGAAATTTGTGGTTATGAGAGGTAAAGGTGTTCTATTCTCTGTCAGTCATTTGGATCTTGTAAAAAGGGAGCAAATTAATGCATTTTTAAGGAGTGAGTTTTACTGCCACGTGGATTGCTTTCAATGCTTTGTTTCTCAGCCTGTACAAACATAATACACCTTCTTGATACCTTCAATATTTGTAGTTACCTTAAACCACCTTTGTGAGAGCCTTCCAGGATTTTTCATTGAACTCCTCTTTTGTAGTCGTTCAGGGAAGCATACTCTATTTTATACATTAAAAAAGGTATGAAATTTGACCACCCAAAAAGACAAAGAAGAAAAGGTTAAGGCAAAGGCAAACAGTTAATACAGCACTGGTAACCTTGGGGAAGGCTGGTTGCTAGCAGTGAGATGGCCCTCTTGATGAGTAGAAGAGAAGTGGACGAGAGGAAGGGAAGGGTAGAGCAAAAGCGGGAGAAAACTTTCAGTGTTTATTGTTTGGTATGGTTTTTCTTGGAAAATGTAGAAGTGAAAAGAAAGATTTGAACAAGGAAAGTTTCCTAATATACCAAAACCAGCCTGCTTACTACAACGTGCCTAAAGAGTAAAGAACCGTTACTTAAGAATGTAAAACCTCATTGCAAGTACTGAAAATTTCCTTGCAGTGACTATTTGTCTACCTGTGTTATAATCCATAATAAAGGAAAAACATAAATAACAGACAGCCTACAGAGAATACAGATCAAGGGGCATACATCACTATCTCCCAGGCAATAGAGAAAATCATACATCCTTAAAATAGCTAATGGTTAATGAATCTCATACAAACAATTCAAGCTAGCAAATAATAAATGGCACCATGACAGAGATCTCTCCCTCCAGAGAACGAATACAGAATAAATGGGTGGATGACAAATATCGGACCATCATGCTGTTCTCCAAATGACCACATTAATTCCTATCGGCTTAAAGTTTAAAGGACAAGATGGATATAGATTTTCAACAAGGAATAACAGCACTAAATAGTATACACACAAATGCATCTATTTAATAAAAATTGTCTATGACCCTTTTGGTTTATATAATATGTCAACTACTAATGCTGAATAATCACTCGCTTTCTTCTTATGAGATAGAAGAAGCACATACATGTTCCACAATCATTCATAATATCCAGTATTACCCCAGAACCACTAAAAGTACTATAGTGAACATCATGTACAAGCATACAATTAATATGAATCTTATTTGTAAACTGGATGCACAAACTAGCATACAAGGCATATGCAGCTTCATTCAAATGACAGGTTGATCTCACAACCAACAGCAGTCTTCCCACTCCACCCAGCAAATAGTAGGCTCAAGAACATCAAATCAAGGAAGTGGGTTGAACATCAAAATCCATATAACAAGGGCACCCATCCATATGAGAGAACACTAAGTTACTTATGCAAGACAGATCCCACTGCCACTTCCCTAATACATTATGCATCAAGTAGAAGCAAGACAATTTTAACAATACATCTAACAAATAGGTATCATTAATTTATAATAATATTTGATCAAAGGCCCGCTATTTTAACAAGTTCTTTATAAAAACCTTCCCATTTTCCTTCCCAAAAGAAGCAGAGATGTGAATCAAAAGACCGCTCTTTCAGGGGACATATCTTTAGCATCTTTCAGTTAAGTACGGACGGGCTAACAAGGATTTAACAGTGCCTAAACGATATTTTATAACTAAAAAGGCCCTGGTTAGTACAAGAAGCCACAACGTCAATCATGTTAGGTAATCCAGAAAAATATTCTCAGATTCCTTAATCAAAAGCAGCACAGGCATCATATAGATCAACGCATTTGAGTTAAATCGCAATATCAAACAACATCACTGCAACAATTACAGAACAAAACAACAGCAAATTCACCTGAACTCCGCCATCGCCGTTGCAAGGGACGATGAGGGGGCCCAAATTGGGCCTCTCGACGGCGACCTGAACCGGGACGCTGAAGCCCTTGCGAGGGGCACCTGGGATCGGTTCAGCAGTCGCCCGATCGCCGTGTTCAGCGCGAATGCCATCATCAGCATCCGCATCGTCGCCTTCTTCATGGTCCCTCGATTCATGGGGCTCGTATTTTGATAGCCCTAGAATTCCGAAGATCCTCTTAAAGAACCCCATTTTTGTGTGAGAGCAAAGAGGAATGAAGGGAAACGAGTCGGAGAGAGTGGTGGCAGGAGACAGCGGCTGGCAGAGTCAGGCGGTGCGACGGACGGCGGATGTGGACGGAGCGGTCCGATTATACGGGCCCGGAGGAGGTGGGAGAGGTTGGTGATTTCTGGTTTGTGGGGTTGAAACTTGAAAGAGGTCAATAATTTCGTTTTTATTTTCCTTTTTCTTTTGATATAAAATTTTTCTTTTTCTCAATTATTTTTAAAATCATTCACAATGGTGATTTTTTAACATTAAAATATAATAAGTTTTTTAGTTAATATTTTTGCTAAAAAAAACCTATTCTATGATTTCTTAGTAAGAAACTGTTAAAAAAACTCATTTAAGCTGAAAAGTTGGATTTTAGAGCTATTTTAGACTTTTTTAGCTCGAATTTAGTTTTGTTTGTTTTAAAAAATATATCCAAAATTCACAATTGATTTTTATCTATCCATAGACACCCATTTATATATGTTTTTTATAAAATTTATAAAGTGAAAAATTTTGGGTTAAAAAATCATAACTAAGAAAAAAAATAAAAGAGTTTTTTAGATGATATGACGGTGAGAGAAAATTGAAAAGTTGGCTAAAAAACTTTGTTAAAAAACCAACCATTGTGCATGCTCTGACCATTAATGTTGTGTTGTGTCAATCTTAATACGAATTTAATTCTTAACTATTATAAAAAAAAATGTCAGAGTCGATGGATCATGAATGCACTAAGAAAAAAGATGGAAAGACGGTGATTGCAGATGTTTATGTGGTGATTTTGTATTTCGGATTAGAAGTTTGGAAACCTAAATTGTGAAGAGTTAGATTTTTATCTTCGACCAATTGATTTAATCCGGTTCGATATAGTTGATAATAAATTTCTAACGTTTGCATTTTCATACACGTTGTTAGAAGGACTTTAATATGAATCCTTCAAGAGTCCATGTCGATTCTCACTAGATTAATAAAACGTTGATATTGGTCCTATCAATTAATAATATGGGTTCTTCAAAGGTGACTAGTGTCAACTAAAACACTTCAGGAGTTTATGTTGGTTCTCACTAGATCAACGTTACTAGAAGGATTTAAACTTGAGGTCTTCAAGAGTTCATGTCGATTCTCAGTAGATCAATGAAACGTTGATATTGGTCATATCAATTAATAATATGGGTTCTTGAAAGGTGACTAGTGCCAGCTAAAATGCTTAAGGAGTTTATGTTGATTCTCACTACATCAACGTTATTAGAAGAACTTGAACTTGAGGCCTTTAAGAGTTCATGTCGATTCTCACTAGATTATATAAACGTTGATATTGGTCATTTCAATTAATAATATGGGTTCTTGAAAGGTGACTAGTGTCATCTAAAACGCTTAAGGAGTTTATGTCGGTTCTCACTAGATCAACGTTGTTGGAAGGACTTGAACCTGAGGCCTTCAAGAGTCCATGTTGGTTCTCACTAGATCAACGAAACGTTGATATTGGTCATTTTAATTAACAATATGGGTTCTTGAAAGGTGACTATTGTCACCTAAAATGCTTAAGGAGTTTATGCCGGTTCTCACTAGATCAATGAATTAATAATACAGGTTCTTGAGAGGTGATTAGTGTCTTAAAAAGAGTCCAATCTATTTTTATGTCTAGAAAAATTATAAGGACATTTATTGATGCGCTCTTGGCTAGTCCTGAACTGGTGTCCGACGAGCCCCCGAAGACCAAGACCGTGGCATCCCCTTTGGCATAGGACTTAGTCTAGTTTAGTCATATTAGTTCTTATTTCCGTTATTTCCTGTTTTGGCATGTTGCCACTTTTAGTACTTTCTATTTTTACACTTTTTATTTCGGGCGTGTGTCGTGTCGGCCCATTAGTGTGTCTTGCGGCCCAAGCCCATTAGGGCTCTTGGCCGAGCATAAAGGCTATAAATAGCCTTCGTTGTAATCATTGTTCCTTACGTTGAAATTTATGCCTAAGCTTCGTAGTTGAGTTGAACTCCTCCCCTTAGGCCTCAGCGTCACAAAACTGGTTAGACTCGATTGAACCATGTCACGGTTCACAAACACAACCTTCACTCTCGCCCCACCCTCGCCCAAGCGAGCATAAGAAAGCTGCGGACCAACCTTCCCGGTGGTTCATACTTATCCGATTACCAAGAGAAGGATCTGAGACCATTTCCTACCTAGATCCGGCGTCAGACGAGATCCGAGCCATCGGATTCGTATCATTTATGTTGGTGTATCTGAGTTTAGGGTTATTCTTGTTGGTGTCTCATGATTAATTTTTTTCGGTTGGTGCTCATAAGTTTTTGTGTTTGTTTACTATGCAACAAAGTTTTTCCATATCCGTACTATTCTGGTTCAAATTAATTGAATCTAAGTTCGTCATTGTGTTCCTCGCCCTCAAATTAGTAGAAATTAACTCCTAGAATACTCAAATCCATATCTGAACCATCTTGATTTGAATTCCAAAACAATAACTCATTTTCGACCTTAGGAATTCAAATCGAGATGATTTGGATATGGATTTCAGTGTTTGAGAAGCTGAATCCTATTAATTTGAGGACGAGGAAGACAATAATTGACTTTGATTTGATCGATTTGAACCGTAAAAGTACGAATATGGAAAAACTTAATTACGAAGTAAACAAACACAAAATCTTTGGGATACCAACTTGGAAAAAAAAATCATATTATACCGTATGAATAACCCTAAACTTGGGATTACTAACACAATTTTCCAAAATTATACGTCTAAAAGAACTGAAGGTCCTAACCTATATATATATGTACAGAGGCGGATCCAGAGGGGTCCTATGATCCCCCTTCCCCTGGATCAAGTCATATATTAAAAAAAATTAAATTAAAAAAATATATATATTAATGTCTTTTACATGTTAACAAAAAGAGTTATTAGCCCAATTGGTTGTGGAACATGAGTTTAACCCAAATGTTTGAGGTTCAAGTCCCCATCTCCCATCTTTTGTATTGTTTTCTTTTTAGAAAAATAACAATTTGTATCCTTTATTTTCTCTTTTATACAAATATTTGTATTTCCTATTTTTGTCCATCATGATTATGAAATAAGTTAAAAATTTTATAAGCTAATTGAATTAGTCTTATTTAAAATTCTCACAATATATTTGATACTAACATATTTTAGGTAGTTCTCCTTACTATTTGTCCAAAAATATTTTCAAAATTGTAAATTAGTTAAAAATGTTTTTCAAAACATAATAATCCACCTAGTATATAAGATTTGTACAATTTTTTTTACAAATAGTAATGTGATTAATATTAAACAATATTATATAATTTTTCATAGGCGATTTTGTGACCCCTTCGAAGAAATCCTGGATCCGCCACTGTATATGTATATGTTCCGAAGACATATTTTTTCAATACATATATTATATATAACATACTAAACTATTATAAAGAGAAAGGAGATTCAAACTAATGAAAAAAATTATAATGTACTCCGTATTTGGCAACCAATTTCACGTAGATTTGACCTCCTTAGTCCACTTATGTATGTCATTAGAGTTTGGGAGACTTTTTCTTGTTGAAACCTATTCTTTAATCTTTATAGTGGTTTAATGTACTCTGCATACTATTTCAACTACGACAACACCAGCCATATCATTTATATAAAAAAAACTTCCGTATTATATAGTTATGTATACAATTGAAAGATGTATTTTTTTGTTTCAAAAAAAAAAGTATTTTTATAAACTGTTTACACACATATTAGAAGAAACTCAGGCACATCAACCAATATATATATATCACATATATCAGGTTATTCCGGGAGCAACTTTTGTCAGATTAACTAGTTCAATGTCCGTACCAAGCATGGGATTGAATTTATTGAATGTTTCTAAAAATATGAATGTGAATTTTTGAAGTCGAATAGGTTTTATGAAACTAATGTTTTTCATAAAACAATATTTATAAAAAAATGTCGTACTATAGAAAGACAACAATAACAAAAAATGTCATCATAGTTTATAAGCCAAATTTAGACATATATTCAATGAGGTTAGTAAATTTTTGGAAAATGAAATTCTTAACCTAATATTTATTACATATTGTTAATAACATTTGAGTGCATATTTGTAAAAAAAGTAACTTAATATATTAAATTCATAGATTTATATAATCTAAACAACAAAATTGAATTAAATAAAAGAATAAAAAAGTATTTTGATAATACGTACAACTTAAAATATTTTTTTGTAATTATAAAAATTACAGATTCAGGTTGGATGTATAATTAATTGATTTAATAAAAATAAAATAAAAAAGAGTTGAAATAGTGTTACAGTGATGACATTTTCTTATAAATACTTTTTATTCCAAACTAATTTTTTTAAAGAGTATATCTATAATATAACGAATCCATTAAGGTTTGAAGATGTTGCATCGTCTAGAGGTTCATATGTAGACCAATAAATAAGAGATCGACACACATGCGGAAAATTTATCCGATAGTGTATATGTACAGATATAGATAATTATATTAACGGTGGTGAAAAATATTTTATTACTTTAAAAATTAGTAGTTAATTCAAGTGAGATTGAATTTCTTCTTAATTGGAATCATTAAATTTGATTATAAAGTTCAAATTATTAAAATGTTGCTTAATTATCATGAGTGTATTTAGAATATTATAATATTAAATGTATATTTTACTTTTAATTCAATCATAACTAATTATTTTAATAAATGGTTAAAGATCCAATTATCAACAATTAGTTAAAAGGATTCAAAATGAAAAAAAAAATGAATTTCCTAGTTCAAAATCAATCATATGAATGGCTATTTAAATTTGAATTTAAAATCACACTTAATATTTATTTTGACAATCAAACTCACTTTCTCATTATTTCCATGAATTATTGTAACATTCGTGCATATCTACAATATTCTTGAAATTTAGAAATAATTGTAAAACATTTGTCGACTACAAAAAGAATAGAACTTTTTTTTATCAATATAGTGATTGTATAATTAGATATTTTAAAATTCCATGGATAAAGAGTATGAGGATACACTTGCAATATGACTATTGAACGTAGAAAAAGTAATTCATACAAAGCTATTTCTCAATTCCTTTGCTTTAATATATATATATATATAGTGAACTTGATTATAAAAGCACATGTATTATGAATTGAAAATGGTATATATTGTATGATTTTGGCCCATAAATTTATATAGGTCAAATTATATATGCAAACTCATGAAAATAATAGTACTAATTACATAAATGAATATAAGATGTATTTTATATATAAGCTTAGTAGGAAATCTATCATATATTATTTTGACATATATTATAAGCTTATTGTATGTGTAATTTATAGAAATCAAATTTTATAAGAAAGTTGTATATAGTTTTTATATATTTGAAGTTAGTTTTAATTAGATATTATGATTTTAATTTTTAAATATTTGAAGTTAGTTGTGATTAGATATTGTGATTTAATATGAATAGAATTGTTAATAAAAAAAGTGAATTAATCACAAATTGACACATAAAATTTGTGGGTTCAAAATCAATATGATGACTCTAAATTCCTTTGTTTTAATATATATATATATAGATCGATTACACTCTTACTTATCGGGCTAAAGTTTCTAATCTTTGGAAGAAAAATAAGTTACAAATGGATCCTTGAGCTGCAAATTTTAATTCAACAAAGTTCATCTATCAAAATAAATGAACAAACAACTCTCATAGTAAGAAGATATCAATTGACCCAAAAAAAGCTTAGTGCTTACTAATTTGTACTGTATCTTTTTACATACTTTAAAGGGGAAAAGTTATAAGAACGTATTTGTATTTTTACCCAAATTTAAAAAAAAAATAGGGATCATATAAAAATTCGACTGAAATATAAAGTTTACTAAATTTCATGGACAATTTATATAATTAATCTACCCTTTCATTTTCAATAATACATGCTTAATATACTCAACTCATTTAGTCAATGTACCCATAAACACACCCTATATCTAAGATATGGAGTATTCAATTGTGGTCATTGCAACGAAAGAAAGTGCAACAATAACATCCATTCAATATATCCTGTTCACGTAGAATTTAAAAGGTTGAGATGTACACATTAGTCCTTTGAGTAAAGTTAAGAGGATGTTTTCAAAAGATCCAAACAAATAAATAATACAAAAACTACACAAACTTTAAGGACAATGAAAAACATCAAAATAAAACAATAAACACTGGAAAAACCTACTCTAAATTGTACTACCATTAATCCACACTCCATATCCAAAAACCCTAAGAAAATAACCGGCTTTTAAAACTAGACAACCTAATCTAGCCATATGATACACGAGTTCCGTCTCTTCATAAAGGCCAAGTAGGTGATGTCTACTTATTTCATCCCAAACCATTTGCTACAACGGAAAAAAAGGAGCACAGGTTTGATTGTTTGAAAATTTGACATCATTATTACAAATATCATCACCTATTATGTCATAGTTTAACAATGACGGACAAACTTACGGAATCATTAGATCATTAAATATTGAAAATATATATATATATATATGAAATTATTGAGAAAATTTGACACAAAATTGACAGATCAAATTTTCTAGAATTGTCAGTCTCTTGGTGGAGAATTTGATTCTACAAAAATCACAAACCAAAGCTTTGGTAGAACAAATAATGACATGATGTACTTCTTTATATTAAACATCAACTCCATAGTTAGGAACAAACGAAAAATTGGAACCCAGACTGTCTGGCTGAAAAAAATAAAATGAAGAAAAATAATAACAATAGAAAACGAACAAAACAAAAATGGAAAAAATCATCGGTTGATGTTGTTAAAATCAACACGGATGGTTCAACTAAAACAAACGAAGAATCTAGCTATGGCTACATCATTCGAAATAATAGAGGTGAACCAATTTTTCTCTATGGGGAGAAATCCGCATTATCTACGCTTTTAAAAACAAAACCCCTAGCTTTTAGAAATGCCTTGGTCAAGGCCCATGAATTAGGTCTTACCAATATTCAAATGGAATGCGATAACATTATCATTGTAAACGTCCTTAATCAAATCTGGCATTGTCCATGGGATATTTAAATTTTAATTTATGATATCCTTTGTGTTTTACAACTGTTTTCTTCAGTGCAGATTTGACATGTCTTTCGAGAAACAAACGTTGTCGTCGACTGCATCGCCAAGCTGGCCCAACGGAGTTCCTTGAAAGATATTCAAGCTAATTTAGAACTTTTAGTTCTCATCCGAAAGGATGCTATAGACTGAGAAATCGACTCGTTGTGGTTTTCCAATCTAATTCTTACCTTATACTCCCTCCGTCCCTTTATTTCGTTCCCATTTCGTTTTTATATACTATTCATAATCGAAAAGAATCTTTGAGATTTCTTTCAATATATAAGAAAAAACATAGTCATGTGGGGTCTTATTTGATTCGTCTTAACGAGTACTTTGATAATATCAAAAAATTATAATTTTTATTAATATATAATTAGAGATATTAACGATACAAAACAAATTATAATTTTTATTAATATATAATTAGAGATATTAACGATACAAAACTCACTTCGATAAGTATGTCCAGTCAAAATAGGAACTAAATAAAGGGACAGAGGGAGTAAAAAAAAACAATGATTGACAAAGGTACGTAGGAAAAGGTAATAAGAACCGATGGAAATGAACGGGTCACATAAGAAGCGTGACTGCGGCAACAAAAAGACACCATAAAAGTCGAGGCATTATTTGATCAATTCCCTCTATTTAATATAAAATTTTGTTATTTTAATTTTAACATAATTATTAAATTATAATAGTATAATTTTTTTCTATAATTTACAATTCAATAATTAATCACTTCTCCTTTAAACAATGAATAAAGATCAATTGCACAAAAAATGTCAATAAGGTGCAATTTTTAATAAGATACATCATAATTCATAATTCATCAATGAATTATTATCTAAATTTTACATTAGGTGGTGGCCCAAACATTAATGGGTGCAATTTTTAATAAGGTGCAATTTTTATAAAAATTAAAGACTAAAATGACAATTATTAATGAATGGAGGGAAATATTTTTTTCAAAAACCTATTCTTGTAAGTTTCGATAAACATGTAAATAAATCATCTTATTTTTTTTAACAAAATACACACGTATGTATAAAAATATCAAATTAGCATACTTTTTTTTTACAGAACTCTACTTCTAAAGCACTTATGAATAAATATTTTTTTTTATAAATACTATCCACAAACAAACCTTTAAAAGATTAGCGTAGTTGGCACCCATTAATGTTTGCTTGGCATGCAGTTGGGTGGCACCTTATCCAAATACGGGCCCACCATTTTTTAAGACTACTCACGTCGTTACCTAACCCGAATACGGGCCCACCACTTAACTTGGACTCACACCAACACATCATACGCGCTCTCCAACACGTACTCTTTCCATGAACAAGTCAATCCAAATCAAAACTGATCATTTCCTACTAACCTTCCTAATTAATCATACACACAGCTTCATTTATATTAATCCAATCTCCCTCACAACTCCCTCATCGAATTTCGAGTTTCAGAGTCCTAATTATATGGACTGCCTTGTGGCTCCGGTGCTGGTGTTCAAGCGGCGGTGCTCAGGCCGATATGGGTATCGACCGTTGGAGGACGAGGCCGCGTTCGGGTCCGGGTCTGATTTTGTGACGGTCGTGGTGGGGAAGGAGAAGAGGGAGTTCCGGGTCGACCCGTTTGTGCTCCAGGAGAGCCCCTTCCGGGCTTTGATTGACCTGGTCAACGGGGAGAGTGTTCGTGGCGGGCGCAGGGTGGTTCTGGTGGACCTCGATGCAATTCTGTTCGAGCACATGCTCTGGTTGATGACTCACGATTGCTCTTCCCTTTTTAACCTCAATCTCGAGGAAATCCTCGATTTTTATGCTCAGGATAATTAGATTTCTACTCCGCTTAATTATACTCCAATTCTATGTACGTTATTTCTAATGCTATACGACTAATACAAGTACACATACTATATGATTTGATTCTACCCAAAAAAAAATACTATATGATATGATATGATATGATATATATATATTTGTACAATTGGGGTACAAAATCTGTGTACATGATCGATGACG
This sequence comes from Rheum nobile, assembly GCA_027886185.1. NCBI lineage: Eukaryota > Viridiplantae > Streptophyta > Magnoliopsida > Caryophyllales > Polygonaceae > Rheum > Rheum nobile. The sequence goes on along the minus strand of WOAB01000366.1, from coordinate 140,394 downwards.
AGATTATGGGTCAAGACTCAAGGGAACAGATTAATGTTTGTTGTTTTGTTATTAAGTGGATCAATTAATGGCTTACGATGTTGTTATTTCATGTTCACAAACTAATTTCTGATTTAGTTCATACGTTTTCCCATCACTGTTGTAAGAAGCAACTACACATTCTTGAAATTTTAATAGGTGGACCCAAATCGAAGCATTTTATAAATCCAATTAAAATGGTGGATTAATTACCTTGGCTCGTATCAATTTTTATAAGTGCTCTTGCTTTATATATGTAGTTAATAATTATGTCTTTCTGATCTATGTTTATTTTATTTAGAAAATTACTCATCGAGAGTAAATGCTTAAACTAGGCCCGGCAAAAACCGACCCGACCCAAAAAACCCGACCCGAGATTTGTAGGGTTGAGACCCGACCCAAAAGTCAATGGGTCAAGAAGAACCCGAATCCGAAGGATCCAAACCCGAAGGACCCGACCCGAATGGTGAATCCGAGCTCGAGGGACTCCGTTATTTCACATATTTTATTTTATTTATATTAAATATTTTAAAATATTTTATTAAATAAGTATATAATATTAATTTTTTTGATATAATTTTTTTATTAAATTAAAAAAATCATAATATTAATCATAAAAAAATGGGTACCTTCGACCCACTGGGTCAACCCAAACCCGACCCGCCCGACTCAAAATTTTTATCGAACCCGACTTAAACTGACCCGAACCCGACCCGTCCGACCCACTTGACATGTCTAGCTTAAACCCATCAAAAATAAATAAAATTCCTAAATTTATAAAATCTATTAAATATTTCCTTAATAAAATGCTTAATGTATGTTATAATATCATTGCGGAATAAACTAGTTGCTAATTATGTGTGTTTAAAATGTGTGGCTAAAAACAAGTTCCTCGATTAGACGTACGATCTCTTATGTAATTCCGTTTAAATAAGTGATTTATATAATCAATATTAATTCACACGCGATTTTATGTAATTTATACTTTTTTACAAATACAGTAAGTTGAGTATCACAAAAAATATGTATAAATTTTTAAACGATTTTAATATGTTAAGCACTTTGTTGTGAAAATATTTGTTAAATTTTATTAATTTAAGAATTATGAATTTTATTTTAAAGGGTTGAATTAAAGTAGCTTCAAAATAGGTGAAAAAGTGGTATGACCTTATTAACCATTCATTGTGTGAAAAAATATCTTAACCCAAAAAATATCATTATGTGAAAAATGTCATCATTAAAATATCTTAATACAATCTTTATTATTATGGATTGGGGGGAGATCTTCATAAACGAGACTAACATTGCTAGTGGCGGTAGTGTAGCAGCATATTGGGCCACCACCTAATGTAATTTTCAGTTTTGGGCTTAAGAATTAGTTTAGGGCCCATGAGTGGTAAATCCATATACATTTTCTTAAGCGATATGTAGTAGTCCAATAACACAAATGACCACAAACACACATACCAACAATTTCATCAAATCAAATTTATATAGATAATGTAAACAAAAAACATCTAGTCATGACAATTGGTATACCATAATTTAAGATATTTATGACACTTAAGGGTTTCATCTTTACCCATGATATAAGAAATCTCACCTAATTATTTGACTGAAAATTATATGATAATTTTATACAATTTGCTCGGTTGGTCTGATAGCATTTGTTGTCTCAATAAATTGTTCTTAACGTCAACGTAAAAATTAGATACAATATATGCAAGAGTTTGATCTAAACCCCAGTCCGAAGGAAATGTTATTCAAATTCTTTTTCCCAAAGAAGTCCGATGACGAATTGGAGAGTTTGACAAAATCCGATGACGAATCTTATCAGTTTCGTACAACTTGAAAGTTGATAATGACAATATAAAAAATTAATTAATTATTTTTCAAATTGCAGGTATTATGAGATAACTGGCTGATTAAGCTTGATGTAACGATTGGGATAAGTGTAGGCCATTCTTATAATTAGGAGAAATAAGGGAATATGAATTGTAATTCAACCGAAGCTATAACAACCGGTTGTTGGTTCTTCTGTTGGACACGAATGATCATAACCAAATTTTGTTTCTCTCATCTCTCTTTCTCTATCCTTTCTCCTTTCTCTCTATCGGTTTCCATGGAAGCTTAGCTTTCTTATCTCAATTCATCACAAGTGGTATCAGAGCAGTCATTCCTCGGCAATGGTAGAGGGCACCCGTATGAAGACAATCGAGGAGAACCTCAAGAAGTTGGAGCAATTGCAACAGCAACATGCGATGACCTTGAATGAGTGGATGGAGTCCACTAACGTGAATCTTGGAGAGTTTCACAAGGAGATGTGTAATAAGAAGGCGCAAGTGGAGGTTCTTCAGTCTCAGATTGGAAATGTCGATCAAAAGTTGGAGAATTACCAGAAGAACACTAATCAAAGGTTGGAGAATTTGACGGATATGGTTCGCAATATTTCACGCGATTGCAAACAGGTTCATTCGAATCTTGGTGGAGGAGCAATGCCAATTCCACCTGCGGTGAATCAAATTCCTCGAGGAGTCAATTCGAGAGCACACGTGGAGGTGCCAAATCGCCAGCAAGATCGAACGAATTTTGAATCCTTGAGGCGAGAGAGTGATCCCGGTTTAGTTGGAGGATCTGATTCTTCAAGAGGTAATACTCGACTTCCTAAATTGGATTTTCCTGCATTGGATGGAAATAAGCTAGCCTCAAAGTTGGGTGAGAAAGTGTGAGAAATATTTCAGTATATTTGGGATTGATGAAGAGCAGAGAGTAGAGATTGCACTGATGCATTTGAATGGGAAGGCTGATGTTTGGGCTCAAGGATTCTTGATGCAGAATCAAGAACTAGATTGGAAGATGTTTAGTGAGACTATCTGTGAGAGATTCAGGGAAAAACAAGGAGTGGACGTTGTTGAGGAATTCAACAAATTAGTTCAGAGTGAAGATTTAGAGGAATACATTGAGAAATTTGAAGAACTCAAATCTTGTATGATTGCGTGTAATCCATACTTGCCTGAGTCATATTTTGTTTCAAGCTACATTAGTGGACTTAAGGAGGAAATTAAGTCACTAGTGAAGCTTAGCCATCCTAACTGTTTAGCAGTGGCTTATGAACAAGCCAGATCTCACAATGGGGCGGTACAAGCCATTATGAAGTTGAGTAAAGGAACTTGGAGGCCTCAGTATCCTCAAGCTTCTAGAACCAATTTTCCTAGCAATCGACCACCATTCAAACCTTACAATCCTAACTATTAAACACCTGCTCCAAGCCAGAATCCAACTACTAAACCACATACTGCTAATCCTGCTGTAGAATCAAGGAGAACTCTAGGTCTTTGCTACAAGTGTGGGGATAAATATTGTGTCGGTCATAAGTGCAAGGTATAATCCTTGCATAGTTTGGTCACTGCTGAAGTTGATGAGGTTCAACAGGCTGAATTTAGTGAGTTTCTGGTGGCAGGAGAGGATCAACATGTGAATCTTGATGATGATGATCCTGAAGTGTATGTGATGAGGAATCATCCCCGCCATTAGTGCCAACCTTTGATGGACCGATTACTAGGTCAAGATTGAAGGAACTACGTCAAGAGCTGGAGACGTTTATGGCACATGATGTATCACATGACGAAGAGGACAAGTCCAAAGTCAAGGCGTTGACTTTATTGGTCAACGTTACATATGTTTAATCTTATTAATTTCTGCATTGGATATTTTTAGGTTTATTATTTAATTGTTTTAAGCTTTCTATTTTCGGATATTTCGGGATTAAGTGTAACCCGTTTTTGGGAAGCTAGGGCCGGCCCTCCTAGGGTATTTAAGGCCTCCCTTGTCTTCTTCATTAGGCAGATTTCTCATATTGTTAAAACACAAAAACAGAGCTTGGTTTTTGCTTTGAAAACTCGGCTCCCCGTGAGAGTCTCAATCGATTGTTCTTTCCTGCTTAGTTGTTTTCGTCTTTGTCAAGTCCCTCTGGAGTTGGTGATTTCGTACTTCATAAGCAATCCTCTTCGTGCTCCAAGTTCGTCAGCGATTCTTGGTTGTGTGGCGTTGTAGAGATCGGGTTGGTAGATCGTTCGACAAGGTTCCTTGCTATCAAGCAAGCGGGTTTTCTCATCGTTTCTATTGGTTCTATCTATTATCATTTCCATTAGTTTCACTTCCGCCTTTGTTCTAATCTTGTGTTTTCTTTTGTTTTGAGATCCGTTGCCTAGATCCATCTTCTACACGGCTAACCCCGTATCAATTGGTATCAGAGCTTTGCGGCTTCGGATCGCCTTTGACGGTTCCAGATTCATCATCAAAAATTGGATCTTCTTGTTTTTCAATCGTCAATTGAATCTCTTTGTTTGAGTCACATTAGTGAATTGATTAGTCTGACTGATTGTTTGCTTTTGTTTGTCTTAGAAAGGAGTTCGTTGCGGTTGATTGTGACTACGAGGATCCCCAAAAACACACCAAAACCGTACCAAAAATAGTGCCAAAACCGTCCAAATTTTTTTCGGCCCCCTCCATTGTTGTTCGAACCCTAGCTTGGCGAGCAAGCCACAAAGGCGTCCAGGTTCGTGATCGCAAAAGAGATCCGGTTGTTCCAATTTTTGGTAATCTTCAAGATCCTTCATTGATTTTCTAGAGATTTTATTTTATTTTTAATTGTGTAATATCCCAGGAAAAACAAGTTGCCTAAAAGATATAAAAAAAGAAAAGAAAAAAGAAGAAGTTACCGAAAGGAAATTCAAATAAAAAAATAAAAATAAAAATAAAAATTCAGAAACGAGGCATCTGGGATTATTATTATTTTTGAATTAATTTTGTCTCTAGGGCAATATTGTTACAATTGCCAAAATAGGATTGTTACAGCTACAGGAAGGTTCGACTTCAAAAAAAAATTCGATCTCCTGCCGCTGCAACTCTTCATTGCCGGCACCGGTCTCCTTTCTTCGTCCCGCCGCCTCGCCGGTTTCCTCTCCACGCCGCCGGCTCGCAAGCTTTGCACAGCACCAGCCGCCGGTCTCTTTCTCCCCGCCGGTTTTCCTCTTCCACCAGCCGTCTCATTCGGCGCCATCTTTGTCCAGCTTCCGCACCTGCCGTCGACCCGGCCCCAACCCGACCGGGTCCAGACCGGGTGAGCCTCAGTTGACCCAGCCCTCACGTACCTGCCACTGACCCGGCCCCAACCCGACCGGGTCCAGACCGGGTGAGCCTCAGTTGACCCAGCCCTCACGTACCTGCCACCGACCCGGCCCCAACCCGACCGGGTCCCACCCGAGTTCTCCTCAGTCGCCACCACCCGGCCTCCACCCGACCGGGTCTTGCCCGGGTTCCGCTCAGTCGAGCCCCACCCGGCCTGACCCCACCCGCAACCCGGCCGGACCTTGCCCGAGTTGTCCTCAGTCGAGCCGTCCCGTTCCCCTCTTTTCCGAACCCTTCCGTTCCCTCGGGTCACTCTCGGCTCTAATTGGCTTCGTTCCGAGTCGACAAAGGTACGTCTTTCTGACTTGCAATTCGCATTTCTTGAGTTCGAAACACATATATAGCCCCATCTTTAGTTGTATTTCATTCTTGTGACTATAGTTGTGTCGCTTTCCTTGTTGAGTCGTTCTCTAGTCTCGCTTTTGTTTGAGTCATTTTTCGTCGTACATCTACTTGTCTTGTCTACTACATCTCTGCTTGACCTTGATTTGCTGCGTATCTTGAGCACATAGAGAACTTGTCATTTACGAGCCTAACTTCGCAGGTTGTACAATCACCGAGTGCAAACACTTGAGAGTTTTTTTGGTTTTCCTAACCGTAACGTCTTTCTGTGTTCGTCTAAGTGGTGATCATGACAGGTTCCGGTGATGAACATGTTACTACAAATGGTTCCCATGTCGATATGCAGGCGATGCTACAACAGTTGGCTTCTACAGTCGCGCAGTTGTCTGCGAAGTTTGACTCGTTGGAGACCCGCTCCAACCCACTCCCGGCTGCGCAGGAACACATTGGTCCATCGCATAGCGCACCGCTTCCCGCCACCGAGCCCTTGGTCGACCAAGCCACGGCCTACCAAGCGGCGATGGACGAGCGTCGCCAACCGAGAGCCACTGGCACCGATCGCATATGCCCGATTCGGCATCCCACACCTCGTGATAGGTCTGAGTCCCCTCCTATGTCGATACGTTCTAGTTTATGGGGTGATGATGATATGCAGGACTATGAGCGCGATGAGCGTAATGAGTGGCGTCCTTACCGCCCCCGGAATGACCGCGGACAGCCCCGCCGCCGTGAAGCCGAACAAGACGGCATTGGACGGATCAAAGTGAAGATCCCGGCTTTTGATGGAAAGTGTGATCCAGACGTCTACCTTGAATGGGAGACGAAGATTGAGCAGATTTGGGGTTGCCACAATTTCCCTGAACATAAAAAGGTACAACTCGCTGCTCTTGAATTTACTGGTTATGCTTTGGTTTGGTGGGATTCTGTTATGAAGGCTCGAAGACAAGCCATGGACCCTCCGATCAACACATGGAACCAGATGAGAGCTATGATGAGGGCCCGCTTCGTTCCCCACCACCACAATAGAGTTCTCCGCAACCGTTTGGAGACTATGAGGCAAGGCTCTTTAGGTGTTGAAGAGGTCTACAACAATATGCAGATAGCCATGGCACGCGGTAACGTCGTCGAAGATGAAGAGGCCACTATGTCCAGGTATCTACGTATCTTGCATCCTCATTTAGCTGACACTATAGAATTGTATCCCTATTCTACCATGACAGATTTGCTACACCAAGCAATTAAAGTGGAGAGACAATTCAAGTCCAGCTATACCCAACAACACCGCACGGTGCCACAACGCCAACGCTGGCATCCCGACCAGTAGCAGGGCCGCACCGGACACCAGAGATCCCGCCCAGCGACCGGTCCGCCTCGCGTCAATGAGCAGAATTCCTGTGGTGCGCACCCCTCTGCCTCCACCGCACCACAGTAGCCCACACAGCCCGCCCCTGCAGTTACACGAGGTAACCCTGCTGACCCTCCTCCTAGAGCTAGAGATATCACTTGCTTTAAATGTCAAGGAAATGGTCATTACATGAAGGATTGTCCTAATACTCGTGTTTTGATGATTAATCATTTGGGTGAGTTAGAGTCTGAGTCTGACACTGAACATGAAAATTTAGTTGCTAGCCATGATATGAATGAGCATGCCAATGATGATGATTTGGATTTTATTGAATATGAGCATGGTGATTCATTGATTGTTAGGAGGACTTTGCATGTTAATCAAGCTCCTTGTGATGATAATCAGCGTGAGAATTTGTTTCATACAAGATGTCTTGTTAAAGGGAAAGTTTGCAACATGATTATTGATGGTGGTAGTTGTTGTAATATTGCTAGTGTTGAATTAGTTAATAAACTACAACTCCCTACTTTTTTGCATCCTAGACCTTATAGACTTCATTGGATGAATGATTGTGGTGAACTCAAGGTGAATAGGCAAGCTAAGATTACACTTAAGCTAGGAACTTATGAGGATGGAATTTTATGTGATATTGTTCCTATGCAAGCTTGTCATATTTTGTTAGGTCGTCCTTGGCAATTTGATAGATATGTTATTCATGATGGACGTACTAACCAACATGCCTTTGAGTTTCGTGGTAGGAAAGTGGTGTTGAAACCGATGACGCCGCTTCAAGTGGCTGAGGCTTATGATAAGAAAAGAGAGGCCGAGCGTAAGGGTAAGTCCCCAGCCGAACCATCCACTGCCTCCACACGGACCGACCTCACCCTCGCCTCTACCCCTAGCCGAGTGCTCTTAGCATCCAGCAGAGACCACCTGGTAGATTACCTTCCCCCGGACGTCGCCCTCATGTCCCTTTGTCAGGCCTATACCCTGTTAGGTGACGACGACCGAGCTACACTCCCAGCTGCTATCCAGACCCTTTTAGCTGAGTTCCTTGATGTTTTCCCGGATGAGATACCCCCTGGCCTACCCCCTATTAGAGGCATTGAGCACCAGATAGACCTGATTCCCGGTGCTACCCTACCCAATCGGCCTGCCTATAGGATGAACCCTACTGAGACCCAGGAAATCCATAACCAAGTCCAGGACCTTCTAGATAAAGGGTATGTTAGAGAGAGCCGATCCCAGTGTGCTGTGCCTGTCTTACTCGTCCCCAAAAAGGACAATACTTGGCGTATGTGTGTTGATTGCAGGGCTATTAATAACATCACGATCAAGTACAGGCACCCGATCCCCAGGCTCGATGACATGTTGGATGAGCTCCATGGCGCCTCCACCTTCTCCAAGATCGATCTTCGCAGTGGATACCATCAAATCCGGATGAAGGAAGGAGACGAATGGAAGACAACATTCAAGACGAAGTTTGGTTTGTATGAGTGGCTTGTTATGCCTTTCGGTTTGACTAATGCCCCCTCTACTTTTATGCGTCTTATGAATCATGTCTTGAGATCTTTTCTTGGTAGATTTGTTGTAGTTTACTTTGATGATATTCTGATCTACAACAAATCTTTGGAAGCACATGCAGAGCACCTCAGGGAAGTTTTATCCACTCTCAGAGCTGTACAGTTGTATGGAAATCTGAAGAAGTGTGATTTTTGCACTGACAGAGTTGTGTTTCTTGGTTTTGTAGTGAGTGCTTATGGACTGCAGGTGGATCAAGAGAAGGTGCAAGCCATCCGTGACTGGCCGACCCCGAAGAACCTAGGTGACGTGCGCAGTTTCCACGGCCTGGCTGGCTTCTACAGGAGGTTCGTTCGAGATTTTAGCACCATTGCAGCCCCGCTGACAGAGATCACAAAGAAGAATACTCCTTTCAGTTGGGGTGAAGCTCAAGAAAAGGCATTCCAGACTCTCAAGGATCATTTGACACACGCGCCATTGCTGGTTCTGCCTGACTTCACTCGCCCCTTTGAAGTAGAGTGTGACGTCTCTGGCATTGGTATTGGAGGAGTCCTCATGCAGGAAGGTAAGCCCATTGCCTTCTTTTCTGAGAAGTTGAAAGGTGCATGCTTGAATTATTCTACTTATGATAGGGAATTATATGCCTTGTTTAGAGTGCTGAAAACTTGGCAACACTACCTTTGGCCTAGAGAATTTGTGCTTAAAACTGATCATGAGTCCTTAAAGCATTTTAGGAGTCAAGATAAGTTGGATAGGAGGCATGGTAGGTGGATGGAATTCATAGAAACATTTCCCTATGTGATTAAGTATAAGAAAGGAAAAGATAATATTGTAGCTGATACCCTTTCTAGGAGACATACACTCTTGACTACTTTGGATGCTCGGGTCCTTGGATTCGTTTATATTAAGGAGTTGTATGATATGGATGCTGATTTTGGAGTGATTTATAAGCATTGTGTGGAAAAGGGTTCATTTGATAAGTTTTTCTTGTTTGATGGATTCTTGTTTCGAGTTGATAAGGTGTGCATTCCTGTTTGTTCTCTACGGTTGTTACTTGTTGATGAGTCCCATAGAGGTGGTTTGATGGGTCATTTTGGTAGAGATAAGACTTATAACATGTTGCATACTCATTTCTATTGGCCACACATGCTTAGGGATGTAGAAAATTTTATCAAACGCTGTGTTGAGTGCTTATAGGCTAAATCTAAGGCAAAACCGCATGGTCTTTATACTCCCTTGCCTATTCCTTGCTTTCCTTGGGTTGATATTAGTATGGATTTTATTGTTGGATTGCCCAAGACTAAGAAGGGGAGAGATTCTATATTTGTGGTTGTTGATAGGTTCTCTAAGATGGCTCACTTTATTGCATGCCATAAAACTGATGATGCTAGGAATGTTGCTGATTTGTTCTTTAGAGAGATTGTTCGGTTGCATGGTGTACCTCATACTATTGTGAGTGATAGGGATGTCAAATTTTTGAGTTACTTTTGGAAGACTTTATGGGGTAAACTTGGTACTAAGTTGTTGTTCTCTACTGCTAGTCACCCCCAGACAGATGGACAAACTGAGGTCACTAACCGTACATTGGGTACTATCCTTAGGGCTGTTATTAAATCTAATCTGAAAAGTTGGGAAGAAGCCTTACCACATGTTGAGTTTGCTTATAATAGGACTATTCATTCTTCTACTAATATGTCCCCTTTTGAATGTGTGTATGGTTTGAATCCCCTAACCCCTTTGGATCTTAAGCCGTTGCCTTTACCGGAATGAGCAGACTTTGATGCTGATAGACAGGTTGAGTTCATGAAGGAGCTGCACGAGCGGACCAAGGCTCGTTTGGAAGCTACTGTAGCGAAGAACGCAGCCCGAGCTAATCACGGCCGGCGTCAAGTGTTGTTCCAGCCCGGCGACTTGGTGTGGCTACACCTGCGCAAGGAGCGGTTCCCGGAGCAGAGGAAGTCGAAGCTGTCTCCCAGAGGTGATGGACCGTTCAAGGTGCTGAAGAGAGTAGGCGACAATGCCTATGTGTTAGAGCTGCCCGATGACTATGGCGTGAGCCCGATATTCAATGTCGGTGATCTTACCCCTTATGCAGCCGCTGATGTTGATGACTCGAGGACGAGTCCTTTTCAAGAAGGGGAGAATGATGAGGAATCATCCCCGCCATTAGTGCCAACCTTTGATGGACCGATTACTAGGTCAAGATTGAAGGAACTACGTCAAGAGCTGGACACGTTTATGGCACATGATGTATCACATGACGAAGATGACAAGTCCAAAGTCAAGGCGTTGACTTTATTGGTCAACGTTACATATGTTTAATCTTATTAATTTCTGCATTGGATATTTTTAGGTTTATTATTTAATTGTTTTAAGCTTTCTATTTTCGGATATTTCGGGATTAAGTGTAACCCATTTTTGGGAAGCTAGGGCCGGCCCTCCTAGGGTATTTAAGGCCTCCCTTGTCTTCTTCATTAGGCAGATTTCTCATATTGTTAAAACACAAAAACAGAGCTTGGTTTTTGCTTTGAAAACTCGGCTCCCCGTGAGAGTCTCAATCGATTGTTCTTTCCTGCTTAGTTGTTTTCGTCTTTGTCAAGTCCCTCTGGAGTTGGTGATTTCGTACTTCATAAGCAATCCTCTCCGTGCTCCAAGTTCGTCAGCGATTCTTGGTTGTGTGGCGTTGTAGAGATCGGGTTGGTAGATCGTTCAACAAGGTTCCTTGCTATCAAGCAAGCGGGTTTTCTCGTCGTTTCTATTGGTTCTATCTATTATCCTTTCCATTAGTTTCACTTCCGCCTTTGTTCTAATCTTGTGTTTTCTTTTGTTTTGAGATCCGTTGTCTAGATCCATCTTCTATACGGCTAACCCCGTATCAGTATGTCCATACACTTACTGGCAACAATCCTCTCAAGACTATCAAGATCAAGGGCTTGGTGAAGGGTGTTACTGTCACTATTCTTGTTGATAGTGGAAGTACTCACAGTTTCTTGGACACAAGGGTAGCCAAGGATGCTGGATTTGAGTTAATTAAGGCAGGGGTGATGTCAGTGGCTGTAGCTAATGGAAACAAGATGTTTAGTCATCAATGTTGCAAAGGGTTTCAATGGTCAATGCAGGGGAATCAGTTTCAGTTTGATATTAGAATTTTGAAGCTGGGTGATTGTGACATGATTTTAGGGGTTGATTGGTTGAGAGAGTTTAGTCCTTTGACTTTTGATTTCAAGCAGTTGAAATTGTCTTTTCTTAAAGATGGGCATCATGTAGAATTGATGGGGTTCAGTGAACAAGCCAGTGTTAGGATGATGAAGGGTAGCAAACTCAATAAACTGCTCAAGAAGAAAGTGCCCCTAGTGATCACTCATATTGCTCAGTGTTTTTTTGTGGAGCAACAAGAGACAAATGTGCCTACAGAGATTGCTACTGTATTAGCTGAATTTGAGGATGTATTTGTTGTTCCAACTGCATTGCCACCCATTCGAGATCATGAACATCATACACATCTCAAACCTGATTCACAACCTGTTTGCAGTAAACCGTACATGTATCCTTTCTTACAGAAGAATGAAATTGAAAGGCAAGTTAGGGAGATGCTTGTTAATGCCACTATAAGGCCTATTCATAGTCCTTTTGCTTCTCCTACTCTTTTAGTAAAAAAAAAAGATGACACTTGGAGGTTCTGTATTGATTACAGAAGATTGAATGAAGCCACTGTAAAGGATAAGTTTCCTATCCCTCATATAGAAGAATTGCAGGGAGCTAGTGTTTTCTCCAAGTTGGATTTAAGGGCAGGTTATCATCAAGTGAGGATGGCCCCTGAGGATATTCACAAGACTGCATTTAGAACTCAACAAGGGCATTATGAGTTCACTGTCATGCCTTTCGGCCTTACAAATGCACCTGTAACCTTTTAGTCTTTGATGAATGAGGTGTTTGCTAAGCATTTGAGAAAGTTTGTCTTAGTATTTTTTGATGACATCCTTGTTTACAGTTCTAGTCTTTCAGCTCATGTTTCTCAGTTGAGGGTTGTGTTGAGTCTGTTGAGGAAACATCAGTTATTTGCTAAGAAGAGTAAGTGTGCATTTGCTTAGTCTCAAATTGATTATTTGGGTCATATTATCATTGGTGCATGGGTGGCTACTGATCCAGGAAAGGTGGAGGCTATGTTATCATGGTCCAGTTCCAAGTCTATCAAGGAGCTCAGGGGATTCTTAGGTTTAGCTGACTATTATTGGAGATTCATCAAGAATTATGGGGTTATAAGTCGATCTTTGACTGAATTATTGAAGAAGGATGCATTTTTGTGGAGCTCAGCTGCTGAGCAAGCATTCTCCCAATTAAAACAAATGCTTTCTCAAGCTCCTGTGTTGAGCTTACCTGATTTTTCTCTTCCTTTTGAGATAGAAACTGATGCTTGTGATCATGATATGGGAGTTGTTTTGATGCAGAAAGGTCAACCTCTAGCTTACTTAAGTAAGGCTCTTCATGGCAGAAATTTATTGCTCTCTACTTATGAGAAAGAATTGTTAGCAATTCTCATGGTAGTGGATAAATGGAGACATTATTTGGAGCCAACACATTTTATCATTCGCACTGATCATCAACCTTTGAAGCATTTATTGGAGCAATAGTTGACTACTCAGTTGCAAAGGAAGGCAGTAAGGAAATTGTTATGGTTATCTTATTCAATCTTGTATAAGCAAGGCCATGAAAACTGTAACACCCCCAAATCTTAACCCATTTGGAAATGTATTATTGCCAGTGATCTCGGGTTCACACCGAAGCCACCCCATGCTTTTCCATAACACACAATTCATAACACGATAATCAAGGTGCAACACACCAAAATGTTTAATAAAACATAAGTCTGGGGATTACATCCCAATCCCATGTAGGACAAAACAAAGAGTAGTCAAAGCAAACGAAATACAGTGTAATCAGAGTAAACATAGTTCAGCGGAAGTCTTTTAAAATAAATACAAGTCTTGATCAATGCGATCATTGCCAAGGATCTCAACCTGAATAAACTTATCAAAAACATCATTTACGTCCATAGTCGCTCTAGCCTTCAGGAGGTGACAACTTATCTGATGTGTCGAATCGAACGGATGACACCAGCCAACCATGCAGAGAACAATTTGGGTTGGTTAGTCTAATGAAAGACTATGCAAGGGTACACAGCAGAGTGGTTCGAAGTAGTCGTATTAGGTTTAGGCTCATCGCTTCTCGAATAATAGCCGATAACGATAGTCAACCTTCATACTTCTACTGAATATATATATATATATATATCAAAAGACATGATCAAAATAAGACTCCAACGGAAGTGAGCCTTATAGGAATTATCCAAGAGAAGACTCCAAGAACTTGAGTCTTATTAGAAACATGACAAATGTCTGGAACATAAACATCTTATACAAGCGTTCAAAAATGACAAGATGTTTCGGTTCACGACCAACCTCACCGCAATAATGCGAATCCAGATTGGAAAGAGAACATACTTTGATCAAGTCAAGACGAGCTTTCCAAGCTGCACTATTACCTAGCTGCACTACTCGCCACAAGTGTATTAATCATATGCGATTCGGCGCTTATCTTATTTAATTCCAAAACGCACAATCACGTTATAAGCTTTTATAATTATCTTGTCCGAGACAAGAGATCTTTTGGGAGCAACTCCCGAGATTTGTGACACTGGCTAAGTGCACCACCTCTACACTAAACGTATAGAGGCCGGTCATGACCAACAGAATGATGTTAGGGGTTTTGCCGCCCTACACACCATTTAATATATTATAAAGAAACGACTGGACGTCGAAGAGTCCAACGTTCCTAACTACTCGTGCTAACTAAACAGTTCAACACAGTAATAATCATATCAAAGCCCTCAAGGCCATCATCATAGATATATCTCAACCTATCAATATATATATAATAGCGTTGATTCTAACATAATATACAACCTATTATAATGTCATCTTTTAATCTTCCAAAATAGTTTATCAAAACTGATCTCAGACAGAAACAATATTCATTCCAAATTAATTAATAATTAAACAATTGATAATCAATGTAAATATGGAATGATGAGCAAGAGCGAACCGCCACTTGCCTTAGATTTGACGAAAGCTTAACGAGCTTAAAGATAACAGTTTCCGGGTCTGAACTGGGACAGATCTTGGATATTAAATCCTTCTGGAACGACCCATAACAAGACCCTAAGTTAGATTCAATATCTACATATATGAATCTAAAAGAATAAGGAAAGAATCAAAGGAATCAAGCCTTGCTCAAGACCACAACATCCGAGAGACACAACACAAACCCAGCTCAGCGCGGGTGTGGTCGGCCCTCACCGCGGGGTGCGGTCAGGAGACAGAGGCGGGGCTTCGACAACTTTTTCGGGAAGAAAACTCACCCAAATCAATTCGTTTCGACTTTGATTCATTCTTGGTTGATTTCCCAACACCTTAGGCCTTTGAATACCACTTAGGATTACCTTTTCCAACACTCAGAGGGATTCGAACTTTTCCAAACGAAGCTCAAGAGCTTGGTCTTTAATGGAGGTTTTCTGAGGAAAGAGATGAAGTGCTCTGTTCTTGAGCTCTGTTTTGATCCGATTATCCTCCTTTTATAAGTCAAACAAGGTGCTTACCCACAGATGACACCAAGGAGGAGGTGGCCCGACCAAAACAACAGGCTACAAGGCCAGCTTAGGCGAGCTACGGCCTGCAACTCCGACGCTGACGACAAAGCTGACGACGACCGCGGGGTGCGGCAGGGTGCGGTGACCAACTTGTTACCGCCTCTGGCATTGGCCTTTGCCGCGGGTGCGGCAGGGTGCGGCCAGGGTGCGGTCAAGGCCAAATTTACCCCTTTTCGCCCGTTTTGTCTTTTCTTACCGAATGGTTAAATTTTCTTAACCCCGGGTTAAATATATTCGTACACGAACGATCTTTCAACCCAAAAATACCTTAACTGTATTTTATATTACTCAGAAAAATATTACAGAGATCAAACATTTTACAGAATGTTCGTACTTCCCTGCATTTAATCTGACTTGTAATATGGGCATAAGAAAATTCAAAATCACCCTTACAAAATGTGGGATATTACAAAAACAAGGTTATTGATGCTGGTTTGATCCAGTGATGGCTGATTGTGCTTTGATTTCTACTGTTCAGCCTACTTGGATGAAGCATGTAGTAGATAGTTATGTTGGGGATACTAAGGCTCAGGAATTGCTTGTTGAGTGTGTTGTTGGTGATTCATCTCCATTTTTTGTAAGGCAAGGCATTTTGAGATTCCATGGCAAGTTATATATTGGAGATCAACATTAATTGAGAATTCACATTCTTGCTGTTTTGCATCAAGATCCAGTTGGTGGTCATTCATGCATTTTTGATACTTGTAAGAGGGTGCAATCCTTTTTCTATTGGCCAGGAATGAAGAAACAAGTTGAAGAATTTGTTAATGCTCGTGACATTTGCTAGAGGAGTAAGCATGAACATGTGGCCTATCCAGAATTACTTAACCCTCTACCTATTCTTGCTCAAGCTTGGACTCAGGTTAGCCTTGATTTTGTAGAGGGATTGCCTCGCTCTTTTGGTAAAGATTCCATATTAGTGGTGGTGGATCGCCTCACCAAATATGCTCATTTTTTGGCCCTATCACATCATTTTACTGCCACCATAGTGGCCAAAGTTTTTATGGATTCCATTTACAAGCTTCATGGTCTTCCTCAAATACTGGTGTCAGACAGAGACAAAGTGTTTATGAGCCATTTTTGGCAAGAGCTTTTTAAGGCTCTAGGGACTTCTCTTCACATGTCCACAACATATCACCCTCAAACTGATGGCCAGACAGAGAGGGTGAATCAATGCTTGGAAACATTCTTGCGTTGTATGACTGCAGCAACACCAACTAGGTGGTTGAAATGGCTCTCCTTAGCTGAAGTTTGTTCTTCTGAAGTTACTACAACCTCCGTGGAGTCATGGTTATAGGATCGTGATCACATGCTTCAGCTTTGCAAAGACAATCTCCTCAAAGCTCAAGCACGATGAAGCAGTTTGAAGATAAACACCGAACAAAGAGATCCTTTGTGATTGGTGATTGGGTCTTTCTTAAGCTCCAGCCTTACAGACAGACCTCTATTGCCTTGCGTCGCAATTTGAAGCTTAGTGCTAAGTTCTATGGGCCATTTCAGGTCATGGCCGCATTGGACAAGTTGCTTACAAGTTGGATTTACCTTCTACTTCGAAAATTCACCCTGTCTTCCATGTTTCTCAGTTGAAGAAACGTGTGGGGAGTGATGTGCCAGTCTTAGTGTTACCCCCTGCTGCAACTCCAGTGGGTGAAGTTTTGATTCAACCTGAGAGTATTTTAGACACTCGTGTGCATCACTTAACTAATGACGATCCAATTACAGAGTGGTTGATCAAGTGGATGAACTTGTCTCCCGAAGAAGCTACTTGGGAACCTGCAGCTCATATTCTTTCCCAGTTTCGTGACTTTACATTACAACCTTGAGGGCAGGGTTGCTTAAATGAGGGGAGTGATGTAACGATTAGGATAAGTGTAGGCCATTCTTGTAATTAAGAGAAATAAGAGAGTATGAATTATAATTCAACAGAAACTATAACAGCCGGTTGTTGGTTCTTCTGTTGGACACGAATGATCATAACCAAATTATGTTTCTCTCCTCTCTCTTTCTTCATCCTTTCTCCTTTTTCTCTCTCGGTTTCCATGGAAGCTATCTCAATTCATCGACAAATTCAATTCTTTTAATATGTCAAAATAATACCTTAATGACCAATCTAACTACCCCCACAGGCCACAACACCAACTAGACTCGCTCAATACTTTACAATGGAGGACAACATTAATTTTCAGGGCATATTAATTAAATTATATATGAAAGGGCATACATATACATATATGTATAATTATCAATAGTTAATTAATTAAGAGAATATTTTAATTGCATAGTGTGTCATGATCATTGCTCCTATTGGCAACATCATCATCACTGCGGACAACTAAATAATTAATAAACATTATTTCGTGTTAAAAGTAGACCATGATTAACTAGGTAACGTTTCTTTTATATTATATTTCTTATTCATGTTTGGTATTGTGGACATAGATAATCCAAATTTCAGTTTTGTTTTCTAAGAAGTCCATATCACATTCATACGTTGTTAATTAGACTATATTTTAAGATGACAATAAACTGAATCGATAGGATGGTCGATCATTCATGAATTGAAACATTTCTCCCCAATTATATATTTCTTTTATCAGTTGATCCATATTTAAGGATCGATATTAATTTATATATAGTGATTCATATAGGTTGCTAATGGGTAGATGAAATTTGCATTATATTCATTCGAAAGATAGATCGATGAATGTTTTAGAATTACTTCCATGGCAAAATTGTGTTATGATTCTCGGTTTGTTGGGTTGGATAAGGCTTCCATTGAAGCTCAGAGAAGAGTGAAGTAAGGAAGGAGAGGAAGGAAGAGTTATAGCAGAGAGAAATTAAGGGAGAAGAGGAAGATGAAAAAAAAAGGTGTTTGATTATTATTTCTTTGTTAACCCTCAGAATCACATCATCTCGTTACTTATACTATAATTCCATATGGTAATAACCCTATAGACACATACATGACAATTTCATAGCTTGAACTTCAATGTTTACTCGATTAGGGCTTTGGCAACTTCATTTTCATTGGTACGGACCAAAATAGTCAATTTATATACTCTCGACACACAAATTAAAAGAATATCCTAAATTGAATGTTTGATTTTTACCTTAATTAGAAATGAAAATAGTCTAAATTTAGTTCATTGTTTCATTAAATATAAGGGATAGAATTACCAAAAATTAACCAAAATATGTAAAAATATAATTATTTGTGAACAAGATTAAAAGACTAAAACAATAATATGTAGTACTATTTTAAATCATTTATTATGTATATCCCTCGATCATCCAACGAAATGAATTGGTTCACTTTCACCTTAGTAGTCAACTTACCTTTCCACATTATCACTTTACCATACCCTACGTAATAGAAACATAAGGATTATGTGCGTACTAGGAGTAATAATTTGGAAGCTGATGAACAGCTTTTTTTATGAGAATTCCTTTTGAGTTTCGAGCCTTACGTATTTAGAATCACAGAACAAACTTCGCTTGTCGTTGGAATATATATATATATTTAAGATGATTAAATAGGCATTATCTACTGATTAGGCATATCCTAAAGCTAATTAATTAAGGTGCTTGATCTAATCAAAGAGCATCTAACTAACACAAGTTGATCGAATATGATTTTAAGCAAAAAACGTATATGCTTATCATGGGCGGATTTTTTTTTTTTTTAAAATATATTTATTTTTAAAATATTTTTCAAAGTTTTTTTTTATTTCTAAAATATTTTTATATTTTAAAATAATTTTTATATAGGATTTTTTATAATACTAAAAACAACACAATTTTATCCAAATTTGCACACAATTTTTCAATAAGAAATGTAATATTTTCTCTATATCTATTTTTATTTGTGTTAAAATTTTCATAATTTAGGGTTTATGGATTTGAAAATTTTGCAAATTATTTTCTTATACAAATTTGTTGAGATTAGGTTTTGAAAGTAGTCTGTAATGATGAAATTTATTTAAATTGTGTAATTTTTGGTCAATTTTGAGTATAATTTCATTTGAAGTTCTGATATAGATTTTGTTATTTGAAATTGATGTTGTTTGTGTAAAATAGATAGTAAACTTAAAAATTATGATTTAGAGTTTTGTGTAATGTAGACGGTAATATATTTATTCTTCAGGATTTTAGTCCCCACTGAACTATAATCCTGCATCCGCCCCTGATGCTTATGAAATTGAATGCCCTAAATCAAACAATAACCATATTTGTAGTACTTAGTTCATGCATGGCCACAACTAAGCTAGAGTTTATTTTTATCTTTATAATGCCTTCAAATAGTGTAGACGCAGAATATATAGTACAGAAGCAATGTACGGCTTCCATGATAGATTATTTTGCCCTACCAAAATGTTACGAGGTGTATTGTTTTTGTTTGGCAAAATTATATGAAGTAACCTAATCTAAAATGCCACATTATCTCAGCACAACATCAATTTAAAACTGCTAAAACTAGGTTTTTTAATTCAGTCCAGAATGGCTTAGAAACTTAATTTAGGTTACATAGATTTAAGGCTATATATATCTTATATTGGCTACAACATTCAATATTTGAGATGCATATCATTATCAGCACATGAAATTGAAAAATCTATCATTCAAAATTAACTATAATGTATGAAAAGATCATCAATATTAGTGCATATTGATTAGGAGGTTAATTAGCTCAAACTGAACACAGAACCCAGTAAATGAGATCGATGGTGCTTTGATTTTGCAGGATATATGCATGTTTCCAGCCAATTAATCAGTATATTAATGACACCATAAGAATAAAAAAACACAGCATCGATAAGTACCCAAGTACATTAATTAACTAGATGTCTACTAAACTGCATATATAATTCATAAGAGCAATGTACGTAATACAATACAGTATAAGTTAGCTAACTTAAATATCAATAGAAGTGTGCCCTAGTGCATGGTTACTGTCATTCAAACTGAGATTTTTCTGGCTAGTACTAATTAATTTTGAGCTTTTTTTTATTTGCATAAATATAAAGGACATCCATCTAAGTTTAATTAGAGATTGAATTACTAAGGATAAGAAGGAAATTGAGCTGGATTTTGAGTTTGGACAGAGTTAACTATGGTTTAGAAAACTGTTTTGGCTAATGTGCATCTTAATTGGAAAACTTAGGCTGGAGATGCACGTTGGAGAGAAAGAATTGAGAGATTATATAACAAATCAAGTAATTAAAGAACAAGTACTAGTAGTACTAGAAGAGAGGAAATTAAACAAGAGTAACAATTTCCAAAGGATTTAGTGCAGAGAGAACAAACAAGTCAGTGAAGAACATTAATGGAACTTGTGTGTTTTGGTGGGCCTTGGAAGCCACAACTTACACACACAAGCAACAAACCCTTGCTCCCCCCACTAAAACCCCAAACATCCAAATTCTTTTCTTCAATTCAATTCTTTTTTAAACTCCTCTTAACTCTAGTTTGTGTTCACCTAGGAACAGCTTTGATTTCCCTTCCCTGAAACCTATGCATGAAACAGCAAAGACCCATGTAATATTAACTCAAATTATGCAACAAAATGAAATAAAAATTGGAAGGTTTGATACCCAGTTCAAAAGCTATGGAGATAGAATACCAATTGATTGATTGATTCAGTCCTTAAAGCTTATTTAATTAAGCTACTTAATTAGTTGATGTCTTAGCAGTCACTAATAATGTCTCCTCTCTAACAATCCAATTTGCACAAACACAAAAAAACTCATACAACTAATTAAGGTTTCCATGAAGAGAGAAGATTAATTTTTTTTTTATCCACGGTGACAGATTATATAGAAAACAACCACTGCAAATTAAACTACACTAGCAAAAGAAAAGATGAACAAAGTCAATAGAGAGATGGACCTAATTAAAACCCCAAAAATAGTTTCTCCACAGACAAAGTTAAAAGCACATATATTTGAGACCAAAAATTCAGAATTTCTTAATTAGATCACACCTCTTGTTAATTCTTCTGAATTTCATTGGCCTTTTTTCTTGCATTTCACTTCAAATTGACACCTCCATCATCAAATCCAGTTTCTTCTGCTGTCTGCACATGATCTTACCGGCAAATTAGATCTTCTTATCGATCAATTACCCGAACGGCGCTGGTCTGCCGGAGGAGTTTGCGCCGCCCCACGCGCCGCCGTCGACGTGCCCCATATTCTGCATCCCAAGCGGCAAGTTGAAGAACGGCAGCCCGGAAGAAGGGTCCGGGAACTGCCCTCCGCCGTTCGCCGCTGCATTCGTTGCTCCTCCTCCGCCGGCTGACGGAGTCTGCATCTGCAATCCAGGAGGCGGCGCCGCATCCTCCTCCTCCAGCGGGAGCCGCTCGTAAGCGACGTTGGTAAACGAGGCGGCGATGACGATAACTGGTCCGGCGGCGACGAGCTCCCCGACCACGCTCCCGCCGACGACCTGCCCCTGGCCTCCGGCGAGGAAAACAGAGAGGCTGGTGGCGCCGGGCGGAGCCGGCGGCGGCAGGAAGGAGCCGGAGAGGGATAGGATCTCGAATCGGCCGTGGAGCGTGACGACGGCGCCGCCTGCTGCGGCGGGCTGGCGGAGCGTGACGTTGGTGACGGCGCCGGTGCCGCTTAGGATGCAGATCCCGCGCTGCCGGCGGCGGGCATAGGTGGCGACGCAGTCGAAGACGTCGCAGGCGTTTCCGACCTCGAGGATGTGGGCCCGGAGCGTGTTGGCGCTCTCCCTTGTTATGATTACCGGCGGCCTGGGCTTGTTCTTGGAGCCGGGCGGCCTGCCACGTGGACGGCGCGCCACGCCGTCGCCTGAGCCGCCTTCTCCGGGGACGAGCTCAAGGCCTCCGTTGTTGTTGCTGACGTCATCTTCTTCGTGGCTGTCGTCAGGGGCGTGGTGGAGGTGGAGCTGCTGCTGGTGGTGGTGGTGGCTGACGTAGCGATTCGCAGAGCCTAAATCAAGACCAGCCATTCTTATATCTGCCTTTAAATTCACATCAAAAGGGGGAAATCTAATTATTATTTTTTAACAAACTTGCAGAAAATTATAAATTTTTGAGTACTATACATAATTATATGGGGATTTAATAAGGAAGGTCGATTGAAATGGAACAGAAGAAAGTGTTTGTTTTAATAAAGAGAAAATTGAAGGAGGGTTTGATTATTTTAAAGAGGCAACTGTGGAGGTTTGGAGTAGAGAGAAAGGCGAGTTAGTTCTCAGGAGGAAGAAGATGAAGAAGAGGAGGTTTGTTTTCAAGAAGAGAAAAGGAACCTGAAGAACCAGTCTCAAGTCTTCTCTCTTACCTCCTTTTTTTAATTCAATTAAAATATTAATATAATTAAGCCTTTATTTAATTGAAGGGATTTTTTTTTTGAGCGCTAATTGAAGGGAAATTAGTTCAGCGTTTATGTACAGATTATATATTATATACTTTGTTCGGAGTAGATAATTATGTGAGGTGCGTGGACGTTTAATTTGTTATATCTGATAAGTGAAAATGATTTTTTGCTGACATTTATATTCGTTCGACGTTATATTAATCTATCTATATCTATATTTTATATACTATTATTATAGTCGTAATTATCTCTCTTATGTGTCGTTCATCTAAGTATGTCACATTATTAAATAATTATGTACATTTACATATTTATCCTTATTCTATTTACTATTTATTTTATCTTTTATTTATACAAATTTTCTAGCCTAGATTACCATTCTAAAATATTTCTCATTGTACATGATAATTCTACACTTACCAAAAATATCATTATCATACTTAATCAGTGTCCTAATATAATATGTACGTTAATGATCTGTAAACTCCATTATAAAAATATATATATAGGTAGATGGTCCGTACGTATCAAAAAAAGATAGATGATCCGTAAATAGTTAACGTTATACGGTACATCCACCAACATACATATAAAGTGCACTTACAAAAAAATATCATTATCATACTTAATTAGTGTTCATGATTTAATAAGAGTGAATAGATTGTCTGTAAACTCCATTATAAAGAATACAATATGCAATTTTATTTTAGTGTAATTTTATTTTTAATATTTTTATAAAATTCATAGTTTATATTTTCTTCTATTAATATAAATTCACATATCTGTCTTCAATTTTCATCATACAATACACCTTATAAATTATTCTAATTAAAAAATTATATTTTCGATACATTATATTAATTTTCTTATATAATTCGCTTTTATATTTTATATACTATAAATAAATGTAAATTTATTTTTAAAATATATGATCATACCCGTGTAAGACAGAGGGACATATGCTAGTTAGATATCTAATGTTATTGAATTAGACCACTGGGCAAGAGATAAAGAAACAATTAATTTAACTTGTAGTCTTTTTTTTTTTGAGAAAAAACTTGTAGTCTTGGAATCGAAGGAAGTGTTTAAGATTTTCTTTGTTTTATCTTTTCCCTTTTTTGCTTTATTTGGCACCAAATTATGATCATTGGCTGTTAATTATTGGAGTTTTTTATCAGAGTTTGTTAGCTAATAAAGTTAAATCACTGAACCAAAACAACCTTGAGAATTTTTGGAACAGATTGTAGTCGATCACTTCATAAGATTATATTGATGGAAGGATAATATAACACTCATATATACGGAGTATGTGATAAAAAAAGTAGTTGTAGAAACCATAAGTAGTGATAATTAAGGTTAGACACTAACCATGATTAAGGGAAGAGATCGAGGTTGACCAACTTGAGTTTTTGGCTTAAACGTGAAGAAGAGAATAATAAATTTAATAATTTGAAAGAGAGAAAGACAAAAAAAAAAAAAAAAACACGAAAAACAACAACGGGTAATGGGCAAGTGGAAGGTGGAGCTGCGGCGGATGGGCCCTTTGCCCCTTTCATTTCTAAATTCTAACGGAACCCATCCATTTTTTGTGCCGTAAGCATACGTTATTAAGTGCTAGTTTGGTTGAAAAGTAGATTTTTATGATTTTAAATTATTTAGAAAGTGATATTAAATACATGTATTTAGTTATTTTTTTGTTTTTAAAAAAATACAGATATCTAATTTATGAAATTTTCAATTCCTATAAAATATAAAAAATATAATCATTTAGAAAGGGGTGAGTAAAATTTTCTTCCCTCATATTTCCTATGATTTAGTGTTTGTTTGGTTGAATGTGAGAAGTGTAATTCTTAGGAAGTTATTTCATGTGAAATCAAAACATGAGAATTTAAATTTATGGAAATTGGTAAATTATGTTTGGTTAAAATCTAAATCATGAAAAATATGGGGGAATAAAATCTTACCCACCCCTCCCTAGGTGATTGTACTTCCTATGTTTTGTAGGAATTGAAAATCCTATGAATTAAATATCTGTATTTTTCCAAAACAAAAAAGTTAACCAAACACATATATTTGATATCACTTCCCAAGTAATTTAAAATCACGGGAATTTACTTCTCAATCAAACGAGCACTTAGATTTTAACCAAATATAATTTATCAATTTTCATAAATTCAAATTCTCATGTTTTGATTTCACATGAAGTAACTTCCTAGGAATTACACTTCTCACATTCAATCAAACGAGCACTAAGAAACTGAAAAATAATTTATTATGCAAAAAAAATGTAATTCAAATTCTTGCAAAAAAAAGTGATTTATACGCTATCAAATCAAATGAGTGATTCTTATAGTGTTTGAAAGGATTAGTGAGCTTAGCTCAGTTCGGTTTAGTATTAATTAACATCTGAGCTTATAAATAAACCGGACAGCTTGTAATGTATTTTATTCCTTCTCGCGAACTTGAACAAATGGCAAGCTCGTGTGATAAATTATTACGAAAACTTTCTCTCTTGCATATGCATAGTAATTATGTTAAACTTTTTACCTAATTTCTCACCATCGACTCGTAGTGTTACTTTTGGGATTTGTTTGGTGTTGATTTTTACAAAGACATTTTTATAAATAAATATGTTTGGTGAAAATATTTATAAATGTACTTATCCTTAAATTTTTTGAAAGATCAACTATATATTTTCCAATGCAATAAAAGTATTACTCCGAATCTTATAAAAAAATCGAACGAACGCCGCCCTTGCTTGGTTTTCAAGCTTTTCTGATCATATCTCCTCATTGAAACCCTCTTCTCATATCTAGAACGGTTCTTGCCTGACTTCTGGCACCTCCGGGTCAATCCTCCAAATCCCTTCGAGTTTTGGAAAACTCTGATTTTGAGCCATCTCCTTCTAAATCATGATCCCCTTGTAGGTCCTGAGCTGGCTCCAATTTCCGCATGGGTGGTTTCGAGATTCAAAATTGTCGGAAAACTATATTGGCGCTAGAGCGTTGCTTGAATGAAATTGGATTTATGGGTATGGTTGTTGGTTGAGCATCGGTCAATATGGTGGTGTACTGTCTTCATTCCTTGCAAACTCTTGCTTCTTCATAGTCGAGAGACAAAAAACAATATCGAAACATGTTTATCCCTGGCAAAGTTCATCTATTCTCTCAACTCCAATCGATTTTGATATTTTTTTCATACGACTCGTTCTGTTGTTCATGTTTGAGATGCTCTCTTTGGACGATGGAGTTTTACTAGGCGATGAATCGAGTTGTAGTTTTGGATAAAGTCGAGGATGACCATCCTTTCAGCAGTGCGTCAATTGTTTGTGCTTTACTCACCTTTTGTCTATGCTCTTATGGCTTTGTCTTCTGTTAGATTGTTGTCTCTGTTGTTTTTTTCTTTTTATTTCCCTGTTGTTGTTTTGTCACCTTTTGGTTGTGTTGTTAGTTAGTCCGACTGTCGATTTTTTCGGCTTTTTGAAGTTGCATTGCATATTTGTTTTCAACCTTGAATTTTTACCTATAAAAAAGCATCAAAAATATTTTTATTTATAAATATCTTTATAAATAAAAAACCATTATAATTAAATACACCGAACAAATCTTTATTTGTTCATACAAGCCGTTATAAAGATAGTATTAGGATCAGGTAAAACGGACTCTTACAGTAAAACAAGAGTACTAATATTAACCATTGGATTAAAAATGATCAACGTGTTAGATTTAAAACAAAATTGATATAATAGGCTACAAAGTACCTAATTCTTTCCAAATGTGATCCGATCTTTCATATGATGATTGGATTCTAATTTCTCTCTCCAATTTCACGGATAATTACAAAAATATTTATTTTAATATCAAATAAAAATCCCTTAAAATCCTCCATTTTGATTAAATCTATTCTCTTTCCTAAAACTTCTTGTTTCGCTTCAAATACTCATAACCTCCATTATTGTAAACTAGACCGATCAAAATTACTTGGCTATGCAAGGAGTTGCATTTGCAAAAACGGACGAAAATGACCCACCTCATTTGACGCTCATTAAATGTTGATTTGAGAGTGTAAGTTCTTCTTTATCTATTTTTCTGCATCGTATAATTATATAAAATACTATGTAGATTCGGCTTCGTCAACAGATTATGTATTTAGTTGTGATGGGTTTACAAATTCACCGTTGCCGACAGCTGCACATCGCCGCTTCCATCCTGATCGACCACCATTCGCCTCACCGTCGCTTGTCTCTACACACCACTCCACCGTCACCAACCGTCAACAGATTGACTGCACCAGCCGCGCGACTGTGCGAACCCTTATTCTGCGTGACAACGCCATTTGTTAATCGTCATTAATTGAAGCTTCGAAAAAAGTCGATTGGGTGGTGACATTCACGATATTGGGTGGTGATATTTGTAAGGCTTGCAGCCTTTGAAGCACCATTCCATGTCAACCCGAGAACTTTCCAGGAGGTCACCCATCCTGGTACTACTCCCGCCATAGTACGCTTAAATTCAGAGTTTTTTGTCCTCACTTGAACCTAAAAAGGAATAGCTTTTGTTGACATGGGTAGCACTCTAATCCTTATAAAGGATTACAAATCCGGGGTATTACAATCACCCTCACTTAAATCCTTGACGACCTCGTCAAGCCCAAAGACCATCCTTTGGGTCGAGTGACCGCCATCCAGGCCAAGTCCACTCGTAACCCAGAGTCGGATCTAATACCATCTGTAAGGCCCACAGCCTTAGAAGCACCATCCCATGTCAACCCGGAAACTTCCCAGGAGGTCATCCATTCTGATACTACTCCCGCCCTAGCACGCTTAACTTTATAGTTCTTTGTCCTCACTTGAACCCCGAAAATGAAGAGTTTTTGTTGACATGGATAGCACTCTAATCCTTATAAATGATTACAAATCCAGGGTATTATAATATTCACGATATTAGATGATGATATTCACGATATTGGATGGTGATATCCATGTAATTGGGTGATCATATTCATGTATTTGGGTTGCCCTATTAATGTTATTAGGTGATGATCAATATTTTATTCATGTAGCCGAGTGTAATGTTTATTTAACTGAGTGTAATATTCATGTAATTGAGTGTGATATTCATGTAATTGAGTGTGATATTCATATCACCAAGTGATCATATTCATGTTTTAAGTGGTGATATTCTTCAGAAATTAAATATCCACATATCAAACAGAGATATTTATACAAATATGGACCATATTCAATAAATAATGTTACAAGGAACAAGAACAAATTTACAGATCTACGAATTTGCAGAGCATCAAGACACATTTGATCATTATTCATAAACACATGATTGATATTCATAAACGCAAGATCAATATTCATGAATGTCGTAACAATCGTTGAACACAAATTTATGTTGTGTGGTTTTTATGATGTACGAGTTTAATTTCATCCGAAGGATGAAATCTAAGAGAAGATTGTGGTTGTTATAAATTCTCTTAATGATTCTATGCTTTTTTAATTAAAAAAAATCAACGCCATTATTATCTATAATGAACGGCTTAATCTATTTCCTAATCTCATACAACACACACCCATATACCCTTAAATCCCCCTAACATCCAGCCATTCATCATCTCCCATTCATCGTTCTATATTTATCCACCCATTTTATCATAATAATCATTTTTACCATAATCCACCTCTTTATATTACTTTCCAAGGATATAACGTACAGAATATGTAATTGCACTAGTAGGTAGATATTGGGGGCGTTGAAGAATCTTGAAGATCCGTATAATAGTATGCCAATGTACTAAATTAATTTCTTTTATTAACGCACCTTCAATTTTAACCCTATTTTTTTTAAGGCCTTGATCGTCTGGTTCGATCGGTTGAAACTGTTCTATGTTTAGATCAATATACTGTTGACACATAAAGTGATAGACCCTTCCCATCAGGAATCAAGCTTAAAAATTCTTGATAGAACGCTTAAGAAAATGTATGGCTAAACTATTTGACCAACTGAATGTTGGTAATTTTAACTCTATTTTTTTTTATACATTTTATATTATTTGCATATTCATGAAGAAAAATGAATTTATACAGCCACACAGTGTAAGAGTAATAATTAAGTAAGTAGTACATTATTTTATAGATTTTAAGTATAGATTATAAATATATCCACTACTAATAACTTAAAGACGTACTTGACATTAACATATTAAAACGAGAACCAAATCTTTATTATATATAACTAAAGACACATTTGATATCGATACCAAAGATATGAGATATCAGGTATGTGTCTCGGTATGTATATTAAGATATGCGTTTCAGTGATAAAGGTATCAGGAATGGATAGATATGATTGATATTTTATATATACTCGTTTCAGAGAAGATATCAAAATAACACTCTCATATCACTTTAATATCACTCATACACATATTTAATTTAATACGTATACATGTTACCAAACAACATATATAATATCGATATTAAAATTATACCAAACATAGATATTGATATGAATAATATTCATATTCATACCTGAGAGGGCCATTCAGATGATATTGGTCTTTAAGATAAACACTAAGATCAAATCTCTACCGTAGGATGAAGCTTCAGACGGTCCAGATTGAAGGAAAAAAAGAAGCAAGCCAACCTGTGTATAAAGGACGTGGTGGCAATTTTGCAATTTCACTTAAAATTAAAACGCTATTACACATTTGCCCCTCACCTGTAAAACCCAAAAAACGAGGAGAGAGAATATGACGGAGAACCAAAACGCGTTTCACAGAGATAAAGGCGGAATCCAGCAAGAGAAAATTCGACAAGAGAAAATCGATCGCATCAGGCCTGTTGAACCCATCGTAGATTCCGACGAAGACCCAGCCGTGTTCCTCCGAGACGACGACGTGAACGCAATCTTCCCATGCTTTTCCGTGCGCCCACTGGATGCTCTGGCTATTACGCCCTTCAATCGAATCGGTATCTTCAATCGAAACCGTTCGATTCTCACTGTTCTTCTAAACTCCGCCGACGATCCAGCTATCCTGGTACTTAATCGAAGAGTCCCCCTTCACCGGAGCCACGATGGAGCTCTGACCGCGAGATAATTTCTTCGAAATCTCTCTCTGAAGGCCCCGGATTATCGACCTGGGCCTCGACCTAGGCCCGAGCCCCGCCCATCCGCTGAAAGTGTCTATTTGATGTTTCTACTGTGCTTAGGTGATCATGACAAGGACTTAGCTGCTCATTGTTATAAAAATTTTATCATTTGCAGGTTGTTTTATGCGTCATGTTATGAACCTGCAAAAAAAATTATGAACCAGCTACAAGAATAAATTCATAAACCTGCAAGAGAAAACTCATGAACCTGCAAAATATCATTGTATTTTCACAAGCATGATAGTCCATTTTCACAACCTGAAAGATATTGTTGAATTGCACATTTCTCATGATGTTAATTTATCATAATCCTTTTATAAGTGATTTAAATAACTTGATAATAGTCCATTTTATGCATCCTTTGGTGATAAATTTATTTTACTCCTTACCTTTAAAGAACATATAATTTATGTTGCCGTTTCCCCGTCGTTTCCTTTTTTATTGAATTTGAGATTGTCGTTTCCCCGTTTCGGAAACGTATCCATTTCCAAAACCCGTTTGCGTTTCCGGGTAACATAGTCTAAATCAACATTATGTAGTATCCATCTTTGTTCCAATTCATTTGTAGTCAAGCAACACACAAACGTGTTGCTGCCCCTTTTTTGATTGGGTGCAACTTCGTACATTTTTGTTTAAAAAATGATATTGCTTCTCCGAACTTTAGTATTGGGAAATCTTTATCATCTTGTAGTTCCAATTCATTTTTAAAATATATGGCCACACCCGTGCAAGGCACGAAAACACATGCTAGTTAATAATGTAAAATAGTAGCATAGTTCCCTGAGCAAGCTACAAGCAAATCCTATGTTGATGGCAATCTCCATCTTATCTCTTGTTAAAACCCAAATCTTTATCCCTGCCTGTGCAAGCTTGTCAATGCACTCTGGAACCCCACTCTGAAGTTTGTCTTCAACAGCAGTAGCACCAAGAAGAATCAACTCCTTCTCAACCATCTCTGCTGCCTGATCAATCAACGAATCTCGGTCTACAGAGACTGAATTCCTGGCTGAGGTGAATTTCTCATTGAACTCTTTGTATTCCTCCACACCGAGCTCACGATAAGCAAGTATCAAGGTCCTAAGACCAGCATCAACATACTCGTTGACATGATCTCTGATTTCTTCCTCAAAGGCTGAACCTCCCTTGGACAATCTTGTAAACATGATACTGCATGGAAATAATTTAAGTTTATATACTTTTTTTTTATGAACTAATAAGTTGGTTAAAAGAGTTGAAAGAGCCAAACCTGTCAGCACCCTTTGAGAGTAGCAGAGTTTTACCTTCCTCGATTTCTATGATAACAGACATCCGTTTTCTTGTGCTGTTAAACTCCAAGATGTTCAGGATCTTGTATGTCCTGTACAAATTAAACATCAGAAATCTAAGCATTCTGTTTTTTTTTCGTATTCTGAATGATGAGAATGATTAACAGATGACAAATGTACTCAAGAGATTTTTACCTTTCAACTTTCATGCCTAATTGGGGATCAAATTCATGCAAAGAGACAGAACTGGGAGTCCTTTTATAGAACTCGAATCCCATTTCTCGTGTTGCAACGACAAAGGCAGCCTGATCAGGAGATTCGACCTCATAAGACACCTTTCCCGTGTCCTCATCCACCTCAGGAATCACTGTGTGGAATATGGCTAGTAGCTGTAAAAACTTCTGGATCAGATCCGCGTGAGGCTCGTATACCCATTTCCCGTTCATGATCCTCTCATCCTTGAAGTTAAACCCCTTAACCGGAGGATTTGCACTCATGAACTCATCATCACCATTTTCAATCACATTAGGTAGAGGAGAGCCTTTTCTCCTAGCCATTGCCAGCTCAACCTCAGTCACACCACGACCATAAGCCGTTCCAGCCACACAACACTTGATGAACTCCATGGAGTTGCAGGTCAAAGTTCCCGTTATTTTGCAAACCCTAACGAGTTGCCTACAATGTTGCAGATTGTAGGCTTGAAGAACTCTGGTGATATTCAATCCTATTGATCCAAGATTAATCCCACTACCGTCAAATTTAAACCCAGAAACACAAAATGTATGGATCCATGGCGGCAATGGAGGAATCAACACAAAAAGATGTAAACATTAAGGAACTTGTTCTATACCCAGCCCAGCCGCCCAGCCAGAGCAGGACTCAGGGCGCCAGCAGAAGGGTTGCTCCAACGATGATGACGACTTCTGCCGCTGCCACCCCTCCGATTTCACCACTGTCGGCGGTTGAAAAGCACTTCCCAAACGGAGATCTCTACACCAGAGATTCCAGAAGATCGATCGATCGATGGCAATTTCTACGAGGGCGAAGATTCTAGTAAATCTGTTTTTGAGGACGAAGATCGATCGGTCGATGACTTGCTTGTTCTTGCCGAGTATGTGCCTAATCAAATCCATGGGGATTCCAGAAGAAGCGATTTTGGGACGCCTTTGGTCACAGAAGAGCTGTTGGGAGAAGAAAGATAAAAGGCCAATTACCCTTATGCCCCTCCGTGTCCTCTTTTGCTTGAAATCGTGGTGTGATTTAGACCGCTGGATGAGAACAGCTGGACGGTGGAGATATGTGCACTGTGCTTATCTTAATACCCACGCTCATTTGATCCTTCCTCTCATACCTGATATCATAATATCAATACCAAATGGATCTTAAAAATAATTAATCTTCATGCTTATAAAAAAACTATATATATATATCTCTCTATAAGACAATTTTTTTTATTAGGTAAAAATTAGACTGGAAACCACATAAGAGTTGGTTTCTCAATCTATAGCATCCTTACGGATGAGAATTACAAATTCTAGACTAACTCTAAAATCTTCCAAGGAACTATGATGGACATTCTTCACGATGAAATCGGCCACGACGTTTGTTTCTCGGAAGACGTGAGAAATCTGCATTGAAGAAAACAGTTGTAAAACACACAGGATATCAGAAATTAACATTTCAATATCCCATGGACAGTGCCAGATTTGATTAAGAACATTCACAACGGTAAGGTTGTCGCATTCTAGATGAATGTTGGCAATGCCTAATTCATAGGCCTTTACCAGGGCATTTCTTACTGTCAATGTTTCTGTTTTTAGCGGGGTTGAGATACCACATTTATTCCCAAAGAGGAAGATTGGTTTACCCATATTGTTCCTGAAAATGTAACCAAAACTAGATTCACCATTGGTTTTGGTGGATCCGTCTGTGTTGATTTTAATAATATTATCCGGTGGTTTTTTTCCTTTTCTTTGTTGGTCGTCTAACAATGTTGGTTTTGGTGGATCCGTCTGTGTAGATTCACCTTTTCTTTGTCAGGGTTCCAGCTCTTCGTCTTATTCCAGTTCTCAATTTGTTTCTTAATGTAAATTGGTACATCCTTTATGGAGTCGACATCATCGTTTGTTCTTCCAAAGCTTTGTTGGTTTCTATAAAACCAAATGCCCCACTAAGAGACCATTAATTCTATGAATTGTGATCTATCAGTTTTTTGTCAAATTTCTTCAATGATTTCATTGATTTTTTTGTTTCCTATGTTTAGGGATCTGATGATGCCACATGTATCATAATTCATTTTTTTGATTGTTTTTATGGTATGGTTACATTGGAAAAAGAGATGATTCAAATCCTCCAAATGAACATTGCAACGTATACAACCCGGGGGGTTGCTATACCTTTTTCTGTTAATCTAGCTTTTGTTGGGAGTCCGTTTTTCATTATTTTCCAGACAAAGTTTTTAACTTTGGGATATGTGTCCATCTTCCAGATCCATGAAGAATCATATGCAGTATAACTCTTGTTTTTGTTAATTAGTTCCATAGCAGAATTTGTAAAAAATCAACCATTTTTGCTAGTTTTCTAGTACATTCTATCATGGATCTCATTTAAGGGTATTGGGATCAAGGTTATTTTTTTGGCTAAATCATAAGGTAAACATTATTCTAGTAAATCCTTATTGCAGGTTTTATTTGACAACATAAATTCAGCTACCGGGGCATCCTTATTCAGGATTGATTGTGTGTTTATGGTATCACATAAAGGGGTGTTCAAAACCCAGTTATCCGTCCAGAATTTGATTGTTTTGCCATTACCAACTTGCCAAATTAGTCCAGATTTGAACTCAACCATGAGTTCAATCATTTTGGACCATTGCCAAGAGCAATTTCCTTTTTTCTCGTAATGAAATATATGGTTTGTTTTCAAGTATTTTTCAGTAATAACTCTAACCCAATAGTTATTCGATTCTGCTAAGATTTTCCATAGTAATTTGAATTGTAGAGTTTTATTCATGTCTTTAGCTTTTCTCAATCCAAGACCTCCTTGATGAGTTGGTTTACATATTTTTTTCCCAGCCTATAAGAGGTTTATAGGAGATGTCTTTGTTCCAAAAAAGGATCTATTTAACTTGTCAAGTTCATTGTGTGTGTGTAGGTAACATAAAACTTTGCATAAGATAGTTTGGTCTTGATGCCAGATTGGTTTTTATTAGTGTTGTTCTTCCTGCTTGGGAAATGGAGTTTGCTTTCCATTTAGATAATTGATGTTAGGTGCTAACTAAGAGGTCATCAAAAGTGTTCGAGTTAACTCTACCATTAATGATAGGGCAACCAAGATATTTTTCGAGAGATATCATATTTGTGATTGTGAGAGTTCCTTGTAATGCTAATTTCTTTTGGTTGGTAACCTTTTTTGTAACTTAAAAAGCCGATTTATGAAAATTTACTTTTTGTCCTGAGATTTTGCAGTATTCATCAATAATATCCTTGATTTCTTTGCAGTTTTCCTGTTTAGCTTTTGAGAAGATCACAATGTCATCCGCAAATGCCAGAAACGGAATTCGCGTTCCTTGTTGATTGATTTGAAATCCTAGAGGATTTCGAGTTCTTTCTGAGGCTTTTTGGAGTTTTCTAGCAAGGATTTCAGATCCTAAAATAAACAAGAAGGGCGAAAGGGGGTCTCCCTGTCGAAGTCCTCTTGATGATTTAAATATTTATGTGGGTCCGTTGTTTACAAGTACCGAGAAAGATACCGTTGTAATGCATTCTTTTATCCAGTTGATAATTTTTTCATGGAATCCATATTTTTCCATAATTTTAATAATGAAGTCCCATTCGATTCTATCATAAGCTTTTTCCATGTCTAGTTTTAGTGCAATAAAGCCTTCAGTTCCTTTTTTTGATTTAAAAGAGTGAAAGATTTCATGGGCAATCAATATATTATCTTGAATGGCTTTGTTAGCAACAAAGGCATCTTGAAGGGGGTGTATTAATTTTTCCATGGTTCCTTTAAGTCTCGTTGTTATGATCTTCGAGATAATCTTATAAATTGTAGAGCACAGACTTATGTGTCTATAGTGATTAGTAGAGTTCGGATTATCACATTTTGGGATCAAGGAGATGAATGTGTGATTTATTTGTTTAAGCAGTTTTCCAGAAAGAAAAAAACTTTTAACTGCTTGGATAACAGAAGGACCTACAATATCCCAATATTTTTGGTAAAATTCTGCTGTCATGCCATCCGGCCCTGGTGATTTATCCGAGCCAATTTTAAAGACCGCCTTCTTAATTTCTTCATTGGATACGTTTCTTATTAATTCCAGATTGTCCTGTATAGAGATTTCAGGCTGGATTAATTTGAAATTTTCATGGAATAGTCTCTGGTTCATATCCTCACTTCTGAATCTTTTAATGAAGTCATTTCTGATTTCATTTCTAATGTTTTCTTCTCCAGTGATGCTTGTTCCTTCTTGTGTCTTGATTTCTTTTATAATTTGTCTATTTCTTCTTCCACTTGCTATTTTGTGAAAATAGCTAGCATTCGTGTCATTATATTTGATGTGTTTTACTTTAGGTCTTTGGTTCCAGTAAATTTTCTGGAAACATAGAAGTTTTTTTTTCTATGATTCTTGTTTGTTTTTTAATGAGATCATTTGTTGGGTGAGTACATATCTCAGTTTGGATTTCAGAAAGCTATTTTTCTATAGTTTGTAATTGTGTGAAAATATTTCCAAAGGTACTTTATTCCAGATCTTAGCATGTTTCTTGAGTAATTTTGTTTTGGATACAAGATTATACAATCTAGATCCATGATAGTTAGTTCTCCAAGCTTGTTTAACAACGTTGCTAAAATCCTTTCTAGTCTTTCAATTTTTTTCAAATTTAAACGGCTGATTTTTAAAAGGTACTGTTGATTCCAACTCGATAGAGATGGGACAATGGTCTGAACTGGAAAAAGCAAAATGCTTAGTACAAATATCAAGATACCATTGAAGAATCTGGTTATGAATAAGTACCCTATCCAGTTTTTCATATGTGTTATCTATTTTTGTGCTGTTCTTTCGCCAGGTATATATGTTTTCCTGAATAGGGGTATCCAATAGTTCACATTCATTCTTAAAATGACGTAATCTTGCAAATTTTGTCAAAGGTGGTAATATGCCGCCTAATTTTTCAGAAGGGTCTTGTATTTCGTTCAGATCTCCCATAATAATGCACGGAAGAGAGCAATTTTTAATATAGGAGATAAATTTGTTCCAGAACACATTCTTTGCAGAATCATTTGGTGGGGCATAAGTTAGGATTAACATAAGTTTTTTGTCCGTGAGTAGGTTTGTATACTTAATACTAATGAATCTTGTTTCAATTTGTTCAATTTCAAGGATTTCATTTGTAAGTTGGTAGGTCTTCCACATTACGCAAATCCCCCCCCCCCCTCCCCCCCCCCCCCCGCGAAACCCGTAGCTGGGACACAGAAGAATTGATCAAAATCCGCTTTTTCCACACTTTTTCATTTGGTTCTTTGTTTGTTCTTGTTTCAAAGAGTGCAAGTAGTTATATTCGTTCAATTTTGCAGAAAGATTCAACATCCATCCAAAAAGTTTTCTTCCCGATTCCGCGGTAATTCCAGATTGTGATCTTCATAAAAACCCATTTGTGTTTTTGCCCCATATCCTAGGACATTTAGGGGGCTTATTGTTGTTTCTATTTGTTATTTTTTCGGTAGGCATGAGAGATTTAAAAGACATAAGAAATTTGTTCTCCCTAGAGAGGATATGTTTTCTATTGTTCTTGATTGGGAATTCCCATTGGTGTAAGGCAAGCCTAGCAACTTGGAAACCAGTATAACGAGATATGTGTACACAGGTTTTTGACATTCTGGCATACACGATTTTTTCCTTTATTTGGACTAGTTTAGTATTATGCATAATTTCGCTTTCATGTTTGGGGTTTTCAGGATTCAGGGAATGCATAATCTGCAAGAGATAATTAGTTTCCTGGAAAAGGTATCAAGTTTAGAACTATCCCAGTGCTTTGAATAAAAGTTAAAAGACTTGAGATACAAATAATGAGATATATATTTTTTTGATCCTTTTCTATATTTCATACAATTGTAGGGTCCCTTCATCAGGGAGTGCACATATGCAGTATGAGCAACAAACCTGATTGTTCGTGTAACAAGGATATAGTTGTGTAGTAAATTTTGTTCAGATTGTGTTTGTTCAAAACGTTTTTGCTCAGTTTCTAATCTGCCCATTTCTGGGTATGTTTTCCTAGATGCTGGTGTATCCAAAAAGGACTCCAGATGTAAGAGGCCATTATATGGCAAGTTTTGTTCCAATAAGCATCATACATAGTTAAAGAAGTGTGTAAAACACATATAGGGTTCAAAGACTGTTTTTTCGTGGAGTTAAAACTCCATAAAAGCTTGTAGACAGGCTGATGATATTTTCCATTGTCTGAATTCTTGGTTTATGAGATGAAGTAGCACAGGAAAACCTGGAAGCAGATCAGAAAAATCAAGTAATAATGAGCATATTTAAGAAGATTAGTGTTCAGAGAGGAGTAGAAAACCACCTCAATAAGGCTGATAAGCCAATTGTAGGTTTTAAAAACCAAATACCTTCTAGTTATCTGTAGTACCAACACAGGTAGGACCAGACATACAAGAAGTTTCCAAATGTCTAGGTAGTACCCATACCAGAACAAATGGTCTGAAAAATTAATCAAAACATTCAAGCACGGTTCATTATGGTAATGGATAGCAATACCCAAGGAGAGTATAAACTCAAACCATTCATAATTGTAGATCCAATGATGCGCCCCTGCCCAACATGAATGCCACAAAGGAAGAAGAGGCTATGAGCATTCGCTCAGAAGGACCAATCACAAGAGCGCGTGCTAAAGCTATCGCCAACGCGATGCAATCATTGATTGTTCGCGTCGTCGCCAGCCAAGGTACCATGGAGACCGCGTTCTCTTTGAAGCGTCTCCAACCAAGTCCAGAGAACGCGTTCTCTGTCTGTCTCTTATCAACCATCCAATGAACGCGTTCTTTTTGAAATACATGCAGTCTTTTCAGACATTAGTCATTTTAGTTTTACTCTGGGGCGTGTGCTCCATGCATGTCGCGTGGGGGCCGGCCCATTAGGTGAGACTCGGCCCATCCGAGTCCCGCGAGCTACTATAAAAGGACAACTCATCCTCTGTTATTAGGTCACGTCTAATTTTGAATCAAAGCTTAAGTTGAGAGCCATATTGCCTCCTTCCTT
Organism: Rheum nobile; assembly: GCA_027886185.1. NCBI lineage: Eukaryota > Viridiplantae > Streptophyta > Magnoliopsida > Caryophyllales > Polygonaceae > Rheum > Rheum nobile. The sequence goes on along the minus strand of WOAB01000366.1, from coordinate 102,241 downwards.
TGATTGGACGTCAAACACTTATCTCTAACTTCTCATCTCCTTCCTCCGCCGCCAACGCTACGGCCACCACTCGATCTTCATCGAGATTATCCCTCCGCTGCCGACGCTACGGCCAAGAACTCGATCTCTTTCGAGTCGTTCTCCTCCGCTGCCGCCTTTCCATTCAACGCATTCCTCGCCATCATCACCAGTCCATGCCGTGCGACTTCCCAAACAAGATCACCAATCCTTCATCACTAGTAGGAACGCATCATCCAAACAACATTAATCGAAGTAGATCCAAGCAAACAAGCAACACACATGCTAATAAATTCAGAGTTATAATTAGAGACAATAGGAGGTTCAGAAAGGAGTCTAAGAAGATACACATGATTTAATCTAACCAAAACAACAATTTTGGTCAAGAAATGTTTTGGTCCCAGGAGATCATAAATTCGAGATTTAAATCTCCCAGTTAGATTGTTCAGAAGGTTAGGGATCAAGAGTTTGAAAAGATTCAACAGAGGAGGATGAACTTCGAACTGTTGGATGTGAAATCCTTCAGAAAAAGGCCAATAATGCATCAACACAAAGTCTAAAGTATCAAAATGCAACAAAAATATTATGATGGAGACAAATTTATTCAAATGAAACCTAATGTTCAAGGATTCTTTGTTCGAGAGTAAGGATAGCATGAAACGAGACATAGAAAACTGACGCAGGGGAACAAGTTGTGCTAGAATAATGTCAAGTAAGAGTAAGCAAATAAGACTTAAAATAACATGGGAACGAAAGGAAGTAAGGAGGAGTTTTAGAGTACCTCTAGATCTGAATTTTGACAAGTACCTAAGATCCAGAGCCAGAGATCTAGAAGACAAACCTCGAACAAGATCGGTAAAGCTCACACAACGAGTGACGAGAGGAAGACGATGACTCTAAAGCGGGAGAGACCGCACCCCCAAGGTACAGAAGCACCGCTCTATCGACTTCACTGACGCCCCACACCCCGGTGGAAGACGATGAGTAGCGTCGTGGCCGGCGAGGTTCCACCTCCACCCAATCGCCCAGGCCCAGAAACGAGCGAGCGACCATCTTTTAGGCGTTTCGTCTGGAAGAGAACTCCCCAGAGAGCCAAGAATCTCAGCGAACTGATTTCTCGGAGGAAAATCGTCGCCTTTGTGAGGATTTGTAGGATTAGGATTGTTGGGGATAAGGTTTGGGTGGATCTGATGGAGAGTGTGGTTGTCAACCGGAAAGAGAGTGAGGCCGGTGAGGCCTGGATGCAGTGGCGGCGGCAGGGTTTCTAGGGTTGAGTTTTCTGGAATTGGGAGCATTTTCATTTTTCTGTCTCTATAAGCAATGAATAACCGAAGGATGTAGCTTAAAATATCACAGAATTATTTTTCTCAAACAGATCATACTTCGTACTATTTACGTACTAGATTTGGAATTAAATTTAGTAAATTCATTTAAATTAACGAATTAACTAAAATCATTACGTACATATGCTCGTATATGGACAAGAGTTAACGTACTTTTTACGTACTAGTTTTAATTGTTTTTCAGAGATACATTATTTTATGATTTTTTTATCTTATAATTATTTTCGCTTTTATAGTTTTATGTTTATGATTTTAAAAATATTACATATTTATTTTAAGTGTAATTATTATTTTAATATACATAGATATGAGTTTAAAACTATATTTTATTTGTATTATTATCCTAATTTACAATTGAATATGACTTTAAGATTTATGTTTTAAACTTATAATAAATATTGTATTAATAAAAGATAGAGACATATTTATTATAAAAAAATGAAAAATGAAAATCATAATAATAAAGTTAATTTTTTGCAACAATTGTATTAATTTATTTTATCCAATGCTCTAATTTACTATTGAGTGTGACATTGAGGTGGATGTGTTTTAACTTATCAATCATCATCATCAATCAATCAATCAATCATCAATCATCAATCAATATATACTATAAAGTTGTCTTATGGAAAAAGATTGAGAAAATAGAGTGTGTATTAATTTGTTTCTTCAATTAGACCACTCTCCTCAAAGGCAAAGTTTTTCTGCACACATTATAACCCTACTGTGCAGTAACTCAGGCTATTAATTATCTGGGATTAATTGGTATATATACTATAAAGTTGTCCTATGGAAAAAGATTGAGAAAATAGAGTGTGTATTAATTTGTTTCTTCAATTAGACCACTCTCCTCAAAGGCAAAGTTTTTCTGCACACATTGTAACCCCACTGCGCAGTAACTCAGGCTATTAATTATCTGGGATTAATTGGTAGCTTAATTTGGCTGTTATATTTTACAATGCTCCTCTTGTTACAAACGTTGCTCAAACTCAGGCTATTAATTACCTATGATTAATTGGTAGCTTAATTTGGCTGTTTTATTTTACAATGCTCCTCCCGTTACAAACGTTGCTCATCCAAGGCAAAGATTAATTGCACACATTCAATCCCCACGTTACAGTAATCCAAACTGCCGGTTATATTACCTCGACGAAACTGCTTGATCCTTCCTATAATATGTGAATCGGCTTTGCATTAGACCCACTTTGTGACAGTACTATCCTACACATCAACGATTGTAAAGGCTTCATATTCTTCCAAGAAAACCGCCACTGCCAGTTCCTCCAACAAACCCCTTGGATATTTCCCGGCTAAAGTGATCGATGATTTCCTTGCTTATTCCTATGTCCCCTTCTCTGAGCTCGCTAAAGGGATGGACTGCACGGTCAAGGCTATGGTGATCCGCAGGTGGGATGCGACAACCCTGCAGAAACATTATCTCAGCACCGATTACATCTTGGCTGACCATAAGGTATTAACAAATTTCGCTTGTCCTTTTCCCATACCCCCGTTAGATGGCTTTAGCGCTTACCTTAGTTGTTTTGTATGTCAGGGAGGCGCGATCCACTGCGTGGCCAGGGTGAATATCAGCCATTGTTTCATGGACAAGTTGTTGGTAGGAGAAGTTTACGCCATTAGCCGCTTTACTGTAGCGTCGACAAAGCCGACGTATCGCCTCCAGAATGGTGATCCTTTTGTAATCCATTTAGAAGGCACCACTGTGGTCAGACATCTTGACTGCGCTATAGAAGGATTTGCGAAGTACCCTCTTCAGCTGGTCCCGATACGGGATATCACCCACAATGGGTCCAAGTTTCTCATAGGTAAGTGAACCTTTTCCCCCCTGTATCCTCTTGTATTGACACACCTGTAGGAGTAGATTTCCCGAGTACTAGCTTCCCTCTTCAAAGCACATGATTTCGGCAAGGGGGCAGCCTCACAGTAGTACCAAGCCGAACAACTGGTTTTTGAACACTTGAAACAGAACGAAATAGTTTATTGCCGCATATGGTAGGTACACCAGAATTAGAGCACCCTAGACCACGCGATACCTGCAATTGCAATCTCTGTATGCACTTAGGCCTCATACCTATGTTAGGTGCCTTGGCAAAGTCACCTATGGATGTCCCCAGGCATAAACAACAGTTTGATGTCCTCAAGGGAATTCATGTAACCACTAAAACTGAAATAGGTGCACATGCTTGACATCATAGTCTATAATCCCAATGTGCAAAATCATAGTCTAAGCTAAGGTCGCTTCGCACATCAATTAAGTTGCTGAAACACACCAGACCTGTTCACAGATAACTTGGCGTCCAACTGCTGGCCTAGACAAATTCTAGAAGGGAAGGACGAAAGCAAAAGTTCCTTAGTAAAGGACCGCAAATGGGATCCATCATGTGTCAAGCTTGCTCACCAACAGTTCCTCCTTTGCTTCCATCATCCACCAAGCAAAGAATTTCACTTCTCAATACCTCCTCAGCGAACACAGCACCTTGAACCTTCTTTTCCAATAATCATTCAGCAACCACTGTCTCAATCAGGCTGTAGGTAGACTTAATCCCAAAACAACCCCCAACCAATGAACGGACAACCCCCTCTCCAACAAGGTGGTCGTGCCTAACCTCTTTCTTCACCCGTCCACACGTAATCGAAACCATGAGGTCCATGGTTTCCTAATCCGCCCTGCTCTCATTCTGCGACCACTAAAAAAAAACCAACGCGTCCCGCGCATTGCTCCCTTCACGTGCACAAAATATAACAGTGGGTACGGAAACTCTCCCGCCGCCGACCGTTCACACATCTGCTTCACGCTATCGGCAACCTCTCGAGCCATCATTTCCATCTCTTCAGTCGTCCAGGGGCACACGCTGCTCATCCCAGTTCCTGGTTTTGAAGAGTTGCGCGTTGCCACCAGTGGCCATCTACAACCACATCTCTTGGCATGTTGACATCACCAGCACGACCTTCAATTGGCGCATGTTAGGGGATTTCTAACACATCGCTGGACTGAATTTTGTAATTTCCCCCATCTCTTTGCCGAATTATCCTAAACGAGAAGCCATTATAACAATTCCACTGCCCTACTCCCCAACCATGTCCGATAAGTGCGCAGGCTTCAGGGAATTGCACCAAATTCCAGGGGAATGGAGGTAGGCTTGGGTGTGTTTGGGCGTCGGTGGACGGAGGATGTTAGGCACGCAATTGGGGCAACTGGCAGCCGGATTGCCCATTTGCCACCGCGGGAGGAGAGGGACAAGAGGCGTCGAGGCGGCAGCAGGAGAGGACCACAGTGGGTGCGGCGAACCGGTTTCAACTTATTGGGCTTAGGGTTGGGTCTATTTCAAACGTGAACTGGCCAAAATGCATCACAAGCACAACTTTAATGCGCTGATGACACATCCTATGTAATATAAAAGAGGCCAGCAATTGTGAACCTATCACCTGGGAATGGATTGGCTCAAGTCGGGCCGCCCCAATCGGGCTCGCACAGACGGGTCTATTACCATGTCAGAACATGGCGGAATGGGTTTGGGTTTGGGTTTGGGTTTGGGTTTGGGTTTGCTAATGCGTAATATTATGATTCCCAAGCATGATAAATTAATTATATTGACAAACAAAATATTGCACAATTTGTGTAAAAACTATTTCACATTATCTACTTTAAACGAAGTTAAAAATATGAAATAACGGGGTCGGACAACCTTAGATCCACTATTCGGGTATGTTCTGGGCCTTCGAGCTTGGCTTCCGGCCCTGCGATTTCGGGTCCTTCCTTGCCCACCAACGTTCATGCCGTGCCTCAATCCAAATACTATTGGGTCGGGGCAAGTTATTTTTTGACAAGTCGATTCTGTTCCATGCTATACATAGACATTTACTTATTCCATGTCTTCGTAATGCAATGTCAAGGGGTGCAATAATGCAATGTTGATTACCTGTCTACTGATGTGCCTCCTTTGAGGTAGATGTTGTAGGTTGCCCTATTAATATTGGGACGATGAAAACCACCCCCACAGGTGCTCAACTACTAGAGTTCCACCTCATAAACAAGAGGTAAAGCTTACATGCTCCCCCTTTTCATGACATCCACCACATACGCCGAGCAAATGTTGCACTTACACTGCGTTTGCCGACTTAACATACTCACATGGAAAACACGATCAAGGTGTCAATGTGGGGCAGTATAGGCGATGGCTTCCTTGAGTGCAACAAGTGGGTCAAGACCCCATTCATTATTTCTTTGGCCTCCATGAACGTGCGACAGTGGATTTGACATTCATTACAGCTGGCAAGCTGTTATACGGCTGGCATTCCATCTGCCAGATCAAAACTCGGTAACAATGTCGGATTCCCAAAACCTGCCAGATGTGTTACGCCGGAAAGGAGTACAATCTACAATGTTTACAGAGTGGTTTACCCTAAACAGGACATATGAGGCAACAAGAAAACTCAAATACGCAGAAATACCCAAACAGTACACATGTGATGCATCACAGAAGGTGTGGACGCCAAGGCGAAATCTCAAACCAATAGGCAGAATTGTGTATGCCCATCCTGCCTCAGGCGAAAGGTATTACCTATGCATGCTCCTGAATGTGGTTGTAGGGCCTCAGACCTATGACGAAATCCGGACAATGAATGTGAAACAATATGACACCTTTTGGCAAGAATGCTATGCATGTGGAATGCTCAAGGAAGACAATGAGTGGACCGACGCAATTGAAGAAGCACAAGTCTGGGCAACGGGGGTACAACTGAGGGATTTGTTCGTCACGATTCTTACCTTTTGTGACGTGGCCAACCCGGGAAAACCGTGGGATACTAATTGGGCTACATTATTAGAAGACATACTTTACAGGAAGAGAAGTGAATTCCAATTCCCGACCTTAATTAGAACTCAGTGAAAAACATCTCAAAAACTATTGTTTACTTGGCATTGAAGAACTCCTTCAGAAAAATGGGAAAACATTGGTTAAGTACCCGAGAATTCCGATGCTGGATAAGCAACTACTCACTGCAATGGACAATCGACTAATAAGAGAAGAACTCTCATACAATACCCAGAAAATGGAAGCGCTGCATGCAACCATGTATCATTCACTAAACGCGGACCAAAAAACAATCTACGCCAAGGTAATCAATGCAGTGGATAAGCAATCCGGAGAGTTCTTCTTCATTTATGGTGTAGGAGGAACAGGGAAGACTTATCTTCATAAGACAATAATGTCCCGTATAAGGTCACAAGGGAACATCGTCCTTGCCGTGGCATCGTCGGGTAAGTAACAAGCTCTGTTCGCGTGCTACGGTAATAATTTCATGCCTAAGCCATTTCTTATCCACGGAAAAGACATGCACACAATACGGCATTCTAATGTCTATTACTCCCATTGTAGATCCGTAATAATAGTATTACACGTCATTAAGTACCGGGTGCTTGCATATTGCTTTCAGACACACAATAAGATAACCTGCCTATTCAATTGTGCTCGCTACTAAGTCTTTGGTTCCCGCCAGGTATTGCCTCCCTTCTATTACTGGGCGGCCGTACATCCTACAGCAGGTTTCTAATCCCAATTAAACTGCTAGATAATAGCACATGTGGTATTAAACAAAACACTCATTTAGCCCAACTGATGCATAAAGTCAAGCTGATTATTTGGGATGAAGCACCAATGATGCACATGAATGCATTCGAGGCATTGAACAAAACATTGCAAGACATCCAAAGCATCAAACATGCTAAAAACAAGCACAAGCTATTTGGCGGTATAACGGTCCTGTTTGGAGGAGATTTCAGGCAAATACTTCCAGTAATTAGCAAAGGGAAATGACAAGACATCGTTCAAGCTTGCATCATCAACTTACTTATTTGGAGCCATTGTCGATTACTCACATTAACAAAGAGCATGAGGGTGAACGACCAACAAGCCAATGGCGAGATTGACATCCGCAAACAATAGTTCAACAACTGGGTTCAAAGGATCGGGGATGGAAATGCTGAAGCAATAGCGCTAGACAATGAGGAGGAAGAAACATGGACTGAGATCCCACAAGAGTACATAATCGTTCCAGGGGCAAATCCGATTGAGCAACTAATTGACAAAGTCTTTCCGGATTTCATGACAAACAAAACCAACATGTCGTACCTCCAAGACAGGGCTATCCTGACCCCCCCTAAACGAAGACGCAAACCAGATAAACAATTATATGTTCAAACGTCTACACGGACAAGTGAAGACATACAAAAGCGCGGATGAGATTTGCAAGGCATCTACCGATGTGGCTGAACAAGAGCATTTGTACCCACCCGAATTCTTAAACAACCAAGATTTTTCGGGTACATTACGCTTGCATTTCCGTACAATATGCCAAGTAAGCTTTAAAATCAGCAACGAATGGAAATAACATGGAAACTAAATTACAAGAATCCCACCACACGCGCTGGAACTGAAGGAATGGTTGTCGGTGATGCTTCTAAGGAATGTCAACCCTTCACAAGGACTGTGCAACGGGACCCGACTCATCATTACACATTTGGGGGAGTGGGTTGTTGAGGATGAGATTATAACAGGCACATGCGTCGGAAATAAAGTCCTAATTCCTAGGATCACACTGAGCGCAACCCAATCAAAATGGCCGTTCGTAATGAAGCGTCGGCAATTTCCACTAAAATCGTGCTATGCTATGACTATCAATAAAAGTCAAGGCCAATCGCTGAAGCATGTGGGGTTGTACTTACCAAGGCCAGTCTTTTGCCACAGTCATCTCTATGTGGCGATTTCTCGAGTAACAGACCCACAATGACTCAATATATTGTTACTAAACATGGGGAAAGAGCCGGCTAACTACACACAGAATATAGTCTACCGAGAGGCATTCAACAACTTGGTCACCGAGATGAATGTAAGTAATAAACCCACTTTTGTACATGGCACACAACCCACTAAGATCTACACATTTGTAGGCAAATGATTAGCACGCATGATTTTAATGGCAAAAAACGCTTTCTTTGTATGCACTGCGACTGGCATGTTATAACGCTTTTACTACAACTTGCTTAAACATATACTCTCATGTTCCAGCTCTAACACCAAGTGATGCTAGACATCAGACACCACTGGAAACCATGAAGTGCATATCAAACAATCTGACAAACATGGGGTACGGGAAAACAGTATTTTACTCGGCCATGCACTTTAAAGGTCATTTTGTGCTCATGAATTTAAATAGCTCTACAAGAATGGCTTCCTTGGTTTAACCAAACCGGCTACTACTGTTGCAGGCTTTGAGGCTTCGCACATTCCTCAATTGCTTCATTCACAAGCTCTTATATGGATCGACGAGCTCTTTGGAACGGGTGCATTGCTGCAAGTGATTCAACTATTACATTTACACTACCAACGCTATTTTCCATTGGCCCCAAACTGGCGCTTTAAATACAGGGCAAAAGTTGTATGGATTCTCAAGCCAAAGCAATATAACAAAGTATCATATCATTATGTACACACCCAAACATAACTACTAATCCGATATCATTGACATTTCTTTACGCAAATATATGTACACAACATGAGATACAAGCCTCAAATGACCCTCAAGTGGCAAACCAACCAAATCTCCCCCATGGACTCAACAACTAACCAATTACGATCATCATCATCCCTCATAAACCACAGTGCCTTACCACACATCCAATCACCAGGCTAATGAGCCCCCACCAAACATAAAACATTGCCTCGTGCGTAGCACGGGGCTCCGACTTCTAGTAGTTAAATATTACTATCTTACAAAAATACTATTTATAGATTAAATTTGGTCTAAATTTTTAAAAATAGAATAGTAAATCATTTGAATTTTACCACATTTCATTCAATAGCAAAAAAATCTAGAAAGTAGTAATTAAAATATTTGACTTTTTTTTTAAAATCAAACAATTGTTCTCAATATCAATTCAATACTACTCCTATAAAGTAACACCCCCTTTCTTCCTATGAGATACATACATACATACTAAATTTTTACAATGAGAAGGCTCAAACTAGCAATTCTAGTATGATAATGTCGTGATTCTTAAATATCATATTTATTTATTAATTAAATTAATAAAAATCAAATTATTGTGTAGGATAACACATGTTAAAGATAAAATAAAAATGATAGTTAAAAAGTAGGGAAGTTCCATAAGGTTATGAAAGTTAAATTATATTATCCGTGTGCTTCATATCTACTTTAGTTATGTGATGTGAACTCTTATATTGCCATGCGTGAAGAAAAATTCAGATTTATATAACGCGCCTATTATACTATTATATGTATGATGAAATTTTTACATATGTACGACGCCTGTACGCCAGACTGACAAAAACAATCCAAACATGTACGCCAAAATGTGGCGTACAGCAACGGCCTTTATATAATATCGATCTCGTTAAAGATTGTTATTATGCATGGAAAGTAGACACAGACACCGGTTTTAATATTGATAAGAGGATTCAATTCTGATCGATTCCAAACAGGTAACACATGAAACTAGCTATGACAGTATTCTAAGTCATTAAATTAAAAACTTTGAATGTTACGTTATTATTAACATTATCCTTGAGAAAGATGAACGATATCTAGCGTATTGGGATTACATATTTAAAATGTAAAGAGCATCAAAAGATGATAGATGTATAAAACAAATACAGTATATGTGTACTTGATAATTATAAATCTCTGCAATGCATGATCCTAAATTTAATTATTATCCAAAGTGCCAACCCCCAATTCCAGTTAATCCAATTAATTTTCTCAAATATAGTTAGGATTTGAGTCCACCTGACAATCTTCCGTCTCTAATTTATTTTCAAAACATATTATAATCTCGCATCTAATATATATATTCAGACTATTTAAATATAATATTATTTATAATAAAGAAAGAAAGAAGAAATAAAAAAACAGATCGAAATCAGAAACGTAGAATCCAACCCCAATAGGAAATCAAAATTCTTTTTTTTTTTTTGATAGAAACACCCAAATATATTAAGAAACAGCCAAGAGGTTACATGCCAAATCAAATGACAGTTGAGATACATGAGTAAAGACTATCATTGTCAAACAAGACAAAGAAAGCCCAAAATGGGCAACAAGGTGAGCAGATTGATTACAACGTCTAGGAAGAAACTGAACTTTACAAACAGAGAGGGAAGCAAGAAGGCTAATAATAACAAGAGAAGATAATAAACCAAAAGATGATCTGGGAACCGGCGAGTTGATCAAACAAGCATCAACCAGGATCTTGCAATCAGTTCCAATTTCCAGATTTGAGATGCCATACCTTAGAGCAGTGTTGATTCCCCAGATCATGGCTCTAGCCTCTAAAGACTCTATGAGTGTACTTGGTTTTAAAGATTTACTCCCAAATGCAATCAAAGAACCATCAGAGCGTTTGAGAACAAAACCACAAGCAGCCTTTCCATTCGCAGTTTGACAAGCATCATAGGTGAGGAAGCAATGTTGATGAGATGGAAAAGACTGAGAAATACCAGGAGAGTTAGAGAGAACTGTCTGACGAGGCAAAACTTGATGGCTCAGCAATTTGGAATTGACAAAGTGAAGCAATTAAACTGGAGCCCAGTCGGTGTTATCAAAAATCCTGCAATTCCTGTAATGCCAAAGTGCCCAGGAGGAGACTGCCCAAAGATCAAGCTCAGAGGCAGATAAAGAACCTGAAAGCAAAGACCACCATTCCCAGGCAGAGGAAACATTGTAACTAAGCACATACTGCAATGAAGGAAGCTGGTTCCAAAAAGCCTTAGCATAGGTGCAACATTTTAAAATGTGCAGAATTGACTCTGACTTAGAGTAGTAGAGAGTGCAAGCATCAGAGTGAGTAACCTTTCTGAATTTAAGCATCTGGAGAGAAGGAATGAAATTCCTGAAAGCGCGTCATAAGAAATTCTTCACTCTTGGAATGACATTTAGATTCCAGGAAATCAAAATTCTAATCTCACGTAACTATAACGCAAAGTTTTCTTCGTGTCCTAAGGCTATCTTTAACGGGGGTCTGATAGAGAGTCTCATAGAGATTTTATATTAAAATAAGAGTATTGGGCTAAAAGACCCATCTGGAGTCCCGAAAAATAGCCCAAAACCGGGACCGTCCCATACAAACCTTCGTAGAGGCTTGTTTGACTTCTCAATTTTTTTGCCTTCGCTGGGCTCAAAACGACGCCGTTTAAAGCCTACCCCCAAACACGCCTTTAACTTTTGCTCGAATGAAAGTGCCATGCGGCGCTGTTTCATTGGCGCACGCTAGCGCTCCCGATGGATGCCGCGTGGCACAAGCACGGACGGCCAGGATTTATTCCTGGCTGTCCGTTATTTGTAAAAAAAATTGTTTTATTTAAAAATTGGTTGGTTTTAAAAAAAGTACTATAATTCTAATTATATTTTTCTCTATCCATAGACATCCATTTTGGATATATTTGGTAGATTTTAATATATTTTTTTGTATTATAGGTTTCATTAAGTGAAAATAAATCATTTTATTATTATTATTGGTGGTTTAAAATAAAATAAATACCAATTTAATTTCTTTATATGAAAATTACATTATAAATAAATTTTATAAATTTAATGTATTTGTTTACAAATTTTAATATAATTAAGTCTAAATAAACATATTATGGTGTACTAACTACTTATGGTTGTAGAGTAAATAAAGAGTAGGTAGTATTATGGTGTACTAACTATTTTTTTTTAATAATTTAACAAAATAGAAAAAAATATAAATGATTTTTTATTTGCCTATAAATAAGATATAGTTACAATTGCAGAACTCACACAATCCTCTATCATTTATCTCTTGTAACCTCTCATTCCTCTCTTCTATTCTTTCATCATGAATCAAAACCAAGATGACATCCCAAATAACTTTGAGGATTTGTCATTAGATGCGTATGATCCTTATAATATGAACTACACACAACTCCTCTCACAAAATCAATACACTTACGGAGGTGCATCTCAATCAATGGAGATGCCAAGCTGTAGCACACAACCTCAACATGTTGTTGAGTCACCGGATCAAACTCAAAGCAGTGGTCGTGGTCGTGCTGCTCGTGGTGGTGATGCCGGTGACACCCCTAAATAAACGAAATGCGCCTGGAGTAGGGCTGATGATGTGCTCCTCATCAGTGGGTACTTAAACACCACTAAAGACCCCGTAACCAACACCAATCAGACATCTGAGGCATTCTAGAAGCGAATTCAAGGCTATTTTAACACTTACAAAATTCCAGATCAAGGTGAGCGAACTTTGAAAAGTGTTCAGAATAGATGGCATACAATGAATCCTTTTGTGAATAAGTTTGTTGGTACGTATCAACATGCATGTGTTAATAAAAGAAGTGGGGAGTCGGAGGATGATGTTATGAAGACTGCACATGAGTCATTTTTAAGGGAAACGGGAAAAAGGTTTTTATATGAGCATGCATGGGAGGCTCTTCGATACGAGCCAAAATGGAGCTATTCTTATTTGCACCAGGCTAGTGGGACGAACCAAAGCTCAGGAAGTGCCCCAAGCTCGAAAAGATCGTCTACTGATATGGAAGACTCTAATCAAGATACTCCAACGAGTGGTTTCACTGGGACTTTTGAGCGTCCTGAGGGCATCAAGAAGGATAAACGAAAGGGAAAAAATTTGCATCCACAAGTTGTGCTGAAGATGATGGAGAAAGTATGCTCGAAAGAGAAAAAAATCTCATCCAGAGTAAAGTCCATGAATTGGAGATGGCAAAGGTGACACGAAAGAGGGAGAAGCAAGCGCGATATCTTCAGATCAAGACCATGGAGATTGAACAAAAGACCAAGGAGATGGAACAAAATAATATCGATAGGAGCAGGAAGTGGGACATGCTCTAGTGGTTGATGGGGAAGCATGATTGCACACCGGAGGAGGAAGTTGTCAAGATGCAATTGATGAAAGAATTCGCCTCTTAAGTGTTATCCATGTAGTTGTCAAGATGTCTTTGTAGTTTTCCGCTTTGCATGTTTTTATTTCCGAATACATGTTTCAATCTTGTTATGTATCTTTCAATCTTGTAATGCATATTTCAATATTGTAATGCACCTTTAGATCTTGTAATGAAAGCTTTATTTAATGTAATGCAAGTTCAATTATGTGATACCAATGCTTCTTTGTTTTTTTTACTAAGCATAGAGATGCTTTTTTTAGTTGGCATTTTCTATAATTTCATGTGGTGTAGAATCATGCAGAGAAAGCAATTGATTGCTTCTGTAAAGCATAGCATGTGATACCATGCTTATTTGTTTTTTTTACTAAGCATAGAGATGCTTTTCTTAGTTGGTATTTTCTATAATTTCATGTGGTGTAGAATCATGCAGAGAAAACAATTGATTGCTTCTGCAAAGCATAGCATGTGATACCATACTTCTTTGTTTTTTTTACTAAGCATAGAGATGCTTTTCTTAGTTGGCATTTTCTATAATTTCATGTGGTGTAGAATCATGCAGAGAAAACAATTGATTGCTTCTGCAAAGTATAGCATGTGATACCATGCTTCTTTGTTTTTTTTATACTAAGCATAGAGATGCTTTTCTTAGTTGACATTTTCTATAATTTTATGTGGTGTAGAATCATGCAGAGAAAGCAATTGATTCCTTCTGCAAAGCATAGCATGTGATACTATGCTTCTTTGTTTTTTTGACTAAGCATAGAGATGCTTTTCTTAGTTGGCATTTTCTATAATTTCATGTGGTGTAGAATCATGCAGAGAAAGCAATTGATTGCTTCTGCAAAGCATAGCATGTGATACCATGCTTCTTTGTTTTTTTTTACTAAGCATAGAGATGCTTTTCTTAGTTGGCATTTTCTATAATTTCATGTGGTGTAGAATCATGCAGAGAAAGCAATTGATTGCTTCTGCAAAGCATAGCATGTGATACGCACCATGCTTCTTTGTTTTTTTTTACTAAGCATAGAGATGCTTTTCTTAGTTGGTATTTTCTATAATTTCATGTGGTGTAGAATCATGCAGAGAAATCAATTGATTGCTTCTGCAAAGCATAGCATGTGATACCATGTTTTTTTTTTTTTGACTAAGCATAGAGATGCTTTAACTAGTTGGCATTTTCTAGAATTGCAGAGATCTATATAAGTGTCTAGTTCATCCTCAAACTCAAACCCTTTACTTTCTAGCGATAGCTCTGAAGATGGTGAATACGAAAGAATTACACAAGAAGCGCTTGATGCGTGTGATGCATTCAAGAGCGTGCTCGACACCGCAGAAACAATGCAGAGCCAGGGCGTGCTCGACGTCGTCGAAAGTATATTGAAAGAAATAGGGAAGAAGGCTATGAGCAGCTTTACAAAGATTATTTCTCTGATCAACCAACTTATCCAGATGATTTCTTCCGACGTAGGTTCAAAATGATCAAGGAAGTTTTCAAGCGCATTGTGGAAACACTAGGGAACGGAATGGAGTACTTTCAACAAAGGCCAGATGCAAGAGGTAGGCTTAGTATATCTGCATTACAAAAATGTACTAGTTCCATACGTATGTTGGCATATGGAACTGCTGCGGATGCTTGTGATGAGTATATTCGTATTTCCGAAGGAACCGCAAGGCATTGCTTAGAGAATTTTGTTGATGGAATAATTACATTTTTTGGTGATGAGTATCTCAGGCGGCCCACCGCAGCAGACATACAACGCCTACTAAGTGTGGGTGAGTCTCGTGGATTTCCTGGGATGTTAGGTAGCATCGATAGTATGCATTGGGGGTGGAAAAATTGTCTAACTGCATGGAAAGGACAATATGCCCGTGGAGATCATGGTCATCCAACAATCATTTTGGAGGCTGTTGCATCATACGACCTGTGGTTTTGGCATGCATTTTTTAGGGTACCAGGTACGGCTAATGATATTAATGTTCTTGAGCGATCTCCTGTTTTTGATGAAGTTTTGAATGGTAGAGCTCCAAATGTGAATTTCACGGTTAATGAGACTCAGTATAAGATGAGATATTATCTCGCTGATGGCATCTACCCGCCTTGGGTGACATTTGTTCAATCAATTCGCCTCCCCCAAGGCGATGAAGCCAAGTTATTTGCCCAACACCAAGAGTCCGTTCGTAAAGATGTAGAGAGGGCATTTGGAGTGCTGCAATCTCGTTTCGCAATAGTTCGTCAACCAGCACTCTCTTGGGATTTTGGAAAGCTTGAAAGGATAATGAGGGCTTGCATCATTCTACATAATATGATCGTAGAAGATGAACGGGATTCTTACACTCATCATGGATACGAAATCCCACAATTCGGTGAAGGAGTAAGTGGAGAGACTGCATCGGTGGATAACCAGGATTGAAACAACGATAGACCGGAGATTATAAACAATCCAGTTATTACAAGGAGAGCTCAAATTCGGGATAGAATAATACATCACAGGCTGAAGGAAGATTTGAAGAAACACATTTGGGACCTTCATGGCAACAATTAGATTGTTTTGCTGTTTATGTGTTGTTTTTAATTATTAAGTCGTGTATCGTGTGATATTTGTCGTTAAATTCCGTCATTTGCTTTAGTTCATATTGTTTTCACATGTTGTTTTATTTTCTTAAATTTATGCATCACTTTTGTTGATTTTAATATCAATGTATGTTTGACTTAATTTTAAATAAATAATATAATTAAATAATTATATTAAAATAGCATTAATAAATTTAATGTATGATTTTTTTTCAATTTTTTTTTACATTAATATATAATAAGGGGTATAATTATAATTTAATATAATAAAGGGTATATTGGTAATTTAATATAAATAAAAGAATATAATTGTAATTTAAACTAAATCTAAAAGACTCATCTAAAAGACCCCAATAAAAACCCATAATACACTATGGGTCTTTTAGTAAATAATTCTCCTAAAAACTCCCTAAAAGACCCATCTAAAAGACCCCCATTAAAAATGCTCTAAGTTCTAACCTCAATCTATCAGTCTTCCTAGTCTTAAGACTTTCTCGTTTTAAAAGTTATTTTCTTATTTTTTTGCTTAAATACTAAAATTCTTAAACTAATAAAATCATTTCATAATAAGATTCTTAATCTATAAGCTTATAGCGTATATTAGAAAAATCATTTATTATCTTTTTCATTTTCGCTTTCGTTGTCTATAGCAGAACGTTTTAGTCTTTTTTTTTTGGTCTAAGCATAAGGTTTTAGTCTAGTTTATGCAAGGAGTGTCAATCTATAAGCTTATCTTTTTGGATAAGACTGCTAGTTGTCGATATAACAAATTTCTTTGAGAGTTGACCCGGAAAATTTTAAATCCTTTGAACTGGATATTGTTAATTTTTATTTTTCAAACAACACAAAATTTAGATATTTCATCCTAATTTATTTTTTGTTTTAACAACACGATAATTTAACCGGGCCATCCCAACATTTTTGTGGGCCCTGTGCCAAATCTATAATTTAAAAATTGTCTTAATTATTTAGAAATGTTGTAATATATTTAAAATTAGGACATGTTAATACAAAATAAACTTTATACTTGTATTTAAAATTTAGCACTTCATTGAAAATAAAATAATTTGATGTATAATATTAAATAATAATTAATCAAGAAATATCTAAAACCTAATTTATCATTACCACTACATTATATTAGTTGATTATACACTTAATTGATATAAAATAATAAAAAGAATACAATTCACTTTTATGGAAAAAATCAATTTTGATACCTGCTACTGCTAGTATAATTTTTTCTTTAAAGTGATTGAATGACATGAACGTAAACACCTTTAAGATACTACTCCTTCCGTCCCTTAATATAGTTTCTGATTCTGTTTTTGATACTATTTACAGTTGAAGAGAATTTTTAAGATTTTTTTTAATATATAAGAAAAAATATAGTCATGTGGGGTCTTGTTTAATTCGTCTCAATGAGTACTTTGACAATATCAAAAAATATATAATTTTTATTAACATGTAATTAGAGATATTAACGATACAAAATACACATCGGCAAGTGTGCAAAAAGAAACATGAACTATATTAAGGGACGGATGGAGTAATATGTGTTATTAACATTTATAATTTTTACATGATAAATAAATTATTTACAAATTCCACAAAGTAATTGTCTCTTTATACTTGCATCTAACTTTGACAGAAGCTTTAGTTTTTTTTTTTGACAGAAGCTTTAGTTGAGTGTTAAAATTTATCCCTAATTCACACTTGTCTATATTAGCATTTTATTTATAATTTAGAACATAACAAAATTAGCTATCATAATAAGAAATAAAAAAATTGCCTAATTAATATAGGGATTAAATGCCCATATAAAGTAGCAGAAGGTGGATGGGCCCAACGGGGAAGTAAACGTACAACACCCAGTATTGATTCACGAGTACCAAAGGTGGATGAGCCCCACTGAAAAGAGGAAAATAAAATTAGATTCATATTCTGGGATTTGAGAGGATCGAACACGCTAGTTCACCAGCAAAGAGTAGGTAGTATACCATCTGAGCAAGAGGTTTTCTGTGTAAAACTATTAGCGCACGTTATATATATTGGGCCCTAGATATTTGGGGGCCATGTGCAATCGGTCCACTTGACATCTACGGGCCTAACCATATTATATCCAATGCGCGGTATGCTGTCACAGTTGTGACCTAGAAATTTGATAATCTGCCATGAGAGCTGACAATAGCTTAAGAAAGAGTAAGAAAAAGGAAGAAATAGGATCAGGAAGAAGAGAGAGTAAGGAAGAAATTCTGTTATGCAATTGGATACCCGACTCGGGTTTGTTAGATGCCTATATAGGCTGTTACAAGCTCAGCCCTGACTTCTCACAAAATTACCACTAAGGCCCCAACCTTTAATATGACATATACAAAATTTGATAACTATAGACCTGACTTTTTGGTTGAAACTTCTCTTGGCAAAATAAACAGATTGGGTTATTACGAAGGTGAAAATTAAAAACACAAATTTTAGTTATTATCATTTAACATTTCAGCCTTACTTAATAATTAAGCAATAAGGAGTTCTGATGCGGGAGCATCTGAGGCTTCACCCAAGACGTACACAAGCGAAGATGGTCCGCTCGCAAGAGCTCGAGCCAAGCGGATGCAAGAGGAGCTAAAGAACTTGACAAGCCTTCACGTCTCAAGGGAACCCACCCTCGTCGAGGACTTCACCGAACCCATGCTAAGGACCTTGGTGACCTTCCGAGCCAAGCCATGTGCGGGAGAATGAAGGCCACAAGAGACGAGGGCTCCAGCCCCTGACACGGCCAAGGACTCGGCCGAGTGGTAGGCCGAGTTTCCATCATGCACTTGCATTCAGCTCCTGACACGGCCTACAACTCGGCCGAGTTGTCAACCGAGTTGTTGGCTGTTTTCTGGCCGAGTTGTGGGAAGGAGAAGGCTTTCACGTGGGGGCCACCTAGGGTCTTGCTTTCTTGTTGTTTTAAGTGTATTTTATGACTATTTTTAGAGGCCTTTGTGTGGGCCTTTGTGGGCTTGTTTTGCCTTTGACTCTAGGTAGTATTTAAGTCACTTTTGTTGTCTTCTTCAAGGGACTTTGATGATATGAATGTTGCTTTAAGCACAATGAAGATTGAGAGCTCCATGGGAGTGCTTCTCAAGTGTTGATTCGAACTAGCTTGGTTGCCTTGCGTTGTGTCAATTTCCTCCATAAGATTGGTGCTCGTAGGCCTCACTCGCCTCCTCCTCGTGCTCCTTGGATTCGTCCATTGTTGTGTGAGGTTGTAGAAGGAAGGGTTGGTTGATATTTGGTTTTGGTTCTTGGGAGACATCTTAGGGCTCCAAGGGTCTTGCCTCTATTCAATTCGATTCTTTCTATATCCCTTTTGTTTATCTTTGTTCATTCTTCATTTGCTAACTTCCATTGTTGTTGTTTCTTTTTGTGCTTCATCTTCCATCTTCCTTTGAGTCACTTGGCGTCAAGATCGGGCCACTCGCGGCTAATCCCCGCATCAAGTTCACTAAAGTTTATTAGAATCAATTAATTCTCGCACAAGAAAGAGGTAGGTTATTTAAAATATTTTTAGCATTAATAATCTATTCACCAATTACATCTAGTTGTTCTAGTAGGTATTGGTGCTAGGCCCCTTAAGTGTTCTATCTAGAGGTCTCGAGTTCGAATTCTTCTGGCAGTGTGTATAGAACAATTAGTGTTGGGAGGGTCCGTCCCACCGAAAGGTGGTCAACCAGAGTCTGGTCGGGACGTAGAGTGACAATGGTCATTCGAACCGGGCAAAGGATCGGAAAAAAAAGCATTGATGATCTATTTCATTGAAGTCTCGTTGAATTCTCTATGAAAAAATCCTAACCTCCATCTCTGTTAAAGGAGATATGATCTGAGCGTCGGAGGTAAAACTAATGATAAAGTCTCGCCTTTGGTTGTTTTCTCTATGCGTAGGGCACCGGAAATGAGATCAAATTATTTTATTGTGATACAAATTTATGCTATCACATTTGGCGTCGTTTGTGAAAACCAGAAAGAAGATCAAAGAAGCCTAAGCTCGTCGAAATTGTGAGTTCTCGTCGTCATTATTAACATTCTATTATGAGACAGATTTATGCTATCACAGTTATATCCGAGGTTTCCAATATAAAGTTGCAATTGTTCGATCCAATGTCTCGCCAATTTATATCACAGCATGTATATATGGTCGATTTATCAAGGATTTAAGTAAGCACATCTCCTTATCATTATTGAATTAACTAGAAATCGAAGCACGTGCTTCACACGGGCCTTTTATGTATATGTAGTATCACGATTTAAATTTGAGTTTCTTCTAATATATGGATTGTTATTTCATGTTTTATCTTAGACGATATATTGTTTGATATGTATTTAAATGTAATATCTAAGTCTTGACAAAAAAATGTAATATCTAAGTATTTTAGGTATAAAATGCTACGATTGTACGAAGTACAATTTTATTTATTTATTTTGGTCAGAAGTTCAATTGAAAATTTTGAATTAAAGTGGTAGTTATTTTTTGCAAGGATGTGTTTTTTCCTTTGAAAACATTTGGGAAATATTTTAGAAATGCCTATCTAATTATATGTTGTGCTTGAACTCGAGTATTTGTAAGAAATTTGCTACAACAACTCTCATTTCTTACATGCTCCACTACCCTCCACATTTCTAAATTTTTGCTTTTGTCTTACAAATTTATTGCATTTTAATAATGTCTTTTTTGTTATGCTTTAGTTATTAATATTCATTAATATATCATTTTATTTATTTGGTCTGAAATATATATCGTTTTATTAGTCACGTTGACTTTACATATTCTTAGACATTAATATCATTTTAATTAAAATATATTAGTCATTAATTCTTATTCTTATTAAATACGGAGTAATATAAATAATTGGTGACTTTGCATTTTCTTAAGCCTTGTTACATTTTATATAAAAGTACATTAGTTATTTTATCGGTACTTGCTTACTCTTCTTAGCGAAATTATAATTCATAACTTCTTCCTTGTACATTTCATATTTGAGAGTGAGTACATGTCTATTATTTCGGCTTCCATCCTTGATTAATTCCTCTAGACTAACACCAATGAGGCCAAATTTAGTATATATACATGATGAGTGTAAAATGAATATGTATAAAATAGAACAATAAAAATCATCCTTAACCAAAATAACAACACACCTACCTAAAACGATTTAGTACAAAAAAGAAACTAAAAATACAAACCTAATTGAATTTATGCTACCAATAGTTTGTAACACCCCGGACCAGAGGTGCTACAGTG
The DNA here is from genome assembly GCA_027886185.1 of Rheum nobile. Classification (NCBI taxonomy): domain Eukaryota; kingdom Viridiplantae; phylum Streptophyta; class Magnoliopsida; order Caryophyllales; family Polygonaceae; genus Rheum; species Rheum nobile. Next base: position 81,058 of record WOAB01000366.1, on the reverse strand, counting down.
CCATAGTCCCGAAGGACTATAAGGCGGTTTTAAAAGAAAAGAAATCCAAAACTCTTCCAATTACATAAAAATCATCAACAATAATCCATGTTCAAGATTGAATCAGTACTTAAACCTGTCATCCAGTTTAAATACATCAATTGATATCCAAAACACGGAAGCGAATACAACATTTTCAAATCCGATGCAAAACTAAATCTTTAACTGTGAAGACCAAATTGTGATCCAGAACCCGCTTGTTGCTGCAAACCTGCAAAGCTTGGTTGACTTGGGGACCCGATACCCCAGCCAACCATGGCACGTAAACCGAAGTTGGTCAGTCTTCCATCAAGACTGGCAAGACTCCTCAAGCCAAAACAGTTTAAAATCCAGAGATTTAACACAACAACCAATTAATACCAAACGACAACATGTCACGCAATAAATATACATATATATATATATCATAACTATATCATTATTCCACCAATATCAACCGCACATCAAAACATATACACACACTATCACATAACCATTCATTATCCACTCTTATCCAACTCTTCAATATACTAACTTCATTCAATCCAACCTCAACATCACCACAAGTATAAATGAATAGAACAATCCAATCCAACTTACTAACACAACCAACCAACCTTCGTATCAACGAACACATAAGCACCAACGAGACAATCATTACCTTATACAAATATAACGACCCAGGCCAGCCACCCTTCCGGTGCCGCCTGTTCGTTAACATGGACCGCAACCCATATACCTCAACCCAATCCATATTGACCCACACCCTCAAGATGGGAAACCAACCTTCCTAATCAATCAACATAACCAACCTTCTCAAACAATTCACACCAAGATCCAACAACCACTACCAATGGACAACAATAGCCCACAACCGCCACTAACAACAATCAACAAACGACTACTAACTACAACCAACCGACAACCAAAGTCTAACACAAAACCAATAATCAAACACCCCACCAATATCCGCAAACAAAACCATTAACTAAGCACACAACAAATAATCAAGCACACAACCCAAAACCGAGCACACAACCACCCACACACAATCCAACACATAACTGCCAACACACACAAGTGTCAACACACACACACGTCCACACACAATCCAACACACAACTACCAACACACACAAGTGTCAACACACACAACTGCACACACACACATGTCAACACCCACAGTCTAACACACACAACTGTCAACACACACAGATGTCAATTCACACACAATCCAACACACACAACTGTCAATACACACAATTGGCAACACACACAATCCAACACCCGATCCAAACTCCGATCCTACCTCCAATCCAACCACCACCGGATGGGACTTTCAACCATCCAACCTAGCCTTAACCAACGGAGGTCACACCCTCACACGGTCGGATGAGGTCACACCCTCACCCCGGCTCCATAACCAACCATCACCAATCCACCAACCACCCACCACCGGATGGGACTTTCAACCATCCAACCTAGCCTTAACCAATGGAGGTCACACCCTCACGCGGTCGGATGAGGTCACATCCTCACCCCGGCTCCACAACCAACCATTACCAATCCACCAACAACCCACCACCTCCATCTGTCAACACAACCAATCATCCACAACTAGCTACAATCAACTACTATACCAACATCCAATCAATCATAACACAAGGCAACAACAACCAACACATTCAACCAGGTTCAAATAACAAAACCAATATCTATCAACAATCAATCATACTTAGTCACAATTGACTACCACATCAATATTTAATCAGACACAACCCGAGACAAATACTAACACACGCACACACACATGCACACACATATTCACACTCTTTCAAACAATCACAATTAATCACCATTAGTCACGATTGACTACCACGTCAATATTTAATCAAACACAACACGAGACAAATACTAACACACACACATTCAACCAAGTAACTCCACAATCGATAATCCAAATTAACATACTCAGACAAGAGTAAAATCAATTACTGAACAAGATAAGATGCGAAAGTAATTTTATATAAAAAAAATACGAAGGGTTAGCAAGAATCATCTTGCCTCAAACTCGACAACCACGACCTCAGAGATCTCCAACCAACTCGAACGAACCTGCGAAATCAATCCGAGCAAATCTCTGGCATTAATTAACTCATACAAATCCACTACGAACAAACCCCCAAATTCAAACCCTAACCATACCTAATTAATTAGGCCAAATCACACCCAAATTCAACCCCAAATTCCATCTCTTAATTAATCCAAAGTTGCTGCACAATTACCCACCGAATTCAGCCAAACACTTCATAGTCGAGCGCCATCCTTGCCATTCTCCACATCTCGTCGGCAACCACTACGTAGCCGCCAGAGAGGCTTCTCGACGCCGGAACTCAGCAGTCACACCAGCACAACAACAGCGGCTCACAACAGCAGCAGCTCCGACTCGCGACGCCTCTTCGCCGGAAAGCACAACAACAGTTGTTCGCAGCCCTGAGCAACCGCAGATCTCGCCGGATCTCGCCTCAACAGTGGCTCGCAGACAGCAGCTACAGACGCAACAGCTCTCGGCCTTCAGCAGCAGCGACTCGTTGCTCTTCTTCTGCAATTGGTCGCGGCTCGCTCAGGGGAAGGAAGAGGTGGCCATGGCTGGTTCGAGCTCACCGACAGGAAGAAAATGGCGGAGCACAGAAGGAAGGAGGAGGGAGCACAGCTGCTTAGCAAGCTGCTCACCGAAAAGATAAGGGTTTGCCCCTTTCTCTGATTTCTTCCCAAATTTCTGCTTTTAAGAAATCCAAAAATTTTATTTACCCTTTTGCCATTTCTATAACCTTTGGGGTATTTCATAGTTGAAGGCTTTACATCGTCATTAAAATAGTTTGCTTTATTCTTTACTAACAATCAGTCGTCTTAAATCGATTGTCTTTGTCCTCCTTCTAGTGAAAGCTACTGGTGCATGATGTACAATCGATGCCTCAATAGTGCTATTAGATTATCCAATTCTCTGACATCTTCACATAAAATTAACCTATCTCGATCAAAAGACAATTATATTAATAAATTTAAACCGATATATGTAAGTATTGTAGACTACAAAAGAGATTCAAATACATATAATCAAGGATAGTTTACCGTGAGGTGGATATATACTTGTATCATCGATAATTGGGAATCTTCATTCACATCTTTAACTTAATAATTATGCTTACTTCAATGACCATGTCTTTTTAAGGTGTTGCTCACTATCTCCCAAGCTTCACTATATGGCTTTCTAAAGCTAATTTTCATGTAGAAGAATGAGATGATGGATGCCCAGAGCAAATGAACGAAATATCACCGTTTTTGCCCTTTTATAGATGAAAATGTTACTTGGAAAGTGAAGCCATTTTGACATATAACCGTTTAGACATCTTGACTATAATTTGTTTCCAACCATTCACTGTGTACTAAATACGAGAGTTACGTGTAGTAATTGGATAATATTAAAATAGGAGTAAATGAGAGCAAAATATAACGTATACAGTATGTAGTAACTATCACTAATTGAGATTTAGGTTAAAAAATGAATCATAACCTAAAGAGTAGTTCATACGTAGAGGCAAGTTTAGCTGAAAAAAGTGTGTGAGGGGAGGGAATAATTACTTACAAATAGTGCTCATTTTTATATATACACATAATTATGCTATGGTATATTAAAATAAACAAATAAAAATTAATTACTTAAATTACAAAGTAGCCTATAATTATTCTTATGTAATTTATATTGGTTTATAAACCATGTAGTAAAAACTGATCGAAAAATCTAATATATTATATACATATTATATACTAAGGGTGATAAACTAATCTTATAGGCAAACTATAACTTTAGACCTATTTAAGCCTTTGATTTTGTCTTTAAAAGTTAACATTCAATGATCTAGAATGCTAACTTTTAAATATACTAGTCTTTATGCCCGTGCTACGCACGGTGATAATTTATTTTATTTTAATAACAATTTCTTATGTTGTTTCAATAGTTTTTACAGTTATATTCTGTTTATGTAAGTTTTTCTATGGAAATTGTTAAATCCAAATTTATACATATTATACGTCTAGTTCTTAAATCTCTTCAAACTATATATATAGAGAAAAAACACATTTCTTTATACCGACAAATAAGGCCTAATTTTTTGTTTATAAAACATTTTTTTCAATAATCTAATTTTATAATTCGATAAACGTGTAATGAAATAATCTTTTTTCCCCACTACTCACACTTCTTTAATAAAATATACATATACCTATAAAAATACTCTTTATAAACACTATCACCAAACAGACCCTAAATTAGTACATATGAAAACATATTACATAAGTTGGCATTTTAGATATATCAAATCTTTTTCTAAGAGCATGTCTTTTGAGCAATACAACAAATGCATATTTACTGGACAAATACATTAAGAGATCTAATTATAGATTAAAGTTCAAGTTTTAAGTTAGAGTGGGTAACTTGGGATTATTATAAGTTCAAGTCAATTACAATGTTAAATTGAATATATTCGTTTTATTTAAGATAGGCACTATTTAAACTTATAAACATTTTTTAATATTACAATTGGTTTTATTTAATCATTTTGGTCACATAATTGATTTGCATTATATAATCAAAACTAATTTTGTATCATTTAATCATAGGCGCGCTAATGGGGAATTGAGATGAGTATTTATTGTGAAAAAACTCCATTTATACTCCGTATTATATATAGAATAGTGAATTTCTTATTCATTTCAATAACAAAATTTTATGTTCATTTTTTGAAAGATTAATTAAACATGATTGATGTCAAGTTTATATACTTCTATAGCATTTTTTGTTCAAACCTTGATTAGGATACCGACCTACATAAATATAAATTCTTAACAAATTTTACTATATTTTTCAATCACTCCACTAAAATATAGATTTTTGTAGGCATGAATGAAATGAGATTGTGCAATTATTATCATGAGATATAATATAGGGAATCAAGGGTGTAAACTGTGAAGGCATTAACTTTTTTCCAAAATAGGAAATTATATATAATAATCCCATTTTACCTCAATTTATTTAAATAAATCATTGTATTAAAAAAATTACTGAAATGATAACAAATATATGTTTTGATTTGATAATAATTGATATGGGAAACGACTTTCGTATCATTTTCAGTACTTTAAAAAAATTATTGTTTGTATATTAAAATTGAAACTTTCGTAGGTTTGGTTCTTCTTTTAAATGGTTTAAAAATGGTTGAATTAAAAAAGAATCAAATAATAATGATGCTAAAAACATTCAATTGGATGGTATCTGGCGATATTAATATCCTTAAAATAAAAGACTAATTAGGAGGTTACAAACCAGAAATTGATTTATGTCGATTCCTTTGATTTTTATGAGTTATAAAATTAGTTCATGCAATTACATTATATTAACTGTCCTTAATTGAAATTTAAGAAGGGTGAAATCATATCATGCATATAGTATGCTATAAGTTCAAAAGAATCGTTTTGATTTTATTTTTAATTAAGAATTGCTTACATAAAAATACTCCTAACCCTAATATTGATCTGGCCTATTAATTTTGGAATGAACATCATAATATATTAAATAAGTAATATTATATAATCTCATATCATAGATCCCTATATCATACATACATTATTATTTATGAGAAAAATTAAAAAGAAGAATGCAAACTTGTGTATTGTATATCTTCATGATCTATAGTTGAGATTGTACTTTGGTTTGTATGTTTATTCGATAATAAGATATAAAAATTCGATGAGAGAAAAATTGTAATATGGATCGCTATCTTTTTCCATTTCTTTGTTCGGTGCTCCATATAAAACACCTTTAAGTTGTTCTTTTCCTTCCTCTTTCACACTATATATATTAAAATACTTTGATGGTTAAATAATTAGGGTGATTAATAACTAATTGAATGTTATATCAAATAAATTTTCCGGTAAAATGAGAACTTGGACGTCACATCAATATATTAAAATGAGAAATTGTTGTGTACAAATAAATAATAAATATCGTAAAACAAAAAATATATTTGATCAAATTGTTCTCAAGAACCTACAACCAATAGATTCTTAGTAGACACTCTAACCACTATGCTACACACAATTACTTGCTTTCAATTTTAAAATGATAATTATATTAGTTTAATGGTAAGCATGTTTAATGAGAGCAATAAATGGTGGTAACAACCCAATCTTATATGTATATAAGATAAGATATAGATACAGATGATTATTTTTCATGCTTAATAGAAATATAAATTGAACTATGTTGAAAATTTAACGTGAAGATATAAGAATTATACAACGATATGAAAATGAGGACTTTTTAATTGATTAATATGTAGTAATTGTATATAATTGTGAATAAAAAACTTTGTATATTATATAGATAATTATAGATTATTAATATAATTGTTAATATATGAAATTATCACTCTAGTATTTTTTGAATTTGAGAAATTGTTTAAATTTTATGTTAAATAAATAAAATATAAAATAAATAAATAAAATCCATTTTTAAAAGTTAGCATTCAATGACGTATAATGCTAACTTTAAAATATGTATAGATAGTATGTTTTAGTGTCAAATCTTCTCTACTTAAGTAATAAACATAATATCTCGTGATCTAGGATCTCCCTCATAGAATAATACGATATAATGTTTCTTACGGAGCAAAAAAGTTGACGTTTTAGTTCGCCCCATTGCAAAGATGTAATTACAAGAAACGGGGAAAATAAAGTTAGACCAAACTTGTACCAAGCCGTTTTGGAATTTATGGGTCATGTATTCTGTAAAGGAAATTAACTAAATCGAACGAAAACCAAATATATCGGGTTAAAATTTGAAGTCCGCCTCTGACTTTGTCCAAACTTGAATTGATAACCGGGTCAACATATCAAATTATCAAGAAAGTTTATTTTTCTAGGATAAAAAAATGACTAGTTTCCGTAAATATTAAAGTACAAGAACCAATTTAAAAGTGTAAACACTAGTTCACCAAACAAAAGCTACTATGATTTTTAACTCTTTTTTTTTTGGTCGAGATGATTTTTTAACTCTTTATTTCGCTAGCTAATATCTATGGTAGCTAGTCCAACGTTAGCCTAAAAGATACTCCTCCGTAATTAATTAACTAATTAATTAATTGAATGTACAAAAAAAACTAATTAACTAATTGAAAATGCATAGCACGAGGTGGTTACTTTTCTTTTTGAAAAGAATTCCCTTTTGTTCCCCTCATGGTCTTAAGCTGGGCCATACGTTTGCCGCCCATGATAGATAGCCATGAGGTTGCACGAAATTGATTGACATTTTCAATATAATTGACCAAATTAAGTTGATGCAGACCATGAAATGTGTGGCTAGGGTTTTCCACGGATGTAATTTTGTATACTCCGTATATGTTAGATCCTTTATAAATCAGACGTGGGGCCAATGACTTCAATAATCATAACTACAGTATATATCAATCAAATGTGTACCTCCAACAAATATAAGCTTGGTAGGTGAAATTATTTTCCGTGACATACATACTTTTGAGATTGATTATTTACGGCTAAGGTTAAAACTTAAAACATACCGAAATTCAATAAAAATAAACCAAAGTTTCTCCCATCAAATGGATTGGATACTTATTTGGGTTACGATTGGATAGATCGATATAAATGAATATATACTTTATCCAAGTTTAGATAATAGGTGCAATGTTTGTGCAACTAACATTACATATATATTGTACAAATGGCCTCACATGGTAATATTGTATACATTATTATTATTATACATATTTGTGAGAATTAAGTGATTACAAGTTCAATTATTTCTCCCATGAATTGCCTCCTTCTATTTATGGGTAGGATGGACATCGGTCCAAAGCCGGACCAAATTCTACACTGTTGTAGGGAGATATTCGTGTGAAACCAATTTCTAAACCTAACACATAAGTTTAATGGAATTATATCATAAAATTAATTGATAATGAGTATATAACTCATTTATTTATATACTAGATATCGATTTCTCACACTTTTAAGATATGATTCAAAATCGACTCTCAACAAACTAGGGGTTTAAACGGTCTAGACCGGACTGGTAGATCGTAAATTTTTCAACACTTGGACCGTGGACCGGACCGATACGATCCGGTCTAATTACGGTCCGTAATAGACCGTTTTAATTTTTTCTAATGATTTTTTAGATAAAATTGGTCATATAATGATTTATTTACGGTTCAAATTTAGACAGCACTGATACGGTCCGGTCTAATTACGGTCCGGTTCGGTCTCGAACCATAATAGACCGTTTTTATTTTTTCTAATAATTTTTTTAAATAAAATTGGTCATATAATGATTCATTTACGATCCAAATCTAGACGGACCGTAAAAATGGATGTACTTAATGAGATATATTTATTATAACAAAAGCATATTACGGTCCATTACGGTCCGGACTGTAAATTTACGATCTTGGACCGAACCGTAACCCGTAAACCTTTAAAACCTTAGACCGTGGACCGGACCGTAATTTTCGGTCCGGTCTGGGTTTACAGTTTAATAACATAATTAGGGAAAGTTGAAAGATATGATTTGGTTTATCTTGTAAATATTATATTATGATATTTGTAATAATCCATATATATTGTACTTAAGGTTGCTGAGAATGAATAACACTAGTAATCAATTGTCCTTCTCTTTTACCGTCTAGTCCAAAAATGAACACCCCTACAACAAATCGGCCCGATCACCGAATTTTGATAAAAAAAAAATTGGTTTGATCTTAACCGATTTTACTTTTATGTAAGGAAAATTAAAATCTTTTGAAAATTATTAAAATATAATAAATTAATATTTATTGATATATTAAAATCCAAGATAAAAACTTTCATTTCTAAATTTTTAAAAAATATATATATAGGTGAGTTCCCATACATTTGTCTCTTAAAGTAAGAAGTAAGAAGCATTATGGGTCTTAGGATTAAGAGAATAGATGGCTAAGATTAAAAGGAGAAAAAAAGTGAATAGTAATGCGGTGACATAATCGTAAATACGACAATTTTTTTTTTTACTTTTTTTTTTCGGCCAACATTTTTATTTTCCGTCTCTGATCGTTATGGAATAGACAATTATTGACGTTCACATATAAGTACTACATGTTCATTTTATGTGCCGTAAAGTTCACATATAGCATGCTCATGTTCAAACACATGTCTTTGAACATTTAGTGCTTATTTGTGAACGTACAAATAAATGAACATTTAGTGCTTATTTGTAAACCTTCTATATAGGCTATTTTAGAATGATCAGGGGATAAAAATGAAAAAAAAAACAATTGTTGACCGAAATAAAAAATAAAAAAAATTGACGACCGAGATAACTTCGTATTTCACATTCTAAGACCATTTTTCACCTGATCCCACTTCTATATATATATTCAGACCGATCACAATTTTTATACTAGACCGATGTTTATAAATTTTCGGATCAAGGATCAGATTGATATTTTATCGGTCCAATCCCGTCCAAAATTTCGATCCAGAGACAAGCATTCGCTCAAAAAAAGTATGTATCAAGTTCCCTTATGTATCAAGTTCCCTTATGGAGATTGATATATGTCTCACGGAACAGTTAATATTTGGATGCAATCACGTAGGGCTCGTTTGGTATCGATATCAGGATATCGGTATGAATATTAAATATGGATATATTGGAATATAAATATTATATCTAAAGTTGAGACATAACTTGTCTAATATATAAGCTTGATGGGCTATTCTTTTTATTATCAATTGCTTTTAGGATAGAACCCCATTGAGCTTATATATTGGGTTTATCTGTGTCTATGCGCTCGTCTCCGCACGACCCTTAGTCATTGGGGTCCACGGACTTTCACAAGGTATCAGAGCGGGTTCAGTCATAGGTCCCTTTCTTGGGTTGATTGGGTCTGACTATAAAGAGATTGAGATGCCCACCCACACCCGTTTGTCCAAGTGTCAACTGGGCCTGACCAATTGCCCGCCCATTGCACTTGCGGGGATGTGTTGAAATATAAACATCCCACATCTAAAGTTGGTACATAAATTGTCTAGTATATAAGCTTGATGGGTTACTCCTCCTATTGTCAATTGATTTTAGGATGGAATCCCACTGACCTTATGTACTGGGCCTATCTGCGCCTATGCGCTCGTCTCCGCACGACCCCCAATCATTGGGCTCACAGACTTTCACAATATGATATTTGATATCTATAGTGTTTGTTTGGTATGTTATAGATATCAGTCATATCTCATATATTTTATTTGGTAATAAATTTTGATATGAGATATTAAATATAAATCTTGTCAAACAAATTATGTTATTAAAATATAATAATAAATACTCTATATTATTCTACGTAATTTTAACTTTTATCAATATAAAATGAAATAACATCGATTTTTACTTCTCTGATTTATAAATTGATAAAAAAAATTGCAATAAGTGGTCTTCCCTCTATCTAGAGGCCACTGAAAAACTGAAGAAGAAAAAACCCAACAATTGAAGAACATAAATAATCATAAAAGCAACTACATTAATTAAATACAAAGCCCCATATTCAAAACAAACTGGATTTCATCCGTTGCAATGCTCAATTGAAGGATTTGAATCATCTCCTATTTCAGTGTAACTGTTGAATCGTTAGAGTTACATCTGAGGGAACAAATGCTTTGTTCCCACAAAAGGTGCAACATAATAATATAGCAAGAAAGATAAGAAACGAACCCACGATGTATAGTGGAAACCCTAATTAGCCAACTAGCTAATCAAAGAAAAACCACTACCTTCAAGCTTCTCGCTTGAGAGGATTTTGAAGCGTCTACTCGTCTTATCGATTTCTTGTTCGATTACACTTGTAGCATGGACTCCAAACCCTAGACTTCCTAGCTAGATTCGAAGATCACTTCTACAACGATGAATACGAACTCAACCCTCTAAGACTCACACACAGCTTCACTCTCCTTTTTCTTTTCTCAGTTTAATGATCTTCGTTCATCGTCGTCTCTCGTCGTACATAGAAATGAATCCACATTCCTATTAAATACAACACGACTAAACCCTAATCGTAACAAGATAAAATCTTTCTAAACTTGGTAACAAGAAGATCTAAAATTGTTTGGAAGAATAATATCTTAACCGCTTACATTATCTAAGGAAAAAATTCCAAAGATAATATAATCAGCTGAAGATAATAATCTTCTCTCTCCAAATATCTTATCTTAGGAAAGATTTCCTAAGATAAAACATTCGGATTTCTCTCTCCACATCTTCTCTTCGGCGAGATCCTTCCATCCGAAATCTCTTATCCTTGACCGCGTGATCTTCCATGATTGTTTCCATAATCTTCATGCTGGATATTTTCCTTCCATTCGCAGCTTGAACGTTGTTCGTCTTTGATGTTCCTTGAGAGGTAACAAAGCATGTGGAGAACGCTTTGTTCCCTCTGCAATCCTTTGCTGCAATGGTTCCCTGTGACAACTGTCTTGTTCCTAAAATACTTAGTTATCAGATTAGTTGAATGTTTGTTACCATCAAAACCTAAGGAATTCAACAGTAACCATACCATAAAAACAATAGAGAAAATGAATTATCATACATATGGCATCATTAGATCCTTAAACATAGGAAACAAAAAATCAATGAAATTATTGAGGAAATTCGACAAAAAACTGATAGATCACAATTTATAGAATTAATGATCTCTTGGTGGGGAATTTGATTTTATAGAAACCAACAAAGCTTTGGAAGAACAAACGATGATGCCGATTCCATAAAGGATGTACCAATTTATAATAAAAACAAATTCAGAATTAGAATAAGACGAAGAGTTGGAACCCTGACTGTTTAGCAGAAGACAAACAAAAAACACATAGAATGAACAATGTTAGACGACCAATAAAGAAATGGAAAAAATCACCGGATAACATCATTAAAATCAATACAGATGGATCCACCAAAACTAATGGTGAATCTAGCTTTGGCTATATTTTCAGGAATAACACGGGTAAACCAATCTTCTTCTTTGGGGATAAATGTGGTATCTCAACCCCTTTAAAAACAGAAACACTTGCAGTAAGAAATACCCTGGTAAAGGCCTATGAATTAGGCATTACCGACATTCAACTTGAATGCGATAACCTTACCATTGTGAATGTTCTTAATCAAATCTGGCACTGTCCATGGGATATTGAAATGTTAATTTCTGTTATCCTGTGTGTTTTACAACTGTTTTCTTCAGTGCAGATTTTTCATGTCTTCCGAGAAACAAACGTGGTGACCGACTTCATCGCAAAGACGGTCGAACAGAGTTCCTTGGAAGACATTCGAGCTAGTCTAGAATTTGTAATTCTCATCCGAAAGAATGCTATAGACTGAGAAACCGTCTCTTCTATGGTTTCCAGTATAATTTTTACCTAATAAAAAAACAAAAAAACAAACTGGATTTGTTTTATAAGATAGAAGAAGACTACGTTCAACCCTCCAGATTTCCAATTTAAGTACAAATTTAGAGTAGATCCACCATGTTGTGCTTTTCGTCGCTGGGGAGTACGACGACGATCTCCTTGGAAGTACTATGGCAGACGAGATGTGCAAAGTGGTGGTCATCTTCAGTGAGCAGGCGTGATTTTGGGGAGAGAGCAGAGAAAGACGAGAGAAGATATGAGCCATACCACTCAAAATTTGGGTATATCAAAACAAGGACATTTGATATCTATATCTGAATATATCAAACAATATGTATGGATATGATCGATGTTAATATTCATATATGATATCCTGATATGGATACCAAACGGACCCGTATATATCAGTACATGTACATACCAGTACATGCCTTGTAATTTTATAATTATGAATAGTTTGTCATTTCCTTAAGCAACTAGCAAGTAAGCTATACATCAAGCTATGTTCAACCTCACCCATAATTTCATACATACAATGCATATATTATTTAATTATATACATATCTAGTGTCCAACCTGGCCGGATTTCAAAGATAGAGCACTAGCTACTATATACAACTCAAGGCGAATATAACAATATATTCTATGCACATCCCAAGAGGTAAAAGGATCGTGCGTGTAGTAAAACTTAAACCCTACAAAACAAAATATATCCATAACTTAATGATGCGATGTAATCCTAGTATTGACGATTTGGTCCTAAGCAATTTGATGTAATTTGGAGATAACGCATCACATATTGGGTTAGCTAGACTTATTATATACGTGGACGTAACGAATATTTCCGTTCATAACCCATCAAACATTAAAATGTAGTGTCCTAGTTAGAAAAGTGGCTGAATCTTTTATTAAACGGGAGTACTCGACGGCGATTAAGAAGAGTAAGAGTATCACTAACGGAGAAATTCACTCAAAGTTACTTAATAGTCGACGGCTATTAACGAGAGTAAGTGCAATTGCAATCATCGATGTCACGCGAAACGTACGTTTGAATCGATGAAGAATTGGTTGCTTGTAGATAGTAGATACAAGTGTTTGTTAATTAATCATGTGTGACGTGTGCGTGATGTAGAATAGTTTTTTTTTTCGGAATTTTCGCATCATATTCCTGAATTTTTACAATTTTCGCGAGATATCCAAAGATTTGAAGTATTTCGCGTGGTATCCCTGAGGTTTTGATTTTTTTTACCAAATGCCATTGACGTTAAAATGTGTTAAATTTTACCAAATTCAGCCGTTAACTTAAAAAAATAAAAGAGAAAAAGGTAAAGAAAAAAGGTTGTCACCACCACCACCACCACTTCTCTTCATCTTCCTCTTATCCTGATTCTTTTCCTCCTCCTCAATCACTCCCTTTATCCAGCTTCTCAGATCCCAATTTCTTCTACACTGATGTTGAATCTGTTGCAGGCTGTATGATATAGAGGATGTTGAATTCATCCCCAACACTCTAAATCAAGTTTAATTCATCCCAAAACTTCAATTTAAACCCAAAATGCACTATTTAGTAAAGACATAAACCCTAATTTCAACCCAAAATTCACTTACCTGAAGTTGCAAAAGACACCGACGCATCATCCACCACCTTGGTTGTCACCGTCGTCGTCCACAACCGCGGGTGTCTCCGTCGTCGTTTCTCGGAAGACATGACAGATGAAAACAATTATAATAAACAAAGGATATCAGAAATTAAAATTTCAATATCCCATGGACAGTGCCAGATCTCATTCAAGACGTTTAATATTATAAGGTTGTCGCACTCCAGTTGGATATTAGGAATACCCATTTCAGTTTGATTAAAGCATTTCTAACTGCTATAGTTTCAGTTTTTAGGGGGTTGATATTCCACATTTTTCACCAAATATAAGGAGAGGTTTACCTCTACTATCACGAAAAATGAACCCATAACTAGATTCGTCATTCGTCTTCGTGAATCCATCTGTATTAATTTTAACTATATGTTCTGGTGTTTTTTTTTCATTTTTTCACAAGTCGCTTTTTTTGGGGGTACATTTTATTTTTGGGAAAAGAATCAGCCAAACAGTCTGGATTCCATTTTTTGGTCTTCTTCCAATTGTCAATTTGATTGTTTATGTACCGTGGTATATCTTTTATCGGTTCATTATTATTATTTGTTCTGTCGAAGCTTTGTTGGTTTCTATAAAACCAGATGCCTCACCATGATACTGCTAGTTCAGTGAATTGTGATATGTCCGTTTTATTTCGGATTTCCTCAATAATCTCATCACTTTTTTTTATTTCCAATGTTTAAAGATCTTAAGATGTTATAAGTTTGTTTGTTCATTTTTTCTATAGTTTTTAATGTGTGGTTACACTGGAATAAGAAGTGATTAGAATCTTCAGTTAATGAATTGCACCTAATCCAATGTTTAAAAATGATTTATTGATGAGTAATGAGATATGTTATTTAAAGTTATAAATATTAATATAATTTATGTAAATGTTCTTATTTATTGGTTATAAATGAGGCAATTAGTTATTAAAATATAAAGTTTTTTAAAAAATATAAAACTTTAATTTAATAATTATATTTTTTAATAATTATAAAATATTAAAATAACACTTTTTAATTAAAAAAGAAAAATAAACATAAAGTGAAATAGGAAGCTGGCCTGAGACGAAACCCCCTTAAATCCCGGGGGTAATGAAGCTGCTGAGTAGTGATCAACCTTACCTCTCTGTCCTACAAATCCCAAAGCCTCACTTTCCGGCCGCTCTCTCCATTTAATACATGCACTCAACTACTTGTCTTTTTTTTTTCTAAAAAAAAAACTACTGGTCTTTTTTTATCCAATTACTTCTGTATATTTTTGTGAAAATATTATTGTTCGTAATAATCAGGGTGAGAACATGGGTAAGGGGTTTTAAATCAATGGGAAAATGCATAAAACTACCCCTTATTTACACTTGTTTACAACAAATCATCCTTTATAAAAAAAAGTTTACATTAAACCATCCCTTATTCATAAATTATTGTAAATAATCACCCCAACCCTTATTGTATCAAATAATTCAATTTAGCTATAATTTAGTGCATAGTTTATACACTTAAATAATTATACAAATACAATGTAAAATATATACACATTTAGGCAAACAATTATATACTTTAAAAGACATAATTTGCATAAATTCCTCTAATTTATAAATTTTATCCTAAATTTGCATATATCTTACGCCGTATGTACGTGAATTGTTCGCACGAGAGTGACCGTTATCACATGATTCATTCCACAATTTTAATTATATTAATAGTTTTTACTTAAAAGGTAAATATGACTTAATTAGAATTTAATAATATTATTATTTTTACATCATCAAAATCATTAAGAGAACGAATAAAAAAAATAAAAAATAATCACACGGACCATAATCGAGACCAAAGTGGTTTAGACCAAATCGAAACTGGAACGAAGTGGATTATTTTGGTCCGGTCTTCGGTCTAGGTTTTGGAAGAATTTTGGATCCATTACGATTTGCACCGATGACGTCCCTTAATTTGGGGTGTACGTTTATCTTGTTTGGATGAAAGTATACAAAACATAATAAAAAACAAATAAAAATAATAAGTTTATTTTGGTCTTTTAATATATGTAATATAATGATTAGAAAAATTTATGATATGAGTGATTGTTTGCAAAAAAAAAAAATTTGAATAAGGAGTGGTTTTATGTATTTTTTTTTATAAATGGTGGTTTATTACAAATAAATGCATATAAAGGTGGTTTAATGCATTCACCCCTTAAATCAAAATTTCACATTCATATTTTGGTGGAATTTTAGAATAGAGTTTTAAAATTCTCTAATAAAAATAAACCTGTCCAAGAAAATTATAAATAAATATAGAGAAAAAAAGATAGTCTTAACTATTAAATAAAGTTTACAGTAATAGTCTAAATTTCCTCAACTTTACTTAGATTTTTTTTCAACTCTAGTGAAACTAAACTCAAAATCTTAATATAAAATTTGAACTCTTGCCCAAATAAATTAACAATATATTATCAAGCATCGTCCCGCTATAAAAAACACAAGTGCAACCTTGATGGACATAGAAATGCGCCGACCCCCATTTAAAAAAAATCTAACATATTAAAGGTGTATAAAATTTTGACCAAAGAAAGTGTCTTAACAAAAAAAAAGGATAAATCTATTTGACCAAAAAAAAGGATAAATCTACTAATGGTATTATTACAATTATAATATGGGTAAAATAAATAATATAGAGATCTTCGGGGTCTTTGTTTAATTTATATCTGAGTTTCTTTTTGTGCAAATAAATTGAGTGTGATTTTGGTGGCAGGAGCATATCCCACCCACCCACAAGAGAATCGAAGAAGACGAGATCCTTGAATTTCAGAGTTGCTCAGAATTTTTACTGTGTGTTAGTTTGTACTATAATCTCCTCTCTCTGGCGCTTGTTACTGCCACGGTAAATAAAAGTGGTAAGTTTACACGTTACAGCGAGTCGACAGAAGAGAAAGAGAGGTTTTGACTTAATTCGATATCGGGTGACATGACCCGATCCCACCTCGAAATATCCGCCCAAATCTACCCATTTCCTCCCCACCTCTCTCTCTCTCTTCGAAACCCTAAAACCCCAAAAAACTTGCAAACTTTCATATACACTGAAAATTGTTTTGTACTTAATTACACAAACTATCATATGTTTCAGTGTCTTGTACAAGTGTAATTAATGAATTTTGAAATTAAAATATTATTAAATATTTATAAACTAAACCGGTAAATTAATAAATTTAATCTCTTGAACATATGGTGATAAGAAATTTCATACAAATTACAGAATAACAAAATATATAAATTAGATTTAAGTAAATGAGAACAATTGATTATGCATAATTAATCAAAAAAAAAAGTTAAATCATATCACGTA
This sequence comes from Rheum nobile, assembly GCA_027886185.1. NCBI lineage: Eukaryota > Viridiplantae > Streptophyta > Magnoliopsida > Caryophyllales > Polygonaceae > Rheum > Rheum nobile. The sequence continues at coordinate 63,577 of WOAB01000366.1, read as the reverse complement.
ATTATGTTAGGACATTAATTGTGAGGGCCTATCTTGTAATTTTGTGTAATTGCTGGTTTGGGGTGGTAATAACTGATATAGGCGCCTAACAAACTCTGTAACAGGTATCCAAGTCATAACCAATTTTCGTTCATCTCTTTCCTTCTTCCCTTACTCTTTTCTAACCTTATCTCTTCCTTCCTTGAGCTACTGTCAGCTTCCAATGACAGATTATCGTCTTAACAGTTCACAGATGTGACAAAGTGGTATCAGAGCTCAACTTCGATTCTTCAGAAATGGCGGATGGAACCAGGATGAAAACGATGGAAGAAAACTTCAAGAAGCTAGAAGCGCAGATTCTTCAGTTAGCAGCTTCATCCAAACAACAAAATGTTGATGCAAGAATCAGATTTGAGAAACAACAGAGAACCACCGAGGAGAATCGCCTTCACGTAGAGGAGAAGCAGAGGGAGGCGGATCAACGGCTGGAGAATTTGCAACTTTTGACGGCACAAAGATTTGAATCATTAACGATGATGATGAGGAACTTGTCACGGGAGCGCGAAACAGAGTCTTCTTTGCAAGGTCAGAGCACGGATTCGGGTGGAGCGCAGCTGAATTCAAGTGCAAATGTGCATCCTAGAGTTCTAGAAAGATTTCCAGTGCAAGATCGTGTTCGTTCAGAGGCGAATCAGGGAAATATCCACCATGTTAATGATCGAAGTTCTCCCACCGGATCAGATGCGCAGGGAGGTATGAATCGCACTCCAAAACTAGATTTCCCTAATTTTGATGGACTAAGACCTCGAAGTTGGATTCGCAAATGCGAAAAGTTTTTCAAGATTTTCGGAGTCTTGGACGATCAAAGAATTGAAATGGCTATGATGTACATGAACGGTAGAGCCGATGTATGGGCTCAAGGGTTTAGAATGCAATATCAGTCAACGAGTTGGCTTGAATTTGGTGACACGGTTTGCGTGAGATTTGGGGAAAAAGCAGGGTCAGATATTGTTGAAGAGTTCAACAAATTAACTCAGTTGGATGATCTTGAAGAATATACTGAGCAGTTTGAGGAGTTGAAAGCTTCTATGATGGCTTACAACCCTTATCTTCCAGAGGCCTATTTTGTATCGAGTTTCATTAGCGGTTTAAGGGATGAGATCAAAGCCTTTGTTAAGTTGAATCATCCCTCAACCTTAGCCCAAGCATATGAGCAAGCTAGGATTCATAGTGGTGTTGTACAAGCTATTTTGAAGCTTAGTAAACCCAATTGGAAGAACAACACTCCTACTTCCCATTCCTACATACCTTCCTCTTTTAGCCCACGACCTATCTATAGACCATATAACCAAAACACGAATCCAAATCTTACCAACCAATCTTTTTCTTCCAAGAATTCCAGTACAAACTCCACTACCCCTATGACTGGCCAAATCCTGGAACCTGTTGTTGCTAAAAGGACTCTTGGATTATGCTACAGATGTGGCGATCGTTATTTTGTCGGCCACAAATGTAAGAGCCAGTCCTTGCACATCATTGTATCTCAACAAATTGAATTAGTGGGATTCAAAAAGCAAGCTTCAGTTCGTTTGATGACAAGACTTAGGCTTAATAAGCTTCTCCATAAGAGGGTACCATTGTTCATTACACATATTGCTCATTTGTCTGATATGAAGGTCCAACCTGCTCCTTTACCAACTCCAATTTTAGAATTATTGACTGCGTATGAGGATGTCTTTAAGGAACATCAGGGTCTCCATCCTTTTCGCAATCATGAGCATCACATTACCCTTAAACCTAATTCCCAGCCTACATGTGCTAGAGCCTATCGTTATCCTTTTCTAAAGAAAAATGAGATCGAGCGACATGTTTCGAAGATGCTCAAAAGCTCTCTTATTCGTCCTAGTCAAAGTCCTTTCGCAACTCATACTATATTGGTGAAGAAAAAGGATGGGAGCTGGCGTTTTTGTATCGATTACAGACAGTTGAACAACATCACCGTGAAAGATAAGTTTCCCATTCCCTTGATCGAGGAGTTGCTGGATGAACTTCATGGTGCTTGCCTATTTTCCAAGTTGGATCTCCGCACCGGGTATCATCAAGTCCGGATGGATGATGAGGACATTAAAAAGACAACATTCTGCACTTACCATGGACATTTTGAATTCCGAGTGATGCCGTTTGGTCTCACTAACGCTCCAGCTACGTTTCAGGCCCTTATGAATGACGTGTTTGCTCCGTTTTTGAGGAAATTCGTGCTAGTCTTTTTCGATGATATACTGGTTTATAGCAGGTCTTTGGATGATCATATTGAGCATTTGTCTGCAGTATTGCACGTCTTGAGAAAAGAGCAGTTGTTTGCTAAGAAGTCGAAATGCGCTTTTGCTCAGCTTTATGTCGACTATTTGGGGCATGTAATTTCAGGAAAGGGCGTCACTACAGATCCCTCGAAGGTCCAGGCAATGATCGATTGGCCTTGTTCTAGGAACATCAAGGAGTTGCGTGGGTTTTTAGGTCTTACTGGATATTACCGCAAGTTCATTCACGGGTATGGTATTATCAGTAAGCCTCTCACTGATTTGCTTAAAAAAAAGAGTTTTAAATGGTCTGCGGGTGCTGAGCAGTCCTTTCTTCAGTTAAAACAATTGATGTCTTCCCCTCCTCCTTTAGCCTTGCCTGACTTTACTTCTACATTCGAGATTGAAACGGACGCTTGTGATTCGGGAATAGGAGCAGTTTTGATGCAATATGGACAACCTCTAGCCTATTTGAGCAAGGCCCTAAATGGAAGACACCTTCTTTTATCCACTTACGAAAAGGAGCTACTTGCAATTCTGTTGGCTGTTGAGAAGTGGCGACATGATAGCTCCATGACCCCCTCGATGACGGCGATAGACGAAGAGGAAGCAATGAAGGTGCGCTCGAATGGCCCGATAACAAGAGCTCGTGCAAGGGCAATGGAGCGAGCAACTCAATCATTAGTCTCACGGGCGTACGCAAGTGACGCGGGTTCACCTAGTCCTAAATGAGTCCTTCTCTTGACCTAGGAAGGGTTGGGTGAGGTCCCGCCTTAGTCGCCCCCGCCAAGGAGAGCCAGACGCCGAACATCAATGTTTCTGTGACCGCGGAAAACCCACTGACGAATGGCTCTACAAGAAGTTTTCCGCAACCGCGGAAGACATAGCCGCGACCGCGGAAATGTCGCTGATTTACGAGACTTTTACAGAAACTTTTCCGCGACTGCGGGCGTATTTCCATGACCGCGGAATTGACATGGACGCTCGAGTCTTTACAGAAACTTTTCCGCGACCGCGGAAATGGGCCCGAGCGTTCGCTGTTTCGTCTTTATTTCCGAAAACTTATTATTATTTTATCATTACTTTTTGTCGTTATTTAAAACTAGAAAACCCTAGTTTGTAATCTTATGTTGATTTGAGTAGTTAAGTTGAGTACACTCCTTCCTTGAATCCCAACATCAACCCTTACGATCCCACATATCAATCTATCTCGTAGCTCGTCGCTTCAAGCAATTCAAACACGTTTCTTCGGTAATTCGTGATCATCTCGTTGATCCCTACGTTCATCTCTTTGGACGAGTTTGGCTATCTCTTTAGCCCTAGGAAAGCCATCACTTTGGCTACGCAAGAGAAGGATTCGACAACAAGCTTGAGGAAACGAAGATCCTGCGATTGCAAACGACACTTCAAGGGTTGTTTGCATCAACTGGCATCAGAGCCTATCCAAGCTAAGTTTGTTTCTTCTCTCTTATTGTGATTTCTTGAAATTTTTTCGCTTACAAGCCCAATTTTTTTTCCCCCACCACTACTCGCCGGAAACCCTTACCGCCGTGAACACCATCGTTCCACCACCACCATCGTTCCACCACCGTCCGCCACCCTCTCCCTCACGGCCTGTAAACCCTAATTTCCTTTAGGTTTTGGTTATTCTCAAGTTAGAGTAACCTTTGACTTTTCAATTTTCCTTAAATCTCTCCTTCTAGCAATATCTTGTTTCCTTACTTGCATACTTGATTTCCTTGTTTCTTGTTTGATTAATTCTTGCTTCATCTTTGGATTAATTGCTAGACTAGTTGTTAGATCTTATTCCCTCATGATTGCATCGTCTCTTCTTTCTTTTCCTACACTTGCTTGTGTGGTTCTTTCTTGCTTGATTCAAAATCATATCAAAAAAACAAAAACAAAAACAAAAACAGTGTGACCGTATAAACAAAAACAAACATACCATTCTTGATAAGTGTTATTTCATACACCTTTACTAGCAATTATTAGCATGATTTGGAGGAGTTTATGAGTAGTTTTTAGGCTAAGTCTGTGATCCAGAAGTTATGGAGAGAAGTGAAGATATCCCAGGATTTACAGCTTAGATGGAGACATGAGGATGGAGATGGAGCTGCTGAAGCATATTTGGAGAAGACTACCAACACTTGGTAGTAATGAAGAGCAGCAGAAGAAGAGAGTGAGCTAGCTCACCGCCCCGCGCCAGAGTCACCGCGGCCCGGCGATGACTCTCAGAGAAGAATGAAGCCCCGCGCCAGAGGAAGCCATCGCCCCGCGGTGGATCTCACCGCCCCGCGGTGGCCGTGTTAAATGCCGCGCGTCAGAAGACTTTTATTTCCTTTTATTGTTTTCAGATTTTGTTATTTTATTATTTTGTTTCCTTTATTATTTTCATTAGTTTAACCTAGTTTTCTTAAGACTATTTAAGCCCTCTTTCTAGGTTAAGAGAAAGGAGAACTCGTTACAACTGCTTTACACCAGACGTTATTTTCCTTAGTTTTCATTCTCGTTTGAATGGAGAACTAACTTCCCTTTGTTCTACTAGACGATTGAAGCAATACAGTTGATGTATTTGTGAGATTTCTATTCCTTGTTCTTATCCTTATAAGTGTTGGTTTGATTCTCTTGGTTATATTGAATATTGATTTCTTGTTGTTCTTCTTAGCCTGATCAACTAGGTTGAATACTTTTTATCAATTGCTAGGATTGCATATAGGGGTTCCGAGTGCATATCTAGTGGCATACACGATTGTGCGTATAGGGGTTCCGAGCGTGCAATCGTGAGTGAGAATCAGTTGCATGCGAGTATTAATACGTCTTTCTATTTTCATGTATCCTATATCCTTGTGTGTATTGCTATTTCTTTGTTGGTGGTAAAGTAGACCGACAACTGTGAGAATCGGTGGTACTTTATCATTGGCATAGTAATAAGTCTATCGACAACTGTGAGAATCAGTAGTACTTAAGATCAGGGTGGGAACAACTATAAGGATAGTAAAAGAACTTGGATTAAATAGATTTATGTGATCAAATTATATCTCTGTATTGTGGATCTCGCTCTAATAGGACTACTTTCCCCATTATATTTTCTCAACTCAACCAAACTTGTTTGCTTTGCTTGCTTTGCTTTCTCGTGATAACTAAACCCCCCTAGCTTGTTACTTGTCATTCACGATTTCATACTACATCAGATCTTCCCTGTGGGTTCGACCCTTGCTTGCTTACTATACATCTGTTTAGTAGGTCTGTTAGGACTTTTTACTTTGATAAGGCTAATCAACGATACTTGCATTGCGCACTTTTAGCACCGTCAAATTTGGCGCCATTGCCGGGGAAGTTTTCTGTTTTTGTTGTGTGTTTTTGTGATTGATTTTTGGTGGAGACCTATCTTATGGTCGACACTCGTTCTACTGACTCCCCTCTAGCTGCTTTTGATCCAGAAGTCGACAGATCGTTTCGTGCAAACCTACGCGACCAAGGAGAAGAAGAAGTAGAGGTTGAGATCGTTGAGCCGACTGAGCCAGTTGACATCCCCGCTGCTGAAATGGCTGAGACTCTGAGAGAATTGACTGAGCCGAATATTGGAGCACAACCCCTGGCTGTCGTCATCCCTGCACTTGGCGAAGGGGTGAATTTTGAGCTGAAGTCTGGAGTTGTTTCCTATCTCCCTAAGTTCCACGGTTTGAGTGGAGAGGACCCGATCTCTCACCTGGGCAAGTTCCACAATGTCTGCATGACTATGAAGCCCAAGAACGTGACGGAAGACCAAATCAAGATGAGAGCTTTTGGTTTCTCCCTGCTAGACTCTGCAAGCGACTTGTACTATCACTTGCCACCAGGAACCATAGATACCTGGAATAAACTACACAAGACATTCCTGGACAAGTACTTTCCAACGAAGAAGGCGAATGCTTTGAAAAAGGCAATTGTCAATATTGAGCAGGCTGGCAATGAGACGCTGTATGACTATCTTGAGAGATACAAGAGACTTTGCTCCAGCTGCCCGTTCCATGGATACGCCAAGCAGGACCTTGTCCTCTATTTACACAATGGTTTGCTGGACCAAGAGAGAAGGATGTTTGACGCTGCTTGCGGTGGAAGCATTCTGAATCTGACACCGGATGCAGCCATGGAGAGATTCCAGGAGATGAGTGAGAGCACTAGGAGTTTTGGAAAGACATACTAGAGGAAGACAGTCAATGCTGTGACCCCTGCAGGACCAAGCCCAATGTTGACTGAGTTAGCCGAGTTGAAGGAGATGGTGAAGAGGATGGCAAATCAAAACACTCCTCAACAAGTTAAAGCATGTAGGCTTTGCTCTGATCAATACCACCCCACCGACACTTGTCCTCAGCTACAGGAGGAGGGTGTTGCTGAAGTTAATGCTATAGGAGGTTATGGACCCCCTAGACCACAGTTTGGTGGACAGCCCAATTATAATCTGAGAGGGCGAGACCACCCAGGTTTTAGATAGAGTGACCCTCAAGGTGGTCAACAACCGGCACAACAACAATACCAGCAGAGAGTCCCATACCAACAGCGGCCTCAAGGCCAAAGCTCTGGTGCTTCGATTGAAGAGATGCTAAAGACATTGACTCAGCATTTCGCCACGCATGTACAGGCGACTGAGTCAAGTATAAAGAACATGGAGAGACAGATTGGTCAACTAGCTGATGTTGTGACCAAACTTGACCAGATGACATCTAACTCCCTGCCATCCAAGACTACTGTGAACCCAAGGGAGAATGTGAGTTCTATTACCCTCAGAAGTGGTAAGAAGTTGGTCGTTGCTCCTAGTACTGAAGAGGAGAACGAAGCTGTAAAGGAGAAAACTGCTGACCACCCCGCGGTGGATCCCACCGCGACCCGGCCAGAAATTAAAGAAGGAACCAGGAATGAAGTGTTGTTGCCACCGCCCCGCGACGATCCTCACCGCGACCCGGCGGCTGATCTCAGTAAACACACCATGACCCCACCGCCCCGCGGTGATGACCACCGCCCCGCGGTGGGCTTACCGCGACCCGGCCCCCAACAATCCAGCTCCGCTGAAGAAACCTGTGTTGATGACTACGTTCGTCCCGTGTTCCCCCCTCTAGGTTCTGAGAAGCCACCAACACCTTTCCCTGAAGCACTGAAGGCCAAGAGAGTAGCCGACGACAGTGATCTGTTCGAGACATTTCGGTACTGTGAGGTGAACATTCCCCTACTCAAGCTTATTAAGGCTATCCCTCGATATGCCAAGTTCTTGAAGGAGCTGTGCACTGTGAAGAGGACTCAGAATCAGAAAGTCCAGAAGAAGGTTCCAGTGAGTGAACATGTGTCAACGGTAGTTCAGAGACGCATGCCTGAGAAGTGCAAGGATCCAAGTACATTTACTATTCCTATTACTTTAGGTGAGCATCGATTTGAGAAAGCCTTGTTAGACTTGGGTGCCTCTATTAATGTGTTACCCTATTCACTGATTAAAGATTTAGGAATAGGACCCTTGCATAATTCTAACATTGTTATACAACTTGCTGATGGTTCTTGTGTGCCCCCTAAGGGTGTTGTGGAGGATGTTCTTGTCAGGATAGGTTCTTTGATTTTTCCTGCTGATTTCTTTGTTATGGATCTGGACTATGATGAGCAGGTGGCTCCAGTTATGCTAGGGAGACCTTTTATGAAAACATCCATGACAAATATTGATGTAGATAGTGGAACTTTAACTATGAAATTTGATGGAATAATCTTTGAACACAATATTCATAAAGCCAACTCCATTGAGTTGCCTGCTCCTTGCTGCATTAGTGATATTGATAATCATGTGCATGAAAATGTTAAAACTGGTGCAGTAGAGATCGTAGTTAAGTGTTCTACTATTGATGGACCTATTAAGTTGCATGAATTGCATGTTGATGATATCTTGCTGGATGATATAGGAGATTCCATTCCCTCTATTTTGGGCATTTGCCCCCCTGCACTAATCATACAAGGCTGTAAGCCTTTATCTAGTAACGTGCAACATATTCAGGTTGAGCCATATCGGCCCCCACATCGCTCTAAGTATGGGGGAGATACTCCAAAGAAAGTAATCATGGAGTTGATGGCCAAGAGGGAACATGGTCTAAGGTCTCAACCTTTCCATGGGAAGGCTCGACAGGAAGAGACGAGTATGAGGATTCCGAGGGGATCCTATTCCAGGTGGTAGTTGATCTGCAGTACGTCGAGCCAACGACGTTAACCAAGGCACTGTCCGGGAGGCAACCCGAGGTAGTTTTTCTTTGATCTTTCCTTTCCCTTAGATTAATTTCATAATTTCTTTTGTTTCGTTCGCCTGTTACTAACATTTCAGGTACGAAAGTAAATGGAGAGGAGACGGTGTTCTCAGTTTATCTCACCGCCCCGTGGCGATCCCCACCGCCCCGCGGTGGATGTCTGGTATATCTTCTCAACTCCGGAAAAAAAAACAAGAATAAAGGGCCCCGAAAAAACCTTAAACGGGTGAGTAAATTTTTTATTTCTTGAGTTGTTACGAAGGATTTGACGGATTGGGCCCCCTTTGGGCCAAGATTTTTCTTTGGGCCATGGTACATATCCGGCCCCATCATCCCTTTCTTCCCTTTCACTTCCCCTTCCCTGACCTAGCCCCCATACTCACAAACCCTCCATTCCCAGCACACCTCTCCAGCTCCCAAAGCCAAACCCCCCCATTCTCCCTCAAATCTCTCTCGACCTTGATCCGAATCTAGCCCCCAATTCACAAATTGGAAGTCTAGCCTCACAAACAAGCCAAACACAACCCCACCGCGTCGCTTTAGTCCCGCCCCGCTGTCGCTCCGCCTCGCGCTGCCCCGCTTCGCGTCGCTGATGCCACCGCCCCGCGCCGACTTCACCGCGACCCGGCTAAAGCTCCCAGTTATCCCACCGCGACCCGGCGACTCGTTCACCGCCCCGCGGCGAGACCTCTTGGCTGCGTGTTTGCTCGTTTGTAAGTTCTCTTGGTTGCCCTTCGTTTTGAAATTCTACATTCATTACTTATGGCACCTAAGGGTAGAAAGAAAGTGTCTACGAGGGATGAGAATGAGGTCTACAATGTGGTGAAGGAGAGAAAGGTGTTGGCGACTAAATTCTTTCACAAGCCTACGTTGTCTGAGATGGGTTTGTTGGCGTGTGTGTCCCTGTGTCTGGCACAATGTGGTTTGAGGACGTTTCTGAACTTGGTTGACCCTGTATATCCCGAGCTTTGTTATCAGTTCATCGCCTCTTTCAAGAGGTATTCTGATGGTTCATACGACAAGAGGATGATGAGGGTGACGTTCACTTACAATGGGCGTGATTTTTCGTTGTCCCCTAAGGTGGTGCGTGATGCCCTGGGCATTACAAAGCTGCCAACGGATGGGTGGTCTGGTGACATTCTTGAGTCGGATATGATGGAGTTCTGGAAGGCTGCTACGGGCAGGACGTTCAGGAAGGGGCAGGAGGTGAACTCGAAACCGGTGAACCCGTGTCTACGGTTGATCCACAAAGGGATGATGAGAGACTTCTTTGGCCATGCTGATGATGGAAAGGTTCCTTTGAAGGATTTCCAGTGGTTTATGAGCATCTTGGAGGTTGTCACGTACACGCCATGTTGGGCTACCCTCTTTTTGGGTTCCTTGAAGAGGATTCGTGATGGTGATCCACGGGACATCTGTGGGGGTGGTCTGATTACCCTCCTTTGTGCTGGAGTGATAGCTTGTGATCAGATTCCTCGGCCTGTTGCCTACGTGGTGTATGATATGGCGCACATGAAGGTGTGCTCGATGCTGAAGCCATTGGGAAAGGATGGTGATTTAGTCTAGTCTTCCTATGATGGCCACATTCTGATTCTTCCCGGGGAGTTTGCCTATTCCCCTTCATTTGCGTATTGGTGGATTCCCAGTGATAGCAGGATGACGACTGATGATACCCCTGCTGCTGCTCCTTCAGGCCCATATGGAGAAGGCCCTAGTGCTGCTGCTGCTGCTGAGTTTGCGGGCGAGGACACTCCTATGCCTATACTTTATGACGCGCCCTCATCTTCTTACGCTCCTGCCGCACCTTGGCGGGAGTTGTATGTAAGATTTGATGCATTCTCAATGCAGCAAATGCACTGGAACACCCGAGTAGAGACCGGTATGCAGACTTGGCAGACCCAGTTCCATGCTGATATAGATGAGCGTCTGGACGATATGGACGCTCATATGAGGGACTACTTCGGGAGGTTCCCACCACCACCATCAAGCCCGCAGTGAGTTTATTTTCTCCTTCCCCTATTTCATTTGATGTTCTCTTTTCTCCATTGAGGACAATGTTCGGTTTAAGTATGGGGGAGGGATTTAGACTTGCTATCTGTCTATCCTTTGTACATATTGTTTTTCTTTTTGTGTTGTATTTCCCATTCGAGTTTTAGATTTCAAAAAAAAAAAAAAATCGAAAAAGCCAAAAAGAAGTAAAAAGGCAATCAAAATCCTAGGATGAGCTGAAAACCCAAAAGGGCAGTTCAGGTACAAAGCAGGTAGTCCGGCTGGTATAAACCAGGGCAATATTGGACTGGAGTGATGTGAGTATATGTGAGATATCTAGCAAAATGAAATGAGTGGCTTGGTGAAAACCCGAAAGGGCGCCTTGGCAAGATGAGCGAAAAAGAAGAAGAGTGATTCTAGGATTTCTCTCTATTTCTTGGCGAGGTGTCATAAGAAGAGGTGGTATAAGGAGTTCGGGTAGGCCATTCTGGAGCGATAAGGAGCTAGATTGGAGTTAAGATTAGAATTATCTTTGCATCACTTGTTTTGGTTGTCTGGAGCTTATTGTTGATATATTGTAATTGCTAGTATCATGTTTTCTTGTACTTCCTGAGGCCTTGGTGTTGATTGAGAGAGTAGATTTTTCGTTACCTTACTCGGGACGAGTAAAGGTCTAAGTATGGGGGAATTTGATAGGTGTTATTTCATACACCTTTACTAGCAATTATTAGCATAATTTGGAGGAGTTTATGAGTAGTTTTTAGGCTAAGTCTGTGATCCAGAAGTTATGGAGAGAAGTGAAGATATCCCAGGATTTACAGCTTAGATGGAGACATGAGGATGGAGATGGAGCTGCTGAAGCATACTTGGAGAAGACTACCAACATTTGGTAGTAATGAAGAGCAGCAGAAGAAGAGAGTGAGCTAGCTCACTGCCCCACGCCAGAGTCACCGCGGCCCGGCGGTGACTCTCAGAGAAGAATGAAGCCCCGCGCCAGAGGAAGCCACCGCCCCGCGGTGGATCTCACCGCCCCGCGGTGGCCGTGTTAAATGCCGCGCGTCAGAAGACTTTTATTTCCTTTTATTGTTTTCAGATTTTGTTATTTTATTATTTTTTTTCCTTTATTATTTTCATTAGTTTAACCTAGTTTTCTTAAGACTATTTAAGCCCTCTTTCTAGGTTAAGAGAAAGGAGAACTCGTTACAACTGCTTTACACCAGACGTTATTTTCCTTAGTTTTCATTCTCGTTTGAATGGAGAACTAACTTCCCTTTGTTCTACTAGAAGATTGAAGCAATACAGTTGATGTGTTTGTGAGATTTCTATTCCTTGTTCTTATCCTTATAAGTGTTGGTTTGATTCTCTTGGTTATATTGAATATTGATTTCTTATTGTTCTTCTTAGCCTGATCAACTAGGTTGAATACTTTTTATCAATTGCTAGGATTTCATATAGGGGTTTTGAGTGCATATCTAGTGGCATACACGATTGTGCGTATAGGGGTTCCGAGCGTGCAATCGTGAGTGAGAATCAGTTGCATGCGAGTATTAATACGTCTTTCTATTTGCATGTATCCTATATCCTTGTGTGTATTGCTATTGCTTTGTTGGTGGTAAAGTAGACCGACAACTGTGAGAATCGGTAGTACTTTATCATTGGCATAGTAATAAGTCTATCGACAACTGTGAGAATCGGTAGTACTTAAGATCAGGGTGAGAACAACTATAAGGATAGTAAAAGAACTTGGATTAAATAGATTTATGTGATCAAATTATATCTCTGTATTGTGGATCTCGCTCTAATAGGACTACTTTCCCCATTATATTTTCTCAACTCAACCAAACTTGTTTGCTTTGCTTGCTTTGCTTTCTCGTGATATCTAAACCCCCCTAGCTTGTTACTTGTCATTCACGATTTCATACTGCATCAGATCTTTCCTGTGGGTTCGACCCTTGCTTGCTTACTATACATCTGTTTAGTAGGTCTGTTAGGACTTTTTACTTTGATAAGGCTAATCAACGATACTTGCATTGCGCACTTTTAGCACCGTCAATTCTCACCTTCCATCAAACAAAAACAAAAAGGTTTGGGAAGACGGAAGCCTCAAAAACAAAGAGAAACAAAAGAAAAGGCAAGAGAACGCACCATACAATCATACTCCATCTTCACTTCTTTCATGTCTCTATGCAACTCTCATTGAAAAGGACAATATTTTCAACTCTCTTGTGATTAATTCTGAGATACTTGAAAATTTGTGTGTTGTTTGGGACTTGATTTGCTAGTTCTTGCTTTGTTGCCTTCCGTTCAAGCCTCTCCCTCCTCACGAGCAACCAAATTAGTACGCCCCGTGGAAAATTTCTTGGTTCACTTTTGAGACAAAGACTTGGCTTGTACTTGTTCTTTTGATTGGTGCAACTTACTTCTTGTGTTGTATGCTTCGTATAGGTACTATGGAGTTTCCTACGACGGGCTACTCTCCTTCTACGGGCCACCGCAACCCCGGACACATGGACTCCGCCTATGAGCAAATTGACGCACTTCATGTTTCGAATGACGCACTTCATGCTTCGAATGACGTACTTCATGCTTCGAATGAAGATAAAGACCGCCAACTGGCCGCGCAGGCTGCCGAACTTGCCCACCTTCGTCGGACCGTGAGTGACTTGAGGTTGCCCACGGCTGATCCATTATTGAACCCCACGGCCTCCACCAGCCGGGAAATGGACCGCAAGGGCAATGGCGCCTTGTCTACCCCTCATGATCGTCTTTGCTCTCAAATAGAAGGATACCCTCCTAAGCGTGGCGACCCCAGTGTTAGGTATAATCCTACGTTTGCTCCTAGAGATGAGTATTACTCCTCGGATCGCTCCCGTTGTTGATGTCAGGAAAGAAGCCGACAACATACGCGGTATGACGATCCCGAATCCGAGCTTGATGATGATGATGACCGTGCCTCGGACTACTCCTGGGACAGATTTGATGACAATGAGGCGTATGAGATGGAATGCCATGCAGATATGCGCCCCGCGCGCCGCATGATAGGTGTCATTTCATGCACCTTTACTATCAATTATTAGTATCATTTGGAGGAGTTTAGGATGAGATTTGAGGTTAAGTCTGTGATCCAGAAGTTGTGGAGAAACGTGAAGATATCCAGGGATTTACAGCTTAGACGGAGATGGAGATGGAGATGATGAAGATGGATGACGTTCTGCTAGAGTTTATTGGAGAAGGCTACCAACACTTGGTAGTAATGAAGAGCAGAAGAGAAGAAGAAGAGGAGCTGAAGAAGGAGTGGGCGATTTCACCACCCCGCGCCAGATGCCACCGCGACCCGGCGGTGGGTCTCAGAGAAGAGTTGGCCGCGCCAGAGAAGGATCTCACCGCCCCGCGGTGAGGCACGTAACGCCCCGCGGCCAGAAGGATTTTATTTCCTTTTATGCATTTCGGATTTCCTTATTTCTATTATTTTATTTCCTTTGTTATTTCCATTAGGTTAACTTATTTTTCCTAAGCCTATTTAAGACCCTTTTCTAGGTTAATAAGGGGGACACTACTTTTAAATTACGCAGTTTTACTTTTTATTAGGGTTTCATTTACATCTGAATGGAGCACTAATTTCCCTTTGTTCTACTAGACGTTTGAAGCAATATAGTTGATGTGTTTGTGAGATTTCTATTCCTTGTTCCTATTCTTATAAGTGTTGGTTTGATTCTCTTGGTTATATTGAATATTGATTTATTGTTATTCCTCATAGCCCGATCAACTAGGTTGAATACTATTTATCAATTGCTAGAATTTGCATATAGTGGAATACGAGTGCATATCTAGTAGCATACACGATTGTTGCATATAGTGGAATACGAGTGCGCAATCGTGAGTGAGAATCATTTGCATGTTAAGTAGTAAGGTTTTCTTCTATTTGCATGTATCCTATATCCTTGTGTGCATTGCTATTGCTTTATTGGTGGTAAGGTTTTCTTCCATTGATATTGTGATAAGTCTATCAAAAACTGTGAGAATTGGTAGTACTTAAGATCAGGGTGGGAACAACCATAAGAATAGTGAAAGAACTTGGATTGAATAGATTTCAGTGATCAAATTATATCTGTGTATTGTGGATCTCGTTCTAGTGGAACTCTTTTCCCCAGTCATATTCTCAACTCAATCAAACTCGTTTGCTTTATTCTCCTCGATAACCAAAACCCCCCTTCCTTGTTACTTGTCAATCATAATTGCATAATTCATCAGATCTTCCCTGTGGGTTCGGCCCTTACTTGCTTACTATACATCCATTTAGTAGGTCTGTTAGGACATTTACTTTGACTAGGCCATTCAACGATATTTGCATTGCATATTTCGGCCACGTCAAATTTGGCGCCGTTGCCGGGGAGGTTTTCTGCTTTGTTGTGTGTTTTTGTGATTGATTTTGGTGGAGACCTATCTTATGGTCGACACCCGTAGTACTGACTCTCCTCTAGCTGCTTTTGACCCAGAAATCGACAGATCATTCCGTGCGAACCTACGCGATCAAGAAGAAGAAGCAGGAGTTGAGACAGTTGAAACAGTTGAGACCGTTGAGCCAGTTGAAATTCCTCCTGCTACAATGGCCGAAACTCTAAAAGAGCTGACTGAACCAAACATTGGGGCACAACCCTTGGCTGTCATCATCCATGCGCTTGGCGAAGGGGTGAACTTTGAGTTGAAGTATGGAGTTGTTGCTTATCTCCCGAAATTCCATGGTTTGAGTGGAGAGGACCCGATATCTCATCTGGGTAAATTCCACAATGTCTGCATGACTATGAAGCCAAGGAATGTGACAGAGGATCAAATCAAGATGAGAGCCTTTGGATTTTCTTTGCTAGACTCTGCTAGCGACTGGTATTATCACTTGCCACCAGGGACTATAGATACCTGGACTAAACTGCACAAGGCATTTCTTGACAAGTACTTCCCAACGAAGAAGGCGAATGCTTTGAAAAAGGCAATTACTAACATTGAGAAGGCTGGTGATAAGACGCTATATGACTATCTTGAGAGGTACAAGAGGCTTTGCTCTAGCTGCCCGTTCCACGGATACGCCAAGCAGGATCTTGTTCTCTACTTGCATAATGGTCTGCTAGATCAGGAAAGAAGGATGGTTGACGCTGTATGCGGTGGGAGTATTCTGAATCTGACACCGGACGCAGCCATGGAGAGATTTCAGGAGATGAGTGAGAGTACCAGAAGCTTTGGAAAGACATATCAGAGAAAGGCAGTCAATGCTGTGACTCCTGCAGGACCGAGCCCAGTGCTGAATGAGTTAGCTGAGTTGAAGGAGATGGTGAAGAGAATGGCGAACCAAAACACTCCTCAACAAGTCAAGGCATGTGGGATTTGCTGTGATCAATTCCACCATACCGATACTTGTCCTCAGCTGCAGGAGGAAGGTACTGCTGAAGTGAATGCTGTAGGAGGTTACGGACCCCCTAGACCGCAATTTGGTGGACAGCCCAACTACAATCCGAGAGGGCGAGACCATCCGAGTTTCAGGTGGAGCGACCCTCAAGGTGGTCAACAGCCAGCACAACAGCAATACCAATAGAGAGTCCCATACCAACAGAGGCCTCAAGGCCAAACCTCTGGTGCTACTACTGAAGAGATGCTAAAGACTCTGACTCAACATTTCGCCACTCATGTTCATGCTACTGAGTCAAGCATAAAGAATATGGAGAGGCAGATTGGCCAACTGGCTGATGTTGTAACCAAGATTGACCAGAGGACATCTAACTCCCTACCCTCTCAGACTATAGTGAATCCAAGGGAGAATGTGAGTGCCATCACCCTCAGAAGTGGAAAGAAGCTAGTCGTTCCTCCTATTGCTGAAGAGGAGAGCGAGTCTGAGAAGAAGAATATCGGTGACCGCCCCGCGGTGGACTCCACCGCGACCCGGCGACAAGTTGAGGCTGAGGCCAGGAAAGAAGGATGCCTGCCACTGCCCCGCGGCGACACTAGCCGTGACCCGACGACAAGTCTCAGTAATCCCACCGCAACCTCACTGCCCCACGGCGATAACCACCGCCCCGCGGTGAGCCTATCGCGACCCGGCCTCCAAAATCCTTGCTCTGTAGAAGAGATCTGTGTTGATGATTATGTTTGTCCGTTTTCCCCCCCTCTTGGTTCCGAGAAGCCACCAACACCTTTTCCCGAGGCGCTAAAGGCTAGAAGGGTCGCCGACGACAGTGATCTTTTTGAGACGTTCCGAAACTGTGAGGTGAATATTCCTCTTCTCAAGCTTATTAAGGCTATCCCTCGATACGCCAAGTTTTTGAAGGAGTTGTGCACCGTCAAGAGGACACAAAAGCTGAAGGTCCAGAAGAAGGTTCCGGTTGGTGAACATGTCTCGGCGGTATTTCAAAGGCGTATGCCTGAGAAGTGCAAGGATCCAGGTACGTTCACTATTCCTATTACTATAGGTGAGCATCGATTTGGGAAAGCCTTGCTAGACTTGGGTGCCTCTATTAATGTTTTGCCTTATTCATTGATTGAGGATTTAGGAGTAAGACCCTTGCATGATACCAATATTGTGATACAACTTGCTGATGGTTCTTGTGTGCCTCCTAAGGGTATTGTGGAGGATGTTCTTGTTAAGATAGGTCCTTTGATTTTCCCTGCTGATTTCTTTGTTATGGATATGGACTATGATGAGCAGGTTGCTCCTGTTATGTTAGGTCGACCTTTTATGAAAACATCCATGACAAAGATTGATGTGGATAGTGGAACTTTGACTATGGAATTTGATGGAATAATTTTTGAGCATAATATTCATAAGGCCAACTCCATTTAGTTGCCCCCCCCCCTTCGCTGCATTAGTGATATTGATAATCCTATTCAGGAAAATGTTAAGCCTAGTGTAGTGGAGACCATAGTTGAACTGTCTGCTATTGCTGAACCTTTTGATTCGCATGAGTATGATGTCTTACTCGATGACATAGGAGATTCAATTCCCTCTAATTTGGGCACTTGCCCCCCTGCACTAACCATACAAGGCTGTAAGCCTTCATCTAGTGTCGTGTAGCATGATCAGGTCAAGCCCTATCGGCCCCCACATCGCTCTAAGTATGGGGGAAATGCTCCAAAGGCAACAATCATGGAGTCATTGGCTAAGAGGAAACATGGTCTAAGGTCCAAGCTTTTCCATGGGAAGTTCCAGCAGGAAGAGTTAAGTAAGAGGATTCCGAAAGGATCCTATTCTAGGTGGTAATTGATTTGAAGTACGTCGAGCCAACGACGTTAACTAAGGTGCTGTCCGGGAGACAACCCGAGGTAGTTTTCCTAAATTTTTCTTTTCTCTTAGATTAATTTCGTAATTTCTTTTGCTTTGTTTCGTTCGCCTGTCACTAACATTTCAGGTACGGAACTAAATGGAGAGAGACGGTGTTCCCAGCCAATTCTCACCGCCCCGCGGTGGAGGTCTGGTATGCCTTCTCAACTCCGAAAAAAAAAAGAATAAAGGGCCTCGAAAAAACCTTAAACGGGGAGTAAATTTTTTATTTCTTGAGTGGTAACTAAGGATTTGACGGTTTGGGCCCCCTTTTTGGACCGAGATTTCTCTTTGGGCCATTGTATATGACCGGCCCCATCAACCCCTTTTCATCCTATTCCCTTTCCCTAACCTAGCCATCACTCTCTCAAACCCTCCATATCCAACACCCCTCTCAAGTTCTCCAAGCCAAATCCCCCATTCTTCCCACCGATCCCTCTTGCTCTTGGTCCGAATCTAACCTCCAATTACCTTAATCTTGAGTTTATTTTCCCAATTTGGAGTCTAGCCTCACACACAAGCCAAACACCACCCCACCGCGTCGCTGTCGCCCCACCTCGCGTTGCCCCACCTCGCGTCGCCAGCCACCGCCCCGCGACGACCCCCACCACGACCCGGTGAGAAGTTCCAGTTATCTCACCGCGACCCGACGACTCATCCACCGCCCCGCGTCGAGACTACCAGACTTCGTGTTTTCACTCGTTTGTAAGTCCTCTTGGTTGCCCTCTGTTTTGAGCATCTCAATTCATTACTTATGGCACCTAGAGGTAGGAAGCAAGTATCTACGAGGGATGAGAATGAGGTCTACAATGTTGTGAAGGAGAGGAAGGTGTTGGCTACTAAATTCTTTGACAAGCCGACGTTGGCTGAGTTTGGTATGTTGGAGTGTGTATCCCTGTGTTTAACAAAGTGTGGCCTGGGGACTTTCTTGAACAAGGCCGTTGATGCTTATCCCGAGCTGTGTTACCAGTTCATTGCCTCGTTTAAGAGGTATTCTGATGGCTCCGCCGACAAGAGATTGATGAAGGTCACGTTCACATACAATGGTCGTGATTATACTTTGTCTGCTGAGGAGATTCGTGATGCCCTAGGCATTACAAAGGAGCCGTTTGATGGGTGGTCTGGTGGAATAGTTGAGACACATATGATGGAGTTTTGGGAGGCTGCCAGGCATAGGACGTTCAAGAAGGGCCAGAAGGTGAATTCAAAGTTGGTGAACCCTTGCCTAAGGTTGATCCACAAGGTGTTGATGAGAGATTTCTTTGGCCATGCTGATGATGGTAAGGTCCCTTTGAAGGATTTTTAGTGGTTTTTGAGCATCTTGGAGATTGTTACGTACACGCCGTGTTGGGCTACCCTCTTTCTGGGTTCCCTGAAGAGTATTCGTGATGGTGAGCCACGTGATATTTGTGGGGGTGGTTTGATCACCCTTCTTTGTGCTGACATTATAGCTACCGATCGGATTCCTCGACCTGTTGCTCACGCGGTGTATGATATGGCGCACATGAAAGTGTGCTCGATGCTGAAACCATTGGGCATGGATGGTGATTTAGTTTGGTCTTCATATGAGGGTCATATTCTGATTCTTCCCCGGGTTTTCACTTATTCTCCTTCATTTGAGGATTGGTGGATTCCCAGTGATAGCAGAGTTATGGCCGACGCTACCCCTGCTGCTGCTCCTTCGGGTCCGTTTGGAGAGGGCCCTAGTGCTGGTGCTGCTGCTGCTGAGTTTGTGGGTGAGGATGCCCCTTTGCCTACCCAGTTTGATGCGCCCTCGTCTTCTTATGATCCTGCCACACCTTGGCAGGAGTTGTATGCAAGATTTGATGCATTCTCGGTGCAGCAGACACATTGGAACACCCGAGTAGAGACCGGTCTGCAGACTTGACAGACCCAGTTCCGTGCTGATGTAGATGAGCGTCTGGACGCTATGGACGCTCATATGAGGGACTACTTCGGGAGGTCCCCTCCACCACCGCCATCAGGCCCACAGTGAGTTTATTTCTCCTTCCCCTATTTTATTTATTGTTCTCTTTTCTACATTGAGGACAATGTTCGGTTTAAGTATGGGGGAGGGATTTAGACTTGCTATCTGTCTATATTTTGTACATAGCTTTGTTTTTCTGTAATTTCCATTCGAGTTTTTCTTTACAAAAAAAAAAAAAACGAAAAAGCCAAAAAGATGTAAAAAGGCAATCAAAATCCTGGGATGAGCTGAAAACCCGAAAGGGCGGTTCAGGTAAGAAGCAGGTAGTCCGACTGGTATAAACCAGTGCAAAATGGACTGGAGTGATGCGAGTATTTGTGAGATATCTAGCAAAATGAAATGAGTGGCTAGGTGAAAACCTGAGAGGGCGCCTAGGCATGATGAGCGTAAAAGAAGAAGAGTGATTTTAGGATTTCTCATTATTCTTGGCGAGGCGTCATAAGAAGAGGAGTCATAAGGAGGACTCGGGTAGGCCACTCTTGGAGCGATAAGGAGCTAGATTGGAGTTAGGATTAGAATTATCTTTGCATCACTTGTTTTGGTTGTCTGAAGCTAATTGTTGATATGTTGTAGTTGCTGGTGTCATATTTTCTTGTACTTCCTGAGACCTTGGTGTTTGATTGAGGGAGTGGGTTTATCATTAGCTTACTCGGGACGAGTAAAGTCTAAGTATGGGGGAATTTGATAGGTGTCATTTCATGCACCTTTACTAGCAATTATTAGTATCATTTGGAGGAGTTTAGGATGAGATTTGAGGTTAAGTCTGTGATTCAGAAGTTGTGGAGAAAAGTGAAGATATCCAGGGATTTACAGCTTAGACGGAGATGGAGATGATGAAGATGGATGAGGTTCTGCTAGAGTTTATTAGAGAAGGCTACCAACACTTGGTAGTAATGAAGAGCAGAAGAGAAGAAGAAGAGGAGCTGAAGAAGGAGTGGGCGATTTCACCGCCCTGCTCCAGATGCCACCGCGACCCGGCGGTGGGTCTCAGATAAGAGTTGGCCGCGCCAGAGAAGGATCTCACCGCCCCGCGGTGAGGCACGTAACGCCCCGCGGCCAGAAGGATTTTATTTCCTTTTATGCATTTCGGATTTCCTTATTTCTATTATTTTATTTCCTTTGTTATTTCCATTAGGTTAACTTATTTTTCCTAAGCCTATTTAAGACCCTTTTCTAGGTTAAGAAGGGGGACACTACTTTTACATTACGCAGTTTTAATTTTTATTAGGGTTTCATTTACATCTGAATGGAGCACTAATTTCCCTTTGTTCTACTAGACGTTTGAAGCAATACAGTTGATGTGTTTGTGAATTTCTATTCCTTGTTCCTATTCTTATAAGTGTTGGTTTGATTCTCTTGGTTATATTGAATATTGATTTATTGTTATTCCTCATAGCCTGATCAACTAGGTTGAATACTATTTATCAATTGCTAGAATTTGCATATAGTGGAATACGAGTGCATATCTAGTAGCATACACGATTGTTGCATATAGTGGAATACGAGTGCGCAATCGTGAGTGAGAATCATTTGCATGTTAAGTAGTAAGGTTTTCTTCTATTTGCATGTATCCTATATCCTTGTGTGCATTGCTATTGCTTTATTAGTGGTAAGGTTTTCTTCCATTGATATTGTGATAAGTCTATCAACAACTGTGAGAATTGGTAGTACTTAAGAGCAGGGTGAAAACAACCATAAGAATAGTGAAAGAACTTGGATTGAATAGATTTCAGTGATCAAATTATATATGTGTATTGTGGATCTCGTTCTAGTGGAACTCTTTTCCCCAGTCATATTTCAACTCAATCAAACTTTTTTGCTTTATTCTCCTCGATAACTAAAACCCCCCTTTCTTGTTACTTGCCAATCATAATTGCATACTTCATCAGATCTTCCTTGTGGGTTCGACCCTTACTTGCTTACTATACATCCATTTAGTAGGTCTGTTAGGACATTTACTTTGACTAGGCCATTCAACGATATTTGCATTGCATATTTCGGCCACGTCACCGCGGCAACCGTCGACACACACCGAAACGACACCGGCCGAGCCCTGGGCGCCATGGACCGCGTCGCCCCGACATCAAGGTAAAACTTCCAAACTTTTTTGGTGAATTTGATCCCATTAAATTTCTTGATTGGCAGCAATCCACAAAATATATTTTGGATCATTACTGCTACCCGGATGACGAACGGGTTGAAACCGCCGCTTTGCACGTCGACGGCGCCGCCAAGGCTTGGTGGCATCGTTTCCGCGCTGACCTTGAGCGTCGCCAAGAGCGTCCAGTCACTTCATGGCGCCATCTTATGCGGATCATGCGAAAGAAGTATGTCCCCGAGGACTTTACTTCTGAAATGCGCCTCAAGATTCAACTAGCGGCCCAAGGTAACCGTTCTCCCCTTGATTTTTTATGATGAACTTGAAGAATTATCCCATAAGGCAGGTATCCATCACACTGACGAGGACTTTCGGAGCATGTTCCTTCGTGGCCTGGATGAACCTATTAGAAACCAACTTCGGGTGCTTAACATACGAGACCTCCAAAAGTGCGCACATACGGCACAAGAGATATGGTCGCAAGCTCAAGCGGCTAAGAGAGCGTCTTGGTCTCGCACTAATACACGGTATGCTCCTTCACCAAACTCAGGTTCATTTACGTCTAATGCACGCTCCTCTTCGCAGTCCGCTCCCACGACTACAACGCCGGCGCCGGCCACTCGGCCGAGCAACACACCGGCGCGCGTCAACGAGCCATCGCAGTGTCGAGCGCCTCCTACCGATGATAGGGCCAGGGACAAGGTCTGTTTTAAGTGCCAACGGCGTGGCCACATACAGCGGGACTGTCCTAACAACAAGCGAGTCCTCTTCTCGAACACCTCCGGATACGAGTCTTTTGACGAGGACACCCCTGACGCCGTGCCGGTATTTGACACGTACGACCAGGATGAGGAGGAGGATTTGGACGGTTACATATGCATCTCTATGGATGACCAAGGCAACGTGCCTCTTAGCTTGGTTACACGCCGCGTGACAGGCCTAAAGTCGTCGTGCCTAATCAAAGAAATCCTAATGTACCTACTAAACAGAGTATAGCAAGCAAGTCAGGGTCGAACCCAAGGGAATCAGTTTATCAGTTCTTGTAATTCGCAAGTCACCAACTAGGAACTAGGGGGGGTTTGTAGTATTTCGAACCAAGTAAATAAAGCAAGAAAACAAAGTAAAGGATGTGAATATGATATGAGGAAGGCGTCACACTTGACAAAGATCCACACAACAAGAGATATGGTTGATCACTGAATTCTATTATTCTCAAGTTCTTATCTTTCCTTTGGTTGTTCTTATCCCGATCATATATAACTATTAGTTCTACCAGCCCTAATAGTACTTATTACTGAATCAAATCCGAAAACCTTCAAGACTCAACAAAGCAATAGCATTCAAACAAGGATTCAACAAGATACATGCAATTGAAACAACCCGTTACTATAAGCATGCAATTAACTCTCTCTCACGATGAACACTCGCAACCCGCTTATGTAAATCATGTTTGCTACTAGATATGCAACCTGAACCCGGAATTGACAAGTCCTAGCAATTAGGAAGATATCAATAGATCTAGTTAGCTACTCTAGATAAATCAACATAAACCAATAAACATTCAAGCACAAGAGAATCAATACAACACAGATATAAAAAGAACAAGAGTAGAAAACTCACAACCAATCAATTGTTGGCTTCAAACGTCAAGTGCAACAATGGAAGTTTAGTTCTCCATAGGGTTTGAGAGAAAAACGATGGAAGGGAAAAGAGTACGTGGTTAGATGATGAGAAAACAAGCTTCTCTCTAACCTAAACATAAAGAAATAGTTCCGGAATAAAGAAAAGGAAAATAAAACATAAAATAAGATCTCAGACTAAAAGATAAGGAAAGAAAGATCTTGGATATAAAATCCGCGTAAAACTTCAGCTCAGCACCGCGGGTGCGGTGACATCCACCGCGGGTGCGGTGGGTCTCCAGAGGCTTCAGCTGTCTTCTGCTACTTCACCGCGGGTGCGGTGGTCTTGGGCACGGGCGCGGTGGCGCATCCAGCTTCTGCGACACTTCCGTAAAAACATCATAACCTTTGATTCTCAACTCGGATTGCGCTCATATTTTGAGGACTTGCAGTAGACTTCAAGAGCTAACACCTCGAATTGGAATCACTCCATTTGGACATCTAAGTAAAGAGAACGAACCAATTGAATTCAGCACACTGTTCTTCTACTCTTCAATGTACTTCAAACCTCTGTAAATCCCATGATTTCTTCACTTCTAGTCTTCTCTTCTGGATTACAGAATTACCATCAAATCATATCCAAACATCACCTAAATCATGCTAACAACCACTAGATGCGCTATACAATATATCGCATATCACCGCGTCCTTACCTCCAAAGAAGGTACCTTACTTGACCAACGTGAGAATTTGTTTCATACTAAGTGTGCGGTCCAGGGTGCTTCTTTGAGTGTTATTATAGATGGTGGAAGTTGTTGCAATATCATCAACGAAAGGGTAATCAAGCACTTCAAGTTCAACACAACTCCACACCCACAACCCTAGTCTACAATGGATCTCCGAGGGTGATGATTCCAATGTTGTGAAGCGACAATGCACTATCAATTTTAGCATTGGCCATTACAAGGATTCGGTGCTTTGTGACGTAGTGCCCATGGATGCAACTCATCTTCTCTTAGGGCGACCTTGGCAATTTGACAAGATAGCTCTTCATGATGGATTTCTCAACAACTACGTCTTCATGCACAATGGAAGAAAGGTGACATTACTTCCTATGAGCCCTCAGGAGATTATGCAAGATCATGTTGAAAGGAACCGAGTCAAGGCACTTGAACAAGCCAAGGGACATCCATTGCCCTCAGCTGACCGTGAGAAGCAACCGAAATCAGCCCCAAAACAGCCCCCCTAAGCCAGCTCACAACGACATTCAAGGATCTTGTGAAAATCGGCTTCTCTTGGCTTGGTCTCGGGATGTCTCCCCAATCATTCAGGGACGTCTTCCTTGCTTTTTACTTGTTCCTTTCGCGTGTCTTCTAAATGTTAAAGATCTTGTTGATTTACTCCCTACAGTGACTTCTCTTTTGCAGGAATTTGAGGATGTGATGCCCGAAGGATTGCCACCTATTCGTGGAATTGAGCATCAAATCGACTTTGTACCCGACGCCTCTCTTCCTAACCGAGCTGCATACCGCGCGAGCCCAGAAGAAACCAAGGAATTGCAGCGTCAAGTGCAAGAGTTGATGGATAAGGGCCACGTCCGAGAGAGCTTAAGTCCCTGCGCAGTATCGGTCATTCTAGTGCCTAAGAAGGACGATAGTTGGCGCATGTGTGTTGATTGTCAGGCAATCAACCGAATTACAGTGAAGTATCGACACCCTATTCCTAGACTTGATGATATGCTTGATGAATTGCATGGTGCTACTGTATTTTCTAAAATTGACCTTAAGAGTGGTTATCATCAATTAGGATGCATGAGGGTGATGAGTGGAAAACTGCTTTTAAGACTAAGTATGGCCTTTATGAGTGATTGGTTATGCCTTTTGGTTTGACCAATGCTCCTAGCACTTTTATGAGATTGATGAATTATGTTTTAAGGGCTTACTTAGGCAAATTTGTAGTTGTCTACTTCGAGGATATCATTGTTTACAGCAGGTCGTTAGATAAGCATGTTGAGCATCTTAGAAAGGTCTTAGCGTGTCTTAGAAATGAGAAACTTTATGCTAACCTTAGTAAATGTTCTTTTTGCTCGGATTCCACTATTTTTATTGGTTTTGTTGTAAGCAAGGATGGGCTAAAAGTTGACCAAGAGAAGGTCTGTGTCATAGAGGAATGGCCACGTCCCACAACTCCAACCATGGTTCGGTCGTTCCTGGGCTTGGCTGGCTTCTACCACCGATTTGTGCGTGATTTCTCCCCCATTGCAGCCCCATTGCATGAGCTTACAAAGAAGGCTGCGTCAATTGAGTGGACGACCCTACACGAGACTGCATTCACCACCTTGAAGGAGTGGTTGTGCCACGCTCCTTTGCTGAAATTACCGGACTTCTCCAAGACTTTTGAGGTAGAGTGTGACGCCACTCATCATGGAATTGGAGGGGTCTTGCTGCAAGATAGGCGTCCCATTGCTTACTTTAGCGAGAAGCTCACAGGTGCCCAACTCAACTACCCAACTTATGACAAGGAGCTCTATGCTCTTATTCGGGTGTTGAAGACTTGGCAGCACTACCTATGGCCTAAGGAGTTTATCATTCACTCGGACCATGAGGCGTTGAAGTACTTAAAGAGCCAGTATAACCTCAGCCGACGCCATGCACGATGGGTGGAGTTCATGGAGACCTTTTCCTATGTGGTCAAATACAAGAAAGGTAAGGAGAATGTGGTTGCTGATGCCCTTTCTCGCAGGTATGTGTTACTTACCCATCTTGATGCTTCTATCTTAGGCTTCTCCTTGATTAAAGATGTGTATATGCATGATGATGACTTTGCTGTAATTTTTCAAACATGCATGGAAAAAGGAGAGTCTAATGGATTCTATGTTGATAATGGCTACCTATTTAAGGTCGGGAAACTATGTATCCCTAAAACGTCTATATGTAGGTTGCTAATTCAAGAAGCTCATGAAGGTAGAGGACATTTTGGTATTCCTAAGACTTTGGCTGCATTAAAGGAACATTTCTTTTGGCCTAAAATATTGCATCATGTTACACGTTTTTGCAAGGCTTGTGTTACTTGTGTGCATGCTAAGTCTAGATCGAGTCCCCAAGGATTGTATACCCCTTTGCCTATTCCGAACGTCCCATGGGAAGATATTAGTATGGATTTTATCACTGTGTTGCCCATGTCTAAGAAGAGGAGGGACTCGATATTTGTGGTAGTTGATATGTTTTCTAAGATGGCTCACTTCATTGCATGCAAGACTACTAATAATGCTTCTGAGATTGCTTTCTTATTTTTTGAGCATGTTGTTAGATTGCATGGTATTCCCAGGAGTATAGTGTCGGATCGTGATGCTAAATTTGTGAGTTATTTTTGGAAATCTTTGTGGTCCAAGCTGGGGACTAAGTTGTTATTTTCTACTAGCTATTACCCCAGACGGATGGCCAAACGGAGGTTACTAATAGGACTTTGGGTGCTTTATTGCATACTATGTTAAAGTCTAACCTCCGCAAGTGGGAAGAGTGCTTGCCTTTTGTTGAATTTGCTTATAACAGGTCCATGCACTCGGCTACGCAGAAGACTCCCTTCCAAGTGGTCTACGGTCTCAATCCGCTCACCCCTTTGGATCTCGTACCACGGCCTATGAAAGAAAAGGAAAGCATCAAGGGAGTGGAGCGTGCAGACCAGGTCAAGGCCCTACATGAGAGAACGAGGCAACAACTGGAGCGGAGGTCCGAGCAGATAGCCGTGCAACGCAACAAAAACCGGCGCCCGATTGCCTATGAGCCAGGCGACTTGGTTTGGATGCACTTGCGCAAGGAACGCTTTCCTTTGAAGCGCCGCCACGAGCTGGATGCCAGAGGTGAGTGTCCTTTCCAGGTGCTATAATGCCTTGGGACCAACGCCTACCGCTTGGATTTACCCGATGACTATGGTACGCATCCTACCTTCAACGTCGCTGATTTTTCTCCTTATACGCCTCCTGCTTTTGATGACGAGGACGAAGCGGGGACGCTTCGCAGCCAAGAAGGGGAGATTGATAGCTCCATGACCCCCTCGATGATGGCGAAGGACGAAGAGGAAGCAATGAAGGTGTGCTCGAATGGCCCGATAACAAGAGCTCGCGCAAGGGCAATGGAGCGAGCAACTCAATCATTAGTCTCGCGGGCGTACGCAAGTGACGCGGGTTCACCTAGTCCTAAATGGGTCCTTCTCTTGACCTAGGTAGGGTTGGGTGAGGTCCCGCCTTAGTCACCCCCGCCAAGGAGAGCCAGACGCCGAACATCAACGTTTTCGCGACCGCGGAAACCATGTCTGCGACCGCGGAAAACCCACTGACGAATGGTTCTACAGGAAGTTTTCCGCGACCGCGGAAGACATAGCCGCGACCGCGGAAATGTCACTGATTTACGAGACTTTTACAGAAAGTTTTCTGCGACCACAGACGTATTTCCGCGACCGCGTAATTGATACGGACGCTCGAGTCTTTACAAAAACTTTTCCGCGATCGCGGAAGTATTTCCGCGACCGCAGAAATGGGCCCGAGTGTTTGCTGTTTCGTCTTTATTTCCGAAAACTTATTATTATTTTATCATTACTTTTTGTCGTTATTTAAAACCAGAAAACCCTAGTTTGTAATCTTATGTTGATTTGAGTAGTTAAGTTGAGTACGCTCCTTCCTTGAATCCCAACATCAACCCTTACGATCCCATGGATCAATCTATCCCGTAGCTTGTCTCTTCGAGCAATTCAAACGCGTTTCTTCGGTAATTCGTGATCATCTTGTTGATCCCTATGTTCATCTCTTTGGACGAGTTTAACTATGTTTTTAGCCCTAGGAAAGCCATCACTTTGGCTACGCAAGAGAAGGATTCGACTATAAGCTTGAGGAAACGAAGATCTTGCGATTGCAAACGACACTTCAGGGGTTGTTCGCATCACGGCATTATCTGGAATTCGATCACTACCTCATCAGGATTGACCATCAATCTCTCAAGCATTTGCTTGAGCAGAACCTCACCACCCATTTGCAGAAGAAGGATGTTCGACGTCTGCTGGGGTTGTCTTATTCCATCAACTACAAGAAAGGATAGGAAAATCTAGCTGCTGACGCCTTATCTCGCCAATTTGAGCATGTGGAATTTTCATGTGCAGTTAACATGTCAGTCGAGCCTAAATGGATGCAACAGGTTGCTGCTAGCTATGAGGGTGATGTTGCAGTTCAGGATTTGATTGCTCAAGGGTTGTTTGACGCCTTTTCTTTGTATTCTTATACTCATGGTGTTCTTCGTTACAAAGGCAGAATATATATTGGGTCTCAGCAAGGTTTTCAGGCACACTTGCTATCAGTTATGCATTCAGACCCAATTGGGGGGCATTCTGGCATCCATGCCACCTATCAGCGTCTCAAATCCCTCTTTTATTGGCCGAGTATGAAGAGTTCTGTTGAATCCTTTGTGAAGAATTGTGACTCTTGTCAACATAATAAACATGAGCATATTCCTAATATAGGTTTATTACAATCTCTTCCTCTTCCTACCCGTTCCTGGAGTCACATAAGTCTTGATTTTATAGAAGGTCTTCCTAGGTCTTGTGGTAAAGACTGCATCCTTGTAGTGGTGGATCGCTTCACAAAATATGCTCACTTTATTTCTCTTATACACCCGTTTACGGCCATGAAGATTGCTAATGAGTTTATGACTCATATATACAAGCTACATGGACATCCTGAGAGTATAGTTTCCGATCGGGACAGGGTATTTTTGAGCCACTTCTGGCAAGAGCTCTTCAAGGATTTGGGCACATTATTACACATGTCCACGGTCTATCATCTGCAGTCCAATGGCCAAACCGAAAGGGTCAACCAATGTTTGGAAACATACTTACCATGCATGACTTCAGGCACTCCTCGCAACTGGGCGTGTTGGTTACATTTGGCTGAGTGGTGGTACAATACCATCTTTCATACTTCGCTCAAGATGACACCCTTCCAAGTTTTGTATGGTTATACTCCTCCTCAGTTGGGTATTCATGAACCCACTGTCACTACGGCTTCTGTGGAGACTTGGCTCAAGGAGCGTAAGCACATGGTAACGCAATGTCGTGACCATCTTCAGAGAGCACAAGCAAGAATGAAGCAAATGGCTGACTTGCATCGAACGGAGTGTTCGTTTGCAGTAGGCGATTGGGTGTATCTAAAGCTTTAACCCTATCGCCAATCTTCGATTTCCATCCATAAGAATCTCAAGCTTAGTGCAAAGTTTTATGGTTCATTTGATGTTTTAGCCAAGATTGGCTCTGTCACATACCGCTTGGCCTTGCCCGCTACTGCTCGCATACATCCTGTCTTTCATGTCTCTCAGCTTAAACCGCGGTTGGGTCTGGGATTGATTGTTTTGCCTACTCTGCCGCTGACCACAACTGAGGGTGATATTGACATTGCTCCAGAGGCTATCCTGGATACTCGTGTCCATTATCTCGCAAATGGAAAACCTGCCTCGGAATGGTTGATTAAATGGAAGAGCTTGCCGATTGAAGAAGCGACTTGGGAACATGCCAGTCATCTACTGCATCAATTTCCTTCTTTTAGCTTTTA
The DNA here is from genome assembly GCA_027886185.1 of Rheum nobile. Classification (NCBI taxonomy): domain Eukaryota; kingdom Viridiplantae; phylum Streptophyta; class Magnoliopsida; order Caryophyllales; family Polygonaceae; genus Rheum; species Rheum nobile. Next base: position 33,459 of record WOAB01000366.1, on the reverse strand, counting down.
CAAACCTTGAGGTCAAGGTCTTTTTAGGAGAGGAGTATTGTTAGGACATTAATTGTGAGGGCCTATCTTGTAATTCTGTGTAATTGCTGGTTTGGGGTGGTAACAACTTATATAGGCGCCTAACAAACTCTGTAATAGGTATCCAAGTCATAACCAATTTCCGTTCATCTCTTGCCTTCTTCCCTTACTCTTTTCTATCCCAGGAAATGCTTAGATATGAAAACAGAAAAATAGCAGAGATAAATATGGACTGGGACTATAACAAAGATAAGAAAATTTACTTTTATTGATAGATTGGATCCTGGTCTTGTTCTCCGATCGGAATCCAAGGAAGCAGAATACAGAGAATGCTTAAATTGCAAAAGAAAGAGAAAAATGATTTTGAAAAAGCGTGCTCTCTACAACCGAGAGACTATGGTTTATATAGGAAACTAAAATTCTATTGAAAACACACTATTACAGTGTCGTACAACTGTTCTTGTGTACAGTAGGGGAGTAGTGCGTTGTTACTGTTGACTCGTGAGTTTTGCTTTGCTGGGTGGTCTTTGTCTTTTGCTGATGGTCTTTGTCGGCCATAAGTTTTGTCTGTTGGTTGATTTGGATCTTCTGCCGACGTCTATGCTGTATTGGGCCTGAACTTCTTGTTGGGCTTGAAGAGAGTTTTGGCCTTGGTATTTCTTGGACTTTACTCATATGGGTCTTGAGCGAACTGTTCAAAAGGGTCAAAGTCTTCATCTTGGGCTTGATTAGAAGAACTGGCTTGTTCTTCTTCTTGGACTTTGTCGAACCATGATTTCTTTGCACCGGTCTTGGACAATTCTTGGTCTTCTTTTATTACAATGGATTTGTTCTGTTTATGGCCTGATTGGGTAGTCATAAGTTTTTGATATTTCTTCCATTCTTGAAACTCTTGCCATTCTTTTTGCTGGGCCGCATTGAATGGTGAAGGGACTTGAGAGGATGATGCTACAAGAATGCCTGTAGGGTGGACAACTGGGGTCTTTTGTGGACTTTGGGTTGACCTTTTTGACTCGATAATGAGTTTTATCTTGTCAATGGTCAGGGAGTCAAGGTCAATCTTTTCCCACCATCTAACCTTATATTTTCTGCAGAGGGATAATGGTAGTGGTTTAGGAAGAATTTGTTGAAGGTCATAGATCCAGCAGAGGATCCAGGCAACTCCGGTATTTTTATGGAACTGGACAGGTTTAACATATTCTGGCCAGAAACAATGTTTGCAGAAGTAGTCAAAGGCTTGTTTTGCAGGTTCTGGGTAGATGTCTGGGACTGGGCCAAAAATGTTCCACCAAGAGTAGAACCAGATTGGAATTTTGTCAGAGCAGTTTTTTGCAAAGAAGAAGAACCATGAATGGTTGAAGGGTCGTATAAGGAAGGTTTTTTTACCATGATTCACGATAGTCAAAATAGGAATATCCTTTTGGGTAGAATGAAATGGTGAATTGTTTTTGTAAGCTAGGATCACCCCACTCTTCTCGGGAGATTACCTTAAGGATCTTACATTTGGAGAAGAGGGTAAGGTCTGGGTCTTTTTCATCTTTTGTATGAAAGATTTCGGCAGATAAGGAATCTACCAGGATGAATTCATAGAATTTCTGGGTCTTTGTTGGTTCTGTGGGGAACCATTGAAAGTCTTTTGTAAAGAGGCTTTTGATGAATGGATCGAATTCTTTTGGTTCATGGGTCTCAAGTTCTCTGGTTAGGCATATTTCGTGAAGGGATGACTGTTTGATGATGTATTTGTGGTAGACTTTGGACTTTTGTGATTCTTTCTTTTGAGGGGTCTTTGGACTTTGAGTATTTGAGAGGAGAGGAAATTGAGACAACATGGAGAATTGATTTTGAGTAGGTACTGTATTTGGACTTTTTTGTGGAAGGTAGTCTGCAGGAGTTTGTTTACGAGGGGGATTCCTTCTCCCCGCCATTCCTGAAAATGCAAATAATATGGTTAGAAAGGGAGGTACAAGATCTTTACCTGAGAAGCAATCCTTCTATTTGATGCGTTTTGCTTTCTGAGAAGTGTCATCCTTGCAATGTGAAGGTCAAGTGTTTTTGCATCTTCAGAATCATAGGAAGTTGCTAAAATGTTTTTGAAATTCTTTTGACTAGAAGGAACACCATAATAATTGTAGCAATGTCTTTTGATGTCTTGAAAGACTTTGAAATGCGGGAAAGGAGCCATATAAATAGACGGAAGAGGGGTATCCGTTTTTTACTTTTACTCTCCCTCTGAAAATTCTTTAATTTGCTGTTTTACCCTGCAAAAATTCTCTAGTAAGGAAATCAGGTAAGGAGTTTTTCTCTCCTTTAATGAATTCTATTTCCAAATCGAAAACCGAAAGGATTGCCTGCCATCTGGCAAAAATTTGTTTGGAAACAATGTTTTGAACATCTTTCTGCAAAATTTCTTTGGCAGATTTGCAATCGATTCTGAGAAGGAATGATTTATTGTACAAATCATCCTGAAATTTAGAAATGCAAGCTACAATGGAAAGGATTTCTTTCTTTATTGTGCTATAGTTCTTTTGGGGGCCAGTCCAACAACCATAGTAAAATCTAACAAGTTGCTCAGGACTGCTAGTCTCTAATCTTTGTTTTAGAATGCCACCGAAACCTATATCAGAGGCATCTGTTTCCACAATCATAAAGGCCTTTGGTTGAGGGATACCAATGCAAGGGAGGGTTTTAACCTCTTTCTTAATGATACGGACGGCTTCAGTTTGCTTAATACCCCAAGGAGGAGGATTCTTCTTAAGTCTAAGAAACAAAGGTATGCAAAGTTGTCTGAGACCAGGAAAGAAATCAGAGATGTAGTTAAGACATCCAAGAAACCTTTGAAGCTGGGTTTTGTCTTTAATCTCATCCGAGAATTTGTCAGCAAATTCAATGCTTCTGTGAATAGGTTTAATAGTCTGCTGATAAATATCATGACCAAGAAACCTAACTTTGATTTGGAATAGCTTCATCTTGGTGGCTGATAAAACTAAACCATTTTTTCTGATGGTATGTAGAAAAATGTTTAAATGTTTGAAATGCTCATCTAAGGTTTTTGAAAAGATAAGCACGTCATCAATGTAGACAATGAGGAAGTCAGAGTAAGGATTGAGAATATCATTCATAATTCTCTGATACTCTGATGGGGCGTTCTTAAGGCCGAAAGGCATAACATTCCATTCGTAGTGGCCAAAAGGAACGGTGAATGCGGTTTTGTATTTGTCTTCTTTGGCTATCTGGATCTGTCAGTAGCCGCTTTTCATGTCAAATTTAGAAAATACTTTTGCTTCGAAGAGCCTGTTAAGTAGATCTCTTTTGTTAGGGATTGGATACCTGATCCATTGCAAGACGTTATTGAGGGATTTATAGTTGATGACCAACCTGGGAATCCCTCTTTCTTTCTCTACTGCATTCATAACATAGAAGGCTGCACAGCTCCAAGGAGACCGGGACTTCCTTATTAACTGCTTGGTTAATAAAGAGTATATTTCCTTTTTACAGACTTCTAATAGTTCTCTATTCATTTGAATGGGTCTGGCTTTGGTAGGAATGTCTCTTTCGCTAAAGGTCTTTTCATAGGGAAGAGAGACTTGATGTTTCTTTCGATCCCAAAAAGCATTAGGGATGTCAGAACAAACCTGGCTTTTGAAAAGCTTTTCAAGATCAAGGATTTTGGTTTGCAGATAAGGACTTTGAAGTTTTTCTTCAATCTGTAAGAAAACAATTTCATCGATCGGATCTTTAATAAAAGTCTTTTTGTGATCAATGAGATTTAATTGTCTTTTGATTGAGATGGATTGGAGGATATCAAGATCTCTGCTTTTGATGGGATCAAGAAAATTGAAATCTAATTTTTTGCCAAGGATGTCTGCATGAATGCCGTTATGGTCAACGGTGAAGGGATACATTTGGGTGAGGAAAGGAGATCCCAGAATAACATCTTGGGATAGGTCTTTGACTAAAACAAAATAATTTAGGAGGCACCATCCATTATTGCAGACAGACGCTTCGGGAATTTTAAAGTTTAATTGCATACGGACGCCACTGGCATTGTGTAATCTTTCATTAGTCTTTTCAAAATGGATGGAAGGAACCAATCCTTCTCTGATGCAATTGAGGTTAGCTCCACTGTCTATGAGAGCGATAGTGTTGATAACTTCATCAGCAATTTTAATCTTAACAGGGCAATTCCATTTCTGAAAGTTCATTTTGTTTAGGACTGTAAGAAAAAGATCGTCATTGGTAGGAAATGGGTCTTCTTGAATGCTTTTGGAAGTAGTTTTGGAATGTTTGGAACTACTTCGAGATCTATGAGTAGATTTGCTGTTAGAACTGCTACTTGGGTCTATCTTAGATTCAAGTATAGCGAGTCTAGTTTCGATCTCTAGATGTAGAGGATCTTTAAGCCTGACATACTCTTGAAGATCTCTAATTTCCTTTTTGAGTTTATTGACCTCTGACTGAAGGTCTTTGGTTGTAACTGGTGACCCAAAGAGGCTAGAAGAGGGTCTGTTTTCAAAGAGTTTAGAAATGCTAAAAGGCTCGTTGAAAGTAGTTCTTTGTTCTTTGAATATGAGGTCCTTAAGTTTCATGAAATATTCATGTTTAACTTGTGGATCTGGAATTTGGTTAACAAGCTCGAAAAGAGCTTCATCTCTATCGGCTTTAGTGATGACATTGCAACATTGCTGTGGTTGATTATTATATGAACCAGAGGAGATGTAGTCTACCTCGTAGATTCCATTGTCATCAGAATGATCAGACAAATTAAGAATCTTTTTTAGATCTTCTCTAAGATCTGGGTTATTCTTGAATAACTCGTTAACCTTTTGCTTTAAAGGACAACTATCTGCTTTATGCCCTGGCTTGCGACATTTATAGCAGATGATCTTTTTACTAAGACTAGGTCTATTGGATCTGTCAAACTTGGTTTGGCTAGGTCTATGTTTTCTAGAGCTTTTCCAAGTAATAGAGAAATCTCTCTTCTTTTTATGAGATTTTTCTCTGTTAGCCCTTGAAGGGGCTTGGATATTTTCCATTCCAAAGGCTTCGCAGGAGTTTCCCATCTCTCTTCTGGATCTACCCTTTTCCCCTCCGTATTTTGCCTGAATTTGAAGTTCAGTGCATAATGCTAAACCTTCCTTTTTAATAAGGGCTCCAAGCTGACCATAAGTAATATCTTTCCATGGAATTTCTTATGTTCCAATGGTTTCTTTGAGCTTGGTTGAGATACGTTTGGCGAAAAGGGAAGGTAAGCCGGCGACGAATCTTTCCTTCCAAAAAGATTCATTGCAGTATGGTCTCTTAAGGACATAGGTTAAAAATACATCTTTGTACCACCTGTAGTCACTTAAGGTTGGGCAATTTAGGTTGGTCAATGTGATCTTATTAGCTTGTAATTCTTCTTGGGGATTGCCCACAAAATACATGATGTTTGCATAGATAAGCTGACCTGAGGCGTTATGCTCAGTGGTAATTCTACCTGTCTCATCATCAGTAGAAATGGTTGCCTCCAAGATCTCCATTTTTTGCTGAATATTGGTAGCGTTATCCCACCAGTATTTTAATTGTCATGTGAATCCTTGGATTATAAGGCATGCTGCAGTTTTGTTTGACTGACTTTGGGTTCTATAGGCAACTTTAGCCATGCCCATTTCTTGGAGAGTATTCATGATTTCTCCTTCTGACTTACCATCTATGTTCCATTCGTAGATGGATGTGCCATTGTAATCTGTGGATCTAAACTTTGCTCTTTCTTCATACGGAAGATCAGGAGGAGTGGGTCTATTGTAGTAATTTCTGGTGTCTGAATTACCAAACCTTTTGGTATGGTGTTGAGATCTGTTAACTCTTCTTCTGAGTTTATTGATCTCTGGTAAGACAGATTCTATGTGATTAGTTTCTTCAACAGACTCATCTTCAGTACTAGTATCTTTAGTACTGGGACTGCTTTGATCAAGGCTGGACTCATCATTGCAACTGCTTTTGCATTTTGCCTTTAAGCAGTTTATATTTGCAGGATTGGAATGAGTAGAAGGGGTTATCCTAGAGTTTGATGCTTGAATTGCATCGAGTCTTTGAGAGGTAGAGGCTTGGAATGCGTCTATCCTTTGAGATATTTTTTCCAAGACTGTGGGAGGATTGAGATTTATATTTCTCAACAGATTGCTAGGAATGCTTTCGGATTGAAAGTGTGGTCTGGAAATATCCCTAGGAAATTTAGGTGGATTAAATCCATTGTCGATTCGCAAGTGAACTTGGTCTATCTGTTCGGCAATGGTGTGGAGAATCTGGTTAGATTAATTGTTCTGATTGTAAATCTTTTTTATGTCTCCAACATTTACCTGACTATTGTCAATATCAGATCTTCCCCTTTTGAAAGGTTCGGCCTTTATCTCATCACTGAGAATTATGCCTTTGAGAGGTGGATGGACAGACGTACTAGTACCTGTTAGATGGTGCTTCCAGGTTCTAGTGATTCTATTATGAACTTCCAGATAAGAAAGATGGAAAGGGTCTTCTATGTCTTTTCTGGACAAGTATATAGAGAACCATTTTAAAAAAAGAATATTGGTTTGAAGTTTATTCATCTCTTCATAATATTCCTTTTGGATTTGGTCTCTACAGACTATGTCTATGTTCATGAACCATTTTTTCTTCTTATCGTTCTTGGGACTGTAAAAGTCTTTTCTCAAATATTCTTTATCAATAGTAAAATCTTCTTTAGATAATACATTGATAGTAGAATAGCTATGCATATCATTGGAGGTTGGTGAGTGACCACCGGTTGACTCAACATCATTTGGAGGGATGACTCTAGGTAAAGGGGCTTCAAAATTGACATGATCATTTCTAAGGGCTCCTGAAAACTCGCTTCTAATGGAATAGAAGGGGTCATGAATAGAGTTTTTCCCGGGAATAAATGTTGGTCTATCAATAGAAGTTTCTCTAGTAGAATTAAATCTGATGAGAATCCTGCCATCAGTTTCTTCTATAATCTGAGAAAACTCTTGTTGTTCCATATTCCTAGGAGGGTTGTCATTTTCGACTTCCAAGGTTTCAGGAATGGTTATGTCCTTCCATTTAATGGTCTTTGGGGTAAAGGTACAATACTTTTCTGCTTCAAGCTGAAGCAAGATGGTTTCCCCTTGTGGTAGAGGAGAAATTGTACACTTTGGGTCTGTCAAAGAACTCATTAACTTGAAATGGAGTCTATAGATAATCGCTAAGTTCTTAGTGAATTGCTTGCAGTTATTATTGAGCATCTTGATGTCTAAAATCAGAGTTTGACATATCCTAGGGTCGGTCATGTCAACTGTGAAGTTAGGAGAACATTTGAAGAATAACGGACCATTGCAAATGTTTGATTGAATTAAAGCTAAAATAGAGTCTTTGTAGGTAATGAATCTGTCATCTCTAAGAGCTAGAAAGACAGGAGAATCAATTCCCTTTCTATGTAATGGTTTTAATGCTATTTGGATTAATCCAAGATGCATGAATCTATACCCTTTTCTCAGGTAGCTCTTGATGGTTAAAGGATTGAGAAGTTTCAAAGACTGTTGTTCTTTAGTCAGACTAATGGTTTACTCTTGATGTTTAATGCAACATGCATGAAACATATCTAAAATTCCGGTTCTATAGATTGATTGAGAATTGCCTGGAATAGTCCAGTCTTCTATATTATCAGGGTCTAAGGTGAACATGTTTTCATTGCTATGGATCACCTGGCCGGAATTACTACCGGAACCACGCCTAAACAGTCTTCTTATGTTTTCAGTCATGGTTCTAATACTGAAGTTAATGGTTTACCATAGTCTCTCGGTTGTAGAGAGCATGCTTTTTCAGAATCATTTTTCTCTTTCTTTTGCAATTTAAGCATTCTCTGTATTCTGCTTCCTTGGATCCCGATCGGAGAACAAGACCAGTATCCAATCTATCAATAAAAGTAAATTTTCTTATCTTTGTTATAGTCCCAATCCATATTTATCTCTGCTATTTTTCTGTTTTCATATCTAAGCATTTCCTCCAAATCTAACCCAGGAAATGCTTAGATATGAAAACAGAAAAATAGCAGAGATAAATATGGACTGGGACTATAACAAAGATAAGAAAATTTACTTTTATTGATAGATTGGATCCTGGTCTTGTTCTCCGATCGGGATCCAAGGAAGCAGAATACAAAGAATGCTTAAATTGCAAAAGAAAGAGAAAAATGATTCTGAAAAAGCATGCTCTCTACAACCGAGAGACTATGGTTTATATAGGAAACTAAAATTCTATTGAAAACACACTATTACAGTGCCGTACAACTGTTCTTGTGTACAGTATGGGAGTAGTGCGTTGTTACTGTTGACTCGTGAGTTTTGCTTTGCTGGGTGGTCTTTGTCTTTTATTGATGGTCTTTGTCGGCCATAAGTTTTGTTTGTTGGTTGATTTGGATCTTCGGCCGACGTCTATGCTGTATTGGGCCTGAACTTATTGCTGGGCTTGAAGAGAGTTTTGGCCTTGGTATCTCTTGGACTTTACTCATATGGGTCTTGAGCGAACTGTTCAAAAGGGTCAAAGTCTTCATCTTGGGCTTGATTAGAAGAACTGGCTTGTTCTTCTTCTTGGACTTTGTCGAACCATGATTTCTTTGCACCGGTCTTGGACAATTCTTGTTCTTCTTTTATTACAATGGCCTGATTGGGTAGTCACAAGTTCTTGATATTTCTTCCATTCTTGAAACTCTTGCCATTCTTTTTGCTGGGCCGCATTGAATGGTGAAGGGACTTGAGAGGATGATGCTACATGAATGCCTGTAGGGTGGACAACTGGGGTCTTTTGTGGACTTTGGGTTGACCTTTTTGACTCGATAATGAGTTTTATCTTGTCAATGGTCAGGGAGTCAAGGTCAATCTTTTCCCACCATCTAACCTTATATTTTCTGCAGAGGGATAAAGGTAGTGGTTTAGGAAGAATTTGTTGAAGGTCATAGGTCCAGCAGAGGATCCAGGCAACTTCGGTATTTTTATAAAACTGGACAGGTTTGACATATTCTGGCCAGAAACAATGTTTGCAGAAGTAGTCAAAGGCTTGTTTTGCAGGTTCTGGGTAGATGTCTGGGACTGGGCCGAAAATGTTCCACCAAGAGTAGAACCAGATTGGAATTTTGTCAGAGCAGTTTTTTGCAAAGAAGAAGAATCATGAATGGTTGAAGGGTCTTATAAGGAAGGTTTTTGTCCATGCTTCACGATAGTCAAAATAGGAATATCCTTTTGGATAGAATGGAATGGTGAATTGTTTTTGTAAGATAGGATCATCCCACTCTTCTCGGGAGATTACCTTAAGGATCTTACATTTGGAGAAGAGGGTAAGGTCTGGGTCTTTTTCATCTTTTGTATGAAAGATTTCGGCATATAAAGAATCTACCAGGATGAATTCATAGAATTTCTGGGTCTTTGTTGGTTCTGTGGGGAACCATTGAAAGTCTTTTGTAAAGAGGCTTTTGATGAATGGATCGAATTCTTTTGGTTCATGGGTCTCAAGTTCTCTGGTTAGGCATATTTCTTGAAGGGATGACTGTTTGATGATGTATTTGTGGTAGACTTTGGACTTTTGTGATTCTTTCTTTTGAGGGGTCTTTGGACTTTGACTATTTGAGAGGAGAGGAAATTGAGACAACATGGAGAATTGATTTTGAGTAGGTACTGTATTTGGACTTTTTTGTGGAAGGTAGTCTGCAGGAGTTTGTTTACGAGGGGGATTCCCTCTCCCCGCCATTCCTGAAAATGCAAATAATATGGTTAGAAAGGGAGGTACAAGATCTTTACCTGAGAAGCAATCCTTCTATTTGCTGCGTTTTGCTTTCTGAGAAGTGTCATCCTTGCAATGTGAAGGTCAAGTGTTTTTGCATCTTCAGAATCATAGGAGATTGCTAAAATGTTTTTGAAATTCTTTTGACTAGAAGGAACACCATAATAAATGTAGCAATGTCTTTTGATGTCTTGAAAGACTTTGAAATGCGGGAAATGAGCCATATAAATAGACGGAAGAGGGGTATCCGTTTTTTACTTTTACTCTCCCACTGAAAATTCTTTACTTTGTTGTTTTACCCTGCAAAAATTCTCTAGTAAGGAAATCAGGTAAGGAGTTTTTCTCTCCTTTAATGAATTCTATTTCAAAATCGAAAATCGAAAGGATTGCCTGCCATCTGGCAAAAATTTGTTTGGAAACAATGTTTTGAACATCTTTCTGCAAAATTTCTTTGGCAGATTTGCAATCAACTCTGAGAAGGAATGATTTATTGTACAAACCATCTTGAAATTTAGAAATGCAAGCTACAATGGAAAGGATTTCTTTCTTTATTGTGCTATAGTTCTTTTGGGGGCCAGTCCAACAACCAGAGTAAAATCTAACAAGTTGCTCAGGACTGCTAGTCTCTAATCTTTGTTTTAGAATGCCACCGAAACCTATATCAGAGGCATCTGTTTCCACAATCATAAAGGCCTTTGGTTGTGGGATACCAATGCAAGGGAGGGTTTTAACCTCTTTCTTAATGATACGGACGGCTTCAGTTTGCTTAATACCCCAAGGAGGAGGATTCTTATTAAGTCTAAGAAACAAAGGTATGCAAAGTTGTCTGGGACCAGGAAAGAAATCAGAGATGTAGTTAAGACATCCAAGAAACCTTTGAAGCTGGGTTTTGTCTTTAATCTCATCCGGGAATTTGTCAGCAAATTCAATGCTTCTGTGAATAGGTTTAATAGTCTGCTGATAAATATCATGACCAAGAAACCTAACTTTGATTTGGAATATCTTCATCTTGGTGGCTGATAAAACTAAACCATTTTTTCTGATGGTATGTAGAAAAATGTTTAAATGTTTGAAATGCTCATCTAAGGTTTTTGAAAAGATAAGCACGTCATCAATGTAGACAATGAGGAAGTCAGAGTAAGGATTGAGAATATCATTCATAATTCGCTGATACTCTGATGGGGCGTTCTTAAGGCCGAAAGGCATAACATTCCATTCGTAGTGGCCAAAAGGAACGGTGAATGCGGTTTTGTATTTGTCTTCTTCGGCTATATGGATCTGCCAGTAGCCGCTTTTCATGTCAAATTTATAGAATACTTTTTCTTCGAAGAGCCTGTTAAGTAGATATCTTTTGTTAGGGATTGGATACCTGATCCATTGCAAGACGTTATTGAGGGGTTTATAGTTGATGACCAACCTGGGAATCCCTCTTTCTTTCTCTACTGCATTCATAACATAGAAGGCTGCACAGCTCCAAGGAGACTGGGACTTCCTTATTAACTGCTTGGTTAATAAAGAGTCTATTTCCTTTTTACAGACTTCTAATAGTTCTCTATTCATTTGAATGGGTCTGGCTTTGGTAGGAATGTCTCTTTCGCTAAAGGACTTTTTATAGGGAAGAGAGACTTGTTGTTTCTTTTGATCCCAAAAAGCATTAGGGATGTCAGAACAAACCTGGCTTTTGAAAAGCTTTTCAAGATCAAGGATTTTGATTTGCAGATAAGGACTTTGAAGTTTTTCTTCAATCTTTAAGAAAGCAATTTTATCGGTCAGATCTTTAATAAAAGTCTTTTTGTGATCAATGAGATTTAATTGCCTTTTGATTGAGACGGATTGGAGGATATCAAGATCTCTGCTTTTGATGGGATCAAGAAAATTGAAATCTAATTTTTTGCCAAGGATGTCTACATGAATGCCGTTATGGTCAACGGTGAAGGGATAGATTTGGGTGAGGAAAGGAGATCCCAGAATAACATCTTGGGATAGGTCTTTGACTAAAACAAAAGAATTTAGGAGGCACCATCCAATATTCCAGACATACGCTTCGGGAATTTTAAAGTTTAATTGCATACGGACGCCACTGGCATTGTGTAATCTTTCATTAGTCTTTTCAAAATGGATGGAAGGAACCAATCCTTCTCTGATGCAATTGAGGTCAGCTCCACTGTCTATGAGAGTGATAGTGTTGATAACTTCATCGGCAATTTTAATCTTAACAGGGCGATTCCATTTCTGAAAGTTCATTTTGTTTAGGATTGTAAGAAACAGATCGTCATAGGCAGGAAAGGGGTCTTCTTGAATGCTTTTGGAAGTAGTTTTAGAATGTTTGGAACTACTTCGAGATCTATGAGTAGGTTTGCTGCTAGAACTGCTACGTGGGACTATTTTAGATTCAAGTATAGCGAGTCTAGTTTCGATCTCAAGATCTAGAGGATATTTAAGCCTGACATACTCTTGAAGATCTCTAATTTCCTTTTTGAGTTTATTGACCTCTGACTGAAGGTCTTTGGTTGTAACTGGTGAGCCAAAGAGGCTAGAAGAGGGTCTGTTTTCAAAGAGTTTAGAAATGCTAAAAGGCTCGTTGAAAGTGGTTCTTTGTTCTTTGAATATGAGGTCCTTAAGTTTCATGAAATATTCATGTTTAACTTGTGGATCTGGAATTTGGTTAATAAGCTCGAAAAGAGCTTCATCTCTATCGGCTTTAGTTATGACATTGCAGCATTACTGTGGTTGATTATTATCTGAATCAGAGGAGCTATAGTCTACCTCGTAGATTCCATTGTCATCAGAATGATCAGACAAATTAAGAATCTTTTTTAGATCTTCTCTAAGATCTGGGTTATTCTTGAATAACTCGTTAACCTTTTGCTTTAAAGGACAACTATCTGCTTTATGCCCTGGCTTGCGACATTTATAGCAGATGATCTTTTTACTAAGACTAGGTCTATTGGATCTGTCAAACTTGGTTTGGCTAGGTCTATGTTTTCTAGAGCTTTTCCAGGTTTTAGAGAAATCTCTCTTCTTTTTATGATATTTTTCCCTGTTAGCCCTTGAAGGGGCTTGGATCTTTTCCATTCCAAAGGCTTCGCAGAAGTTTCCCATCTCTCTTCTGGATCTACCATTTTCCCCTCCGTATTTTACCTGAATTTGAAGTTCAGTGCATAATGCTAAACCTTCCTTTTTAATAAAGGCTCCAAGCTGACCATAAGTAATATCTTTCCATGGAATTTCTTTTGTTCCAATGGTTTCTTTGAGCTTGGTTGAGATACGTTTGGCGAAAAGGGAAGGTAAGCCGGCGACCAATCTTTCCTTCCAAAAAGATTCATTCCAGTCTGGTCTCTTAAGGATATAGGTTAAAAATACATCTTTGTACCACCTATAGTCACTTAAGGTTGGGCAATTTAGGTTGGTCAAGGTGATCTTATTAGCTTGTAATTATTCTTGGGGATTGCCCACGAAATACATGCTGATTGCATAGATAAGCTGACCTGAGGCGTTTTACTCAGTGGTAATTCTACCTGTCTCATCCTCAATAGAAATGGTTGCCTCTAAGATCTCCATGTTTTGCTGAATATTGGTAGCGTTATCCCACCAGTATTTTAATTGTCTTGTGAATCCTTGGATTATAAGGCATGCTGTAGTTTTGTCTGACTGACTTTGGGTTCTATAGGCAACTTTAGCCATGCCCATTTCTTGGAGAGTATTCATGATTTCTCCTTCTGACTTACCATCTATGTTCCATTCGTAGATGGATGTGCCATTGTAATCTGTGGATCTAAACTTTGCTCTTTCTTCATACGGAAGATCAGGAGGAGTGGGTCTATTGTAGTAATTTCTGGTGTCTGAATTACCAAACCTTTTGGTATGGTGTTGAGATCTGTTAACTCTTCTTCTGAGTTTATTGATCTCTGGTAAGACAGATTCTATGTGATTAGTTTCTTCAACAGACTCATCTTCAGTACTAGTATCTTTAGTACTGGGACTGCTTTGATCAAGGCTGGACTCATCATTGCAACTGCTTTTGCATTTTGCCTTTAAGCAGTTTATATTTGCAGGATTGGAATGAGTAGAAGGGGTTATCCTAGAGTTTGATGCTTGAATTGCATCGAGTCTTTGAGAGGTAGAGGCTTGGAATGCGTCTATCCTTTGAGATATTTTTTCCAAGACTGTGGGAGGATTGAGATTTATATTTCTCAACAGATTGCTAGGAATGCTTTCGGATTGAAAGTGTGGTCTGGAAATATCCCTAGGAAATTTAGGTGGATTAAATCCATTGTCGATTCGCAAGTGAACTTGGTCTATCTGTTCGGCAATGGTGTGGAGAATCTGGTTAGATTAATTGTTCTGATTGTAAATCTTTTTTATGTCTCCAACATTTACCTGACTATTGTCAATATCAGATCTTCCCCTTTTGAAAGGTTCGGCCTTTATCTCATCACTGAGAATTATGCCTTTGAGAGGTGGATGGACAGACGTACTAGTACCTGTTAGATGGTGCTTCCAGGTTCTAGTGATTCTATTCTGAACTTCCAGATAAGAAAGATGGAAAGGGTCTTCTATGTCTTTTCTGGACATGTATATAGAGAACCATTTAAAAAAAAAGAATATTGGTTTGAAGTTTATTCATCTCTTCATAATATTCCTTTTGGATTTGGTCTCTACAGACTCTGTCTATGTTCATGAACCATTTTTTCTTCTTATCGTTCTTGGGACTGTAAAAGTATTTTCTCCAATATTCTTTATCAATAGTAAAATCTTCTTTAGATAATACATTGATAGTAGAATAGCTATGCATATCATTGGAGGTTGGTGAGTGACCATCGGTTGACTCAACATCATTTGGAGGGATGACTCTAGGTAAAGGAGCTTCAAAATTGACATGATCATTTCTAAGGGCTCCTGAAAACTCGCTTCTAATGGAATAGAAGGGGTCATGAATAGAGTTTTTCCCGGGATTAAAGGTTGGTCTATCAGTAGAAGTTTCTCTAGTAGAATTAAATCTGATGAGAATCATGCCATCAGTTTCTTCTATAATCTGAGAAAACTCTTGTTGTTCCATATTCCTAGGAGGGTTGTCATTTTCGACTTCCAAGGTTTCAGGAATGGTTATATCCTTCCATTTAATGGTCTTTGGGGTAAATGTACAAGACTTTTCTGCTTCAAGCTGAAGCAAGATGGTTTCTCCTTGTGGTAGAGGAGAAATTGTATACTTTGGGTCTGTCAAAGAACTCATTAACTTGAAATGGAGTCTATAGATAACCGCGAAGTTCTTAGTGAATTGCTTGCAGTTATTATTGAGCATCTTGATGGTTAAAGGATTGAGAAGTTTCAAAGACTGTTGTTCTTTAGTCAGACTAATGGTTTCCTCTTGATGTTTAATGCAACATGCATGGAACATATCTAAAATTCCGGTTCTATAGATTGATTGAGAATTGTCTGGAATAGTCTAGTCTTCTATATTATCAGGGTCTAAGGTGAACATGTTTTCATTGCTATGGATCACCTGGCCGGAATTACTAACGGAACCACGCCTAAACAGTCTTCTTATGTTTTCAGTCATGGTTCTAATACTGAAGTTAATGGATTACCATATTAAGGTTTGATCTAGGGCTCATAATAGTGGGACCATCCACCGAGACATCCTAACAAAGGCTGACCAAACGGATCTTACGGGACTGACCAAGCACTATGCCCAGAGGGCTACGGCGCCGGCCGAGCCCTGGGCGCCATGGACCGCGTCGCTCCGACATCAAGGTAAAACTTCCAAACTTTTTTGGTGAATTTCATCCCATTAAATTTCTTGATTGGCAGCAGTCCACATAATATATTTTGGATCATTACTGCTACCCGGATGACGAACGGGTTGAAACCGCCGCTTTGCACGTCGACGGCGCCGCCAATGCTTGGTGGCATCGTTTCCGCGCTGACCTTGAGCGTCGCCAAGAGCGTCCAGTCACTTCATGGCGCCATCTTATGCGGATCATGCGAAAGAAGTATGTCCCCGATGACTTTACTTCTAAAATGCGCCTCAAGATTCAACTAGTGGCCCAAGGTAACCGTTCTCCCCTTGATTTTTTATGCTGAACTTGAAGAATTATCCCATAAGGCAGGTATCCATCACACTGACGAGGACTTTCGGAGCATGTTCCTTCGTGGCCTGGATGAACCTATTAGAAACCAACTTCGGGTGCTTAACATACGAGACCTCCAAAAGTGCGCACATACGGCACAAGAGATATGGTCGCAAGCTCAAGCGGCTAAGAGAGCGTCTTGGTCTCGCACTAATACACGGTATGCTCCTTCACCTAACTCAGGTTCATTTACGTCTAATGCGCGCTCCTCTTCGCAGTCAACTCTCGCGACTACAACGCCGGCGCCGGACACTCGGCCGAGCAACACACCGGCGCGCGTCAACGAGCCACCGCAGTGTCGAGCGCCTCCTACCGATGATAGGGCCAGGGACAAGGTCTGTTTTAAGTTCCAACGGCGTGGCCACATGCAGCGGGACTGCCCCAACAACAAGCGAGTCCTCTTCTCGAACACCTTCGGATACGAGTCTTTTACGAGGACACCCCTGACGTCGTGCCGGTATTTGACACGTACGGCCAGGATGAGGAGGAGGATTTGGACGGTTACATCTGCATCTCTATGGATGACCAAGGCAACGTGCCTCTTAGCTTGGTTACACGCCGCGTGACATGCCTAAAGTCGTCGTGCCTAATCAAAGAAATCCTAATGTACCTACTAAACAGAGTATAGCAAGCAAGTCAGGGTCGAACCCAAGGGAATCAGTTTATCAGTTCTTGTAATTCACAAGTCACCAACTAGGAACTAGGGGGGGGGGGTTTGTAGTATTTCGAACCAAGTAAATAAAGCAAGAAAACAAAGTAAAGGATGTGAATATGATATGAGGAAGGCGTCACACTTGACAAAGATCCACACAACAAGAGATATGGTTGATCACTGAATTCTATTATTCTCAAGTTCTTATCTTTCCTTTGGTTGTTCTTATCCTGATCATATATAACTATTAGTTCTACCAGCCCTAATAGTACTTATTACTGAATCAAATCCGAAAACCTTCAAGACTCAACAAAGCAATAGCATTCAGACAAGGATTCAACAAGATACATGCAATAGAAACAACTCATTACTATAAGCATGCAATTAACTCTCTCTCACGATGAACACTCGCAACCCGCTTATGTAAATCGTGTTTGCTACTAGATATACAACCTGAACCCGGAATTGACAAGTCCTAGCAATTAGGAAGATATCAATAGATCTAGTTAGCTACTCTAGATAAATCAACATAAACCAATAAACATTCAAGCACAAGAGAATCAATACAACACAGATAGGAAACGAACAAGAGTAGAAAACTCACAACCAATCAATTGTTGGCTTCAAACGTCAAGTGCAACAATGGAAGTTTAGTTCTCCATAGGGTTTGAGAGAAAAATGATGGAAGGGAAAAGAGTACGTGGTTAGATGATGAGAAAACAAGCTTCTCTCTAACCTAAATATAAAGAAATAGTTCCGGAATAAAGAAAAGGAAAATAAAACATAAAATAAGATCTCAGACTAAAAGATAAGGAAAGAAAGATCTTGGATATAAAATCCGCGTAAAACTTCAGCTCAGCACCGCGGGTGCGGTGACATCCACCGCGGGTGCGGTGGGTCTCCAGAGGCTTCAGCTGTCTTCTGCTACTTCACCGCGGGTGCGGTGGTCTTGGGCGCGGGCGCGGTGGCGCATCCAACTTTTGCGACACTTCCGTAAAAACACCATAACCTTTGATTCCCAACTCGGATTGTGCTCATATTTTGAGGACTTGCAGTAGACTTTAAGAGCTAACACCTCGAATTGGAATCACTCCATTTGGACATCTGAGTAAAGAGAACGAACCAATTGAATTCAGCACACTGTTCTTCTACTCTTCAATGCACTTCAAACCTCTGTAAATCCCATGATTTCTTCACTTCTAGTCTTCTCTTCTGGATTACAGAATTACCATCAAATCATATCCAAACATCACCTAAATCATGCTAACAACCACTAGATGCGTTATACAATATATCGCATATCACCGCGTCCTTACCTCCAAAGAAGGTACCTTACTTGACCAACGTGAGAATTTGTTTCATACTAAGTATGCGGTCCAGGGTGCTTCTTTGAGTGTTATTATAGATGGTGGAAGTTGTTGCAATATCATCAACGAAAGGGTGATCAAGCACTTCAAGTTCAACACAACTCCACACCCACAACCCTATAGTCTACAATGGATCTCCGAGGATGATGATTCCAATGTTGTGAAGCGACAATGCACTATCAATTTTAGCATTGGCCATTACAAGGATTCGGTGCTTTGTGACGTAGTGCCCATGGATGCAACTCATCTTCTCTTAGGGCGACCTTGGCAATTTGACAAGAGAGCTCTTCATGATGGATTTCTCAACAACTACGTCTTCATGCACAATGGAAGAAAGGTGACATTACTTCCTATGAGCCCTCAAGAGATTATGCAAGATCGTGTTGAAAGGAACCGAGTCAAGGCACTTGAACAAGCCAAGGGACATCCACTGCCCTCAGCTGACCGTGAGAAGCAACCGAAATCAGCCCCAAAACAGCCCCCCTAAGCCAGCTCACAACGACATTCAAGGATCTTGTGAAAATCGGCTTCTCTTGGCTTGGTCTCGGGATGTCTCCCCAATCATTCAGGGACGTCTTCCTTGCTTTTTACTTGTTCCTTTCGCGTGTCTTCTAAATGTTAAAGATCTTGTTGATTTACTCCCTACAGTGACTTCTCTTTTGCAGGAATTTGAGGATGTGATGCCCGAAGGATTGCCACCTATTCGTGGAATTGAGCATCAAATCGACTTTGTACCCGACGCCTCTCTTCCTAACCGAGCTGCATACCGCGCGAGCCCAGAAGAAACCAAGGAATTGCAGCGTCAAGTGCAAGAGTTGATGGATAAGGGCCACGTCCGAGAGAGCTTAAGCCCCTGCGCAGTATCGGTCATTCTAGTGCCTAAGAAGGACGGTAGTTGGCGCATGTGTGTTGATTGTCAGGCAATCAACCGAATTACAGTGAAGTATCGACACCCTATTCTTAGACTTGATGATATGCTTGATGAATTGTATTGTGCTACTATATTTTCTAAAATTGACCTTAAGAGTGGTTATCATCAAATTAGGATGCATGAGGGTGATGAGTGGAAAACTGCTTTTAAGACTAAGTATGGCCTTTATGAGTGGTTGGTTATGCCTTTTGGTTTGACCAATGCCCCTAGTACTTTTATGCGGTTGATGAACCATGTGTTACGTGCTTACTTAGGGAAATTTGTGGTTGTCTACTTTGATGATATCCTTGTTTACAGCAGGTCTTTGGATGAGCATGTTGAGCATCTTAGGAAGGTCTTAGAGTGTCTTAGACGGGAGAAACTTTATGCTAACCTGAGTAAATGTTCTTTTTGCTCGGATTCCACTGTTTTTCTTGGTTTTGTGGTGTGCAAGGATGGGCTGCAGGTTGACCAAGAAAAGGTTCGCGCCATACAAGAATGGCCACGCCCTACTACACCAACCATGGTGCGGTCCTTTTTGGGCTTGGCTGGCTTCTATCGCCTCTTTGTGCGTGATTTCTCCACCATTGCAGCCCCGCTTCATGAGCTTACAAAGAAGGCAGCGTCTATTGAGTGGACGACCGCACATGAGACCGCCTTCATCACTTTGAAGGACCGATTGTGCAACGCTCCCTTGCTGAAATTACCGGACTTCTTCAAGACCTTTGAGGTGGAGTGTGACGCTTCTCATCACGGAATTGGAGGAGTTTTGCTGCAGGATAGGCGCCCCATTGCATACTTCAGCGAGAAACTCACCGGCGCCCAGCTCAACTACCCCACGTACGACAAGGAGCTCTATGCTCTTATTCGGGTGTTGAAGACTTGGTAACACTACCTATGGCCCAAGGAGTTCGTCATTCACTCAGATCATGAGGCGTTGAAGTATTTGAAGAGTCAGTACAACCTCAACCGCCGCCATGCCCGCTGGGTGGAATTCATGGAGACCTTCTCCTACGTGGTCCAATACAAGAAGGGCAAAGAGAATGTCGTCGCTGACGCCCTTTCTCGCGGGTATGTATTACTTACCCACCTTGATGCTTCTATCTTAGGCTTCTCTTTGATTAAAGATGTCTA
Source organism: Rheum nobile (assembly GCA_027886185.1). NCBI lineage: Eukaryota > Viridiplantae > Streptophyta > Magnoliopsida > Caryophyllales > Polygonaceae > Rheum > Rheum nobile. The sequence continues at coordinate 13,458 of WOAB01000366.1, read as the reverse complement.
TATGCATAACGTTGACTTTGCTGAAATTTTTAAAACATGCATGAACATTGGAGAGTCTAATGGGTTCTATATTGATAATGGCTACCTTTTCAAGGCAGGGAAACTTTGCATCCCTAAAACATCTATGTGTAGGTTGCTCATTCAGGAAGCTCATGAGGGTAGAGGTCATTTTGGTATCCCTAAAACCTTGGCTGCATTAAAGAAACATTTCTATTGGCCTAAAATGTTGCATCATGTTACACGTTTTTGCAAGGCTTGTGTTACTTGTGTGCATGCTAAGTCTAGATCGAGTCCCCAAGGATTGTATACCCCTTTGCCTATTCCGAAAGTCCCATGGGAAGATATTAGTATGGATTTTATCACTGGGTTGCCCATGTCTAAGAAGGGGAGGGACTCGATATTTGTGGTAGTTTATATGTTTTCTAAGATGGCTCACTTCATTGCATGCAAGACTACTAATAATGCTTCTGAGATTGCTTTCTTATTTTTTGAGCATGTTGTTAGATTGCATGGTATTCCCAGGAGTATAGTGTCGGATCGTGATGCTAAATTTGTGAGTTATTTTTGGAAATCTTTGGGGTCCAAGCTGGGGACTAAGTTGTTATTTTCTACTAGCTATTACCCCAGACGGATGACCAAACGGAGGTTACTAATAGGACTTTGGGTGCTTTATTGCGTACTATGTTAAAGTCTAACCTCCGCAAGTGGGAAGAGTGCTTGCCTTTTGTTGAATTTGCTTATAACAGGTCCATGCACTCGGCTACGCAGAAGACTCCCTTCCAGGTGGTCTACGGTCTCAATCCGCTCACCCCCTTGGATCTCGTACCACGGCCTATGAAAGAAAAGGAAAGCATCAAGGGAGTGGAGCGTGCAGACCAGGTCAAGGCCCTACATGAGAGAACGAGGCAACAACTGGAGCGGAGGTCCGAGCAAATAGCCGTGCAACGCAACAAAAATCGGCGCCCGGTTGCCTATGAGCCAGGCGACTTGGTTTGGATGCACTTGCACAAGGAACGCTTTCCTTTAAAGCGCCGCCATAAGCTGGATGCCAGAGGTGAGGGTCATTTCCAGGTGCTACAACGCCTTGGGACCAACGCCTACCGCTTGGATTTACCCGATGACTATGGTGCGCATCCTACCTTCAACGTCGCTGATTTTTCTCCTTATACGCCTCCTGCTTTTGATGACGAGGACGAAGCGGGGACGCTTCGCAACCAAGAAGGGGAGATTGATAGCTCCATGACCCCCTCGATGATGGCGAAGGACGAAGAGGAAGCAATGAAGGTGTGCTCGAATGGCCCGATAACAAGAGCTCGCGCAAGGGCAATGGAGCGAGCAACTCAATCATTAGTCTCGTGGGCGTACGCAAGTGATGCGGGTTCACCTAGTCCTAAATGGGTCTTTCTCTTGACCTAGGAAGGGTTGGGTGAGGTCCCGCCTTAGTCGCCCCCGCCAAGGAGAGCCAGACGCCGAACATCAACGTTTCCGCGACCGCGGAAACCATGTCTGCGACCGCAGAAAACCCACTGACGAATGGTTCTACAGGAAGTTTTCCGCGACCGCGGAAGACATAGCCGCGACCGCGGAAATGTCGCTGATTTATGAGACTTTTACAGAAACTTTTCTGCGACCGCAGACGTATTTCCGCGACCGCGTAATTGACACGGACGCTCGAGTCTTTACAGAAACTTTTCCGCGACCGCGGAAGTATTTCCGCGACCGCAGAAATGGGCCCGAGCGTTTGTTGTTTCGTCTTTATTTCCGAAAACTTATTATTATTTTATCATTACTTTTTGTCGTTATTTAAAACCAGAAAACCCTAGTTTGTAATCTTATGTTGATTTGAGTAGTTAAGTTGAGTACGCTCCTTCCTTGAATCCCAACATCAACCCTTACGATCCCACGGATCAATCTATCCCGTAGCTCGTCGCTTCAAGCAATTCAAACACGTTTCTTCGGTAATTCGTGATCATCTTGTTGATCCCTACGTTCATCTCTTTGGACGCGTTTGGCTATCTTTTTAGCCCTAGGAAAGCCATCACTTTGGCTACGCAAGAGAAGGATTCGACTACAAGCTTGAGGAAACGAAGATCTTGCGATTGCAAACGACACTTCAGGGGTTGTTCGCATCACGACATTATCTGGAATTCGATCACTTCCTCATCAGGATTGACCATCAATCTCTCAAGCATTTGCTTGAGCAGAACCTCACCACCCATTTGCAGAAGAAGGCTGTTCAACGTCTACTGGGGTTGTCTTATTCCATCAACTACAAGAAAGGATAGGAAAATCTAGTTGTTGACGCCTTATCTCGCCAATTTGAGCATGTGGAAGCTTCATGTGCAGTTAACATGTCAGTCGAGCCTAAATGGATGCAACAGGTTGCTGCTAGCTATGAGGGTGATGTTGCAATTCAAGATTTGATTGCTCAAGGGTTGGTTGACGCCTTCTCTTTGTATTCTTATACTCATGGTGTTCTTCGTTACAAAGGCAGAATATATATTGGGTCTCAGCAAGGTTTTCAGGCACACTTGCTATCGGTTATGCATTCGGACCCAATTGGGGGGCATTCTGGCATCCATGCCACCTATCAGCGTCTCAAATCCCTCTTTTATTGGCCGAGTATGAAGAGTTCTGTTGAATCCTTTGTGAAGAATTGTGACTCTTGTCAACATAACAAACATGAGCATATTCCTAATCCAGGTTTATTACAACCTCTTCCTACCCGTTCCTGGAGTCACATAAGTCTTGATTTTATTGAAGGTCTTCCTAGGTCTTATGGTAAAGACTGCATCCTTGTAGTGGTGGATCGCTTCACAAAATATGCTCACTTTATTTCTCTTACACACCCGTTTACGGCCATGAAGATTGCTAATGAGTTCATGACTCATATATACAAGCTACATGGACATCCTGAGAGTATAGTTTCCGACCGGGATAGGGTATTTTTGAGCCACTTTTGGCAAGAGCTCTTCAAGGATTTGGGCACATCATTACACATGTCCACGGTCTATCATCTGCAGTCCGATGGCCAAACCGAAAGGGTCAACCAATGTTTGGAAACATACTTACCATGCATGACTTCAGGCACTCCTCGCAACTGGGCGTGTTGGTTACATTTGGCTGAGTGGTGGTACAATACCATCTTTCATACTTCGCTCAAGATGACACCCTTCCAAGTTTTGTATGGTTATACTCCTCCTCAGTTGGGTATTCATGAACCCACTGTCACTACGGCTTCTGTGGAGACTTGGCTCAAGGAGCGTGAGCACATGGTAACGCAATGTCGTGACCATCTTCAGAGAGCACAAGCAAGAATGAAACAAATGGCTGACTTGCATCGCACGGAGCGTTCGTTTGCAGTAGGCGATTGGGTGTATCTAAAGCTTTAACCCTATCGCCAATCTTCGATTGCCATCCATAAGAATCTCAAGCTTAGTGCAAAGTTTTATGGTTCATTTGATGTTTTAGCCAAGATTGGCTCTGTCACATACCGCTTGGCCTTGCCCGCTACTGCTCGTATACATCCTGTCTTTCATGTCTCTCAGCTTAAACCGCGGTTGGGTCTGGGATTGATTGTTTCGCCTACTCTGCCGCTGACCACAACTGAGGGTGATATTGACATTGCTCTAGAGGCTATCCTGGATACTCGTGTCCATTATCTCGCAAATGGCGAACCTGTCTCAGAATGGTTGATTAAATGGAAGAGCTTGCCGATTGAAGAAGCGACTCGGGAACATGCCAGTCATCTACTGCATCAATTTCCTTCTTTTAGCTTTAACAAACCTTGAGGTCAAGGTCTTTTTAGGAGAGGAGTATTGTTAGGACATTAATTGTGAGGGCCTATCTTATAATTCTGTGTAATTGCTGGTTTGGGGTGGTAACAACTTATATAGGCGCCTAACAAACTCTGTAACAGGTATCCAAGTCATAACCAATTTCCGTTCATCTCTTGCCTTCTTCCCTTACTCTTTTCTAACCCCATCTCTTCCTTCCTTGAGCTACTGTCAGCTTCCAATGGCAGATTATCGTATTAACAGTTCACAGATGTGACAAATTATTTCAAATATTTTTAATATATATTACCAATTTTGCATCATGAATCATACTTGACCAATATATTTTCAATCACATGTTGTTAATTATTCATATTTAAGCATTAAAACTACAAGTACATTACATTTTTTAGTATATAACTTAAAAAAAACCGTATCTTTTACATGGTTAAAAAATATATTTTAATTTGGCTCTATATATTAATTTATAACTAATTTGTATTTTAAAATTTTGTTTTACACATATATATATTATAATTAGTTTTAATTACAAATAAGAAGTACCATAACTAATAAGGTAAAGTATATCTTATGAATAATTTTATTCACGAATAAAAAGAAACTAATAAGGTAAAAAGATATCAATAATATTTGAGATGATAATATGTGTATAATTAAGGTAAGTTATTTTAAGTAAATAATAAATAGATAATAAATAGAAAAAGTAGATATTAGAATCAAAGAGGGATAAACGTGTAATTAAATATTAAGATTTGCTTATGTGGCATATCTCATGTGTTGACACATAAAAGAGATTATTAGGGCTTTAATGTAGTATATAGGTTTTCCTTATTATATTTTTATCGTATTCTTTTAAATAAAAAGGTGATGAAAATATAATAAATATATTTGTTAATTCAATTATTAAAAAAGAGATTGTCGAGTTGTTAGCTTATTTTTAATAAATTGCCGCAAAAGCATATAGTTATTATGTGTTTCACTAATTAACCAAAGAGATGGAGTACTAATTGTATTTGACTTTTGCCTTTATTCGTGTTTAACTATGGAAAATGATAATATATATAACTTCGATGTTTTTGATTGACATGTTTAGTTTTGAAAATAGAATAAAAATTATTATATTAATTTTAGAAAAAAAGATTTTTGTATATCATTCTTGTGATTAACATGTTTAGTTTGAGAAATAGGAGAATCTGATATATATTTATTATGTTGATTTAAAAAAACAAAAAATTGAGAAAATGCCATGTGGTAGAAAGAATAGGAGAATGTCATGTGTATAAGGAGTGAGTGAGTTTAATAGGAGGATATCATGTGGCATAGAAAAGTTTTAGTTTAGTTGATATATAGTAGATTTATGATTAGATTGAATTTTAAATCTTGAAAATTATTTAACAAAAAATAATTTTAATTTAGATATTGTGCCGACAAAAATAATAACTTAAAAAACGCATGAATTGATATGGTTTACATGTGGCAGTTTAAACGATGGTGTGTCATGTGGTGTAGTTAGGTTCTAGTTTATTGTATATATATAGTAGATTTTAAATAAAAGAGATGAATTTAACCTTGAGAGCATGGTAGAGAGAAGAGTAAAAAATCCTAAACACCAAAATTAATTATTATATGTAAATGTATAAAGAGCCAAAATTAAACGGTACCAAAGAGACAAATACTTGCTCATGATTCAAATAGTGTTCCTATAAACTCTCTATAGTGCATGAAGTTGGAGAGTCTGACACATTGAAGAAAGCATTCATAATCAGATATAATAATGAAATGAAAAGATAATGCTGAATAAAAAACTATCTACAAATATAAAATTATTTTTGTTGATTATAATATTCTCCCAATCTTTTCTTTCCAAATAAGTTATTCAACCGTGTTGCATAATGTTTTGTGAATACAGCTTTACAGAGCATTGAATTCTAGTGTGGAGTGTTCTACTTCAAAATCAATTATCGTTATAGGAATTCATAGCAAAATTAGAGTATGAGAAACTACAATAAAGACTCCTTAGTAGAGGTTTGCATTTACATCTTAAGTTATCTTCAATCATTCATTTAAACTCAATTCTCATTGTAGGAATAATATTGTTATGACAATTTTATTTTCTTAGTTTAATTCAATATTTTTTATGAACCTATTATTTGAGTCGGTCTATAGATTTTAACTTGAGAATGGTCTGAACGAAATACTATATAATTTTTTGAAAAGGTAGTTCCTCAATCATAAAATTTGAAATTTAGCAAAACAATGTGCTACGTTGTCTATTGTTAAATGCGTGTTTCATCTGTTTTATTGTTGTGTTTGATATGTTGGGAATCAAATTTAACTGTCCATTTTTATCAATATAAAATTGGATCATTTTAAACATCCAAGGGAATGTGCAATCTATAATTTGGTAGATTTGGCTTCTTTGCATCATCAAATATTGTGTACCTTAAAAAAAGCTAACCGTGATTTTCAACTTCTACAGATAAACATCTAAAATCCATTAGTCTCCATAGGAAGAAAACTGAAATGGAGTTCTGTCGATTATATTTCATTGAATAAGACACATGTTGCTCAGTTTAATTTTTTTATTTGTAATCTTTTGTAATTTATTTATAATATTCATAATTGATTTGTAATCTTCTTAATTGATTGATTTGTAATTCGTATTTAAATAAGAAAAGATTAATAATAGGCTTAGGATAGAAATCTTTAATATATAGTTTTTTATTTTAAATGACACATTATAAATTAAAGGTGGGATCCCATGCAACATTAGTTTATTTTACTTTAGTGTGTGTATATATATTTGATTTGCTTTTGTATCACCACATGCAATCCACTTTCCACTATTAATTAATAATAACCTTTCTACATTCATTACCAAAAAAAAACTCTCACTCACAAAAAGCATTATATTATCGATCACCCCATATAATTTCCCTTATGTAGATTTAATCTAACACTACCTATAATTTGTATACTTTTATATTGCACATTATAAGGCACATTTCCTTTAATTTGTATACTTTTGTGAAGTTTGATCACAACAAATTAAAAGAATGAGGTCAAGTGGGTGCACAATCTAGCAAGCTCTAACCTCAGAGGTTGCAACCGTGGTGAAGCAAGCCGTGAGCCTAGCCAGGCGACATCAGCTGTGGTGAAGCAAGATGGGAGAGAGCATGGTTTAAATTTTTAAGGGATTAAATCTTAATTATAAATTTTTTGATTGGATATTTATTTATATTTTAATTAGGAAGTATTCGACTTTTAGAAATTATGGGATACAATCTTTGTTTGTAATTGTGATATCAAATCTTTTTTATATAATTTGAGGTATAAATTTAGAAATTATGGGATTAAATTTTTTGTATACAATTGTGGGATCAAATCTTTATATATAATTTGAGGTTTAAAAAAATGTAAAATGCTTAGAAATAGACATGTGGCAAGAAGGATGGTGGGAGTGACATGTGTCAAATGAAATGTTGGTGTGACATGTGGCAAAATATGATTTTGTTTTAGTATATATATAGTAGATTAAATATTTTTTGGTGCACAACTGGTTTAGTTTTACTATAGCTGGTTATTGAAATGTACATGTACATATTGGAAACAAAATATTTATTTAATATGTTGGGTCCGTTTTGGCAATAATTTATTATTACATATTTATTTACGTACAAAAAATTTATGGTTGAGAATATTATTTGTTATGTTTTTTAAAAGAATAGATTATATATACAAAATATTCATATTGAAATTGTCACGTGTCAAGCTCTCATTTTTTTTGAAAATCAAATAAAATAAAATCTATACTAATATTAGCCAGATATGCATACAATATGAATATTTTGTATAATCTATTCTTTTAAAAAACATAGCAATTTGACAGCAGAAAATTTTGGTTAATTTTAAAGGCGTCACGTAGTAGATATTCTACTTTAGTAGATATATAGTAGATTGTCACATTCAACTATGGTATATACGACTGAGTATGATGTTCAAATTATCATAATTTACGGGTTTTGCGTTCCATTAATCAAATATGCTTCAAATAAAATAAAAATGAACACGAAATTAGTTCATCGTGATTCCTCAAGCTAGGGTCGACTTCATGGATGGCCGTGCTAGCTTGTCGTATTAGTATATACAAATAAAATATTAATTATGCTTAATCTTCTCAATCATGTCACTAATCATGTCACGTTCAAGTGTTCAACCAATAGCAAGCGTGTCGACGGACTTTAAATATAATTCTAATCTATATATATTTAAAAGTTAGCATTTTAGGTCATTGATTGCTAACTTATAAATATAAGTTAGTTTTTTTTTTCATTTCAAGCCTTATTTTTTTAACCTAAAATTTAAACAATTTTTTAAATCCAAAAAATACTAAAGTTATAATTTCATATATTAACAATTATATTAATAATCTATAATCTTCTATATAATATAACAAGTTTTTGATTCGAAATTATATACAATTTCTACATATTAAAGCATTCTAGGTTATTGAATGCTAACTTTTAAAGATGAATTTTTATTTTTCATTTCATGCCTTATTTATTTATCCCAAAGATTAAATAATTTATCAAATCCAAAAAGTATTAAAGTGACAATTTCATATATTAACAATTATATTAATAATCTATAATCTTCTATATAATATACAAAGTTTTTGATTCACATGTATATACAATTACTACATATTAATCAATTAAAAAGCCATCATTTTTATATCGTTTTATAACTCTTATATCTTCACGTTAAATTTTCAATGATGTTCAATTTATATTTCTATTAAGCATGAAAAATAACCATCTATATATATTTAAAAGTCAGCATTCTAGGTCATTGAATTCTAACTTTTAAATATGTGTTAGTTTTTTTTTCATTTCATGCCTTATTTTTTTAGCCCAAAATTTAAACAATTTCTCAAATCCAAAAAGTACTAAAGTTACAATTTCATATATTAACAATTATATTAATAATCTATAATCTTCTATATAATATAAAAAGTTTTTGATTCACAATTATATACAATTTCTACATATTAAAGTATTCTAGGTCATTGAATGCTAACTTTTAAAGATGAATTAGTTTTTTTTTCATTTCATGCCTTATTTATTTAGCCCAAAATTTAAACAATTTCTCCAATCCAAAAAGTACTAAAGTGACAATTTCATATATTAACAATTATATTAATAATCTATAATCTTCTATATAATATACAAAGTTTTTGATTCACATGTATATACAATTACTACATATTAATCAATTAAAAAGTCCTCATTTTCATATCGTTTTATAACTCTTATATCTTCACGTTAAATTTTCAACGTAGTTCAATTTATATTTCTATTAAGCAAGAAAAACAACCATTTATATATATTTATAAGTTAGCATTCTAGGTCATTGAATGCTAACTTTTAAATATGAGTTAGTTTTTTTTTCTTCATTTCATGCCTTATTTTTTAGCCCAAAATTTAAACAATTTCTCAAATCCAAAAAGTACTAAAGTTACAATTTCATATATTAACAATTATTATAATAATCTATAATCTTCTTTATAATATAAAAAGTTTCTGATTCACAATTATAAACAATTTCTACATATTAAAGTATTCTAGGTCATTGAATACTAACTTTTAAAGATGAATTAGTTATTTTTCAATTTCATGCCTTATTTATTTAGCCCAAAATTTAAACAATTTATCAAATCCAAAAAGTACTAAAGTGACAATTTCATATATTAACAATTATATTAATAATCTATAATCTTCTATATAATATACAAAGTTTTTGATTCACATGTATATACAATTACTACATATTAATCAATTAAAAAGTCATCATTTTTATATCGTTTTATAACTCTTATATCTTCACGTTAAATTTTCAATGATGTTCAATTTATATTTCTATTAAGCATGAAAAATAACCATCTATATATATTTAAAAGTCAGCATTCTAGGTCATTGAATTCTAACTTTTAAATATGTGTTAGTTTTTTTTTCATTTCATGCCTTATTTTTTTAGCCCAAAATTTAAACAATTTCTCAAATCCAAAAAGTACTAAAGTTACAACTTCATATATTAACAATTATATTAATAATCTATAATCTTCTATATAATATAAAAAGTTTTTGATTCACAATTATATACAATTTCTACATATTAAAGCATTCTAGGTCATTGAATGCTAACTTTTAAAGATGAATTAGTTTTTTTTTTTCATTTCATGCCTTATTTATTTAGCCCAAAATTTAAACAATTTCTCAAATCCAAAAAGTACTAAAGTGACAATTTCATATATTAATAATCTATAATCTTCTATATAATATACAAAGTTTTTGATTCACAGGTATATACAATTACTACATATTAATCAATTAAAAAGTCATCATTTTCATATCGTTTTATAACTCTTATATCTTCACATTAAATTTTCAACGTAGTTCAATTTATATTTCTATTAAGCATGAAAAACAACCATCTATATCTATATATATTTAAAAGTAGGATTCTAGGCCATTGAATACTAACTTTTAAATATGAGTTGTTTTTTTCATTTCATGCCTTATTTTTTTAGCCCAAAATTTAAACAATTTCTCAAATCCAAAAAGTACTAAAGTTATAATTTCATATATTAACAATTATTATAATAATCTATAATCTTCTATATAATATAAAAAGTTTTTGATTCACAATTATATACAATTTCTACATATTAAAGCATTCTAGGTCATTGAATGCTAACTTTTAAAGATGAATTAGTTTTTTTTTTCATTTCATGCCTTATTTATTTAGCCCAAAATTTAAACAATTTCTCCAATCCAAAAAGTACTAAAGTGACAATTTCATATATTAACAATTATATTAATAATCTATAATCTTCTATATAATATACAAAGTTTTTGATTCACAGGTATATACAATTACTACATATTAATCAATTAAAAAGTCCTCATTTTCATATCGTTTTATAACTCTTATATCTTCACGTTAAATTTTCAACGTAGTTCAATTTATATTTCTATTAAGCATGAAAAACAACCATCTATATCTATATATATTTAAAAGTAGGATTCTAGGTCATTGAATGCTAACTTTTAAATATGAGTTTTTTTTTTCATTTCATGCCTTATTTTTTTAGCCCAAAATTTAAACAATTTCTCAAATCCAAAAAGTACTAAAGTTATAATTTCATATATTAACAATTATTATAATAATCTATAATCTTCTATATAATATAAAAAGTTTTTGATTCATAATTATATACAATTTCTACATATTAAAGCATTCTAGGTCATTGAATACTAACTTTTAAAGATGAATTAGTTTTTTTTTCATTTCATGCCTTATTTATTTAGCCCAAAATTTAAACAATTTCTCCAATCCAAAAAGTACTAAAGTGACAATTTCATATATTAACAATTATATTAATAATCTATAATCTTCTATATAATATACAAAGTTTTTGATTCACATGTATATACAATTACTACATATTAATCAATTAAAAAGTCCTCATTTTCATATCGTTTTATAACTCTTATATCTTCACGTTAAATTTTCAACGTAGTTCAATTTATATTTCTATTAAGCATGAAAAACAACCATTTATATATATTTATAAGTTAGCATTCTAGGTCATTGAATGCTAACTTTTAAATATGAGTTAGTTTTTTTTTCTTCATTTCATGCCTTATTTTTTAGCCCAAAATTTAAACAATTTCTCAAATCCAAAAAGTACTAAAGTTACAATTTCATATATTAACAATTATATTAATAATCTATAATCTTCTATATAATATAAAAAGTTTTTGATTCACAATTATAAACAATTTCTACATATTAAAGTATTCTAGGTCATTGAATGCTAACTTTTAAAGATGAATTAGTTATTTTTCAATTTCATGCCTTATTTATTTAGCACAAAATTTAAACAATTTATCAAATCCAAAAAGTACTAAAGTGAAAATTTCATATATTAACAATTATATTAATAATCTATAATCTTCTATATAACATACAAAGTTTTTGATTCACATGTATATACAATTACTACATATTAATCAATTAAAAAGTCATCATTTTCATATCGTTTTATAACTCTTATATCTTCACGTTAAATTTTCAATGTAGTTCAATTTATATTTCTATTAAGCATGAAAAACAACCATCTATATATATTTAAAAGTTAGCATTCTAGGTCATTGAATTCTAACTTTTAAATATGTGTTAGTTTTTTTTTTCATTTCATGCCTTATTTTTTTAGACCAAAATTTAAACAATTTCTCAAATCCAAAAAGTACTAAAGTTACAACTTCATATATTAACAATTATATTAATAATCTATAATCTTCTATATAATATAAAAAGTTTTTGATTCACAATTATATACAATTTCTACATATTAAAGTATTCTAGGTCATTGAATGCTAACTTTCAAAGATGAATTAGTTTTTTTTTCATTTCATGCCTTATTTATTTAGCTCAAAATTTAAACAATTTCTCAAATCCAAAAAGTACTAAAGTGATAATTTCATATATTAATAATCTATAATCTTCTATATAATATACAAAGTTTTTGATTCACAGGTATATACAATTACTACATATTAATCAATTAAAAAGTCCTCATTTTCATATCGTTTTATAACTCTTATATCTTCACGTTAAATTTTCAACGTAGTTCAATTTATATTTCAATTAAGCATGAAAAACAACCATCTATATCTATATATATATTTAAAAGTAGGATTCTAGGTCATTGAATGCTAACTTTTAAATATGAGTTTTTTTTTTCATTTCATGCCTTATTTTTTTAGCCCAAAATTTAAACAATTTCTCAAATCCAAAAAGTACTAAAGTTACAACTTCATATATTAACAATTATATTAATAATCTATAATCTTCTATATAATATAAAAAGTTTTTGATTCACAATTATATACAATTTGTACATATTAAAGTATACTAGGTCATTGAATGCTAACTTTTAAAGATGAATTAGTTTTTTTTTCATTTCATGCCTTATTTATTTAGCCCAAAATTTAAACAATTTCTCAAATCCAAAAAGTACTAAAGTGACAATTTCATATATTAATAATCTATAATCTTCTATATTATATACAAAGTTTTTGATTCACAGGTATATACAATTACTACATATTAATCAATTAAAAAGTCATCATTTTCATATCGTTTTATAACTCTTATATCTTCACGTTAAATTTTCAACGTAGTTCAATTTATATTTCTATTAAGCATGAAAAACAACCATCTATATATATATATATATATATTTAAAAGTAGGATTCTAGGTCATTGAATGCTAACTTTTAAATATGAGTTTTTTTTTTCATTTCATGCCTTATTTTTTTAGCCCAAAATTTAAACAATTTCTCAAATCCAAAAAGTACTAAAGTTATAATTTCATATATTAACAATTATTATAATAATCTATAATCTTCTATATAATATAAAAAGTTTTTGATTCATAATTATATACAATTTCTACATATTAAAGCATTCTAGGTCATTGAATACTAACTTTTAAAGATGAATTAGTTTTTTTTTCATTTCATGCCTTACTTATTTAGCCCAAAATTTAAACAATTTCTCAAATCCAAAAAGTACTAAAGTGACAATTTCATAT